>NC_069405.1:91245654-91264915 GCF_026875155.1 Cherax quadricarinatus | reverse complement strand
TGATAAGGCTGAGGAAAGAAGGTGGAGAACTCACAAGAAACGATCAAGAGGTATGTGAGGAGCTCAACACGAGATTTAAGGAAGTATTTAAAGTAGAGACAGGAAGGACTCTGGGGGGACAGACCAGATGGGGACACCAACAAGGAATACACCAACAAGTGTTGGACGACATACATACAGATGAGGAGGAGGTGAAAAACTGCTAAGGGACATCGATACCTCAAAGGCAATGGGACCGGACAACATCTCTCCATGGGTCCTTAGAGAGGGAGCAGATATGTTGTGCGTACCACTTACCACAATCTTCAACACATCCCTGGAAACTGGGCAACTACCTGAGGTATGGAAGACGCAAATGTAGTTCCCATTTTCAAAAAGGAGACAGAAAAGAGGCACTAAACTATAGACCTGTGTCATTGACGTGTATAGTATGCAAAATTATGGAGAGAATTATCAGGAGGAGAGTGGTGGAGCACCTGGAACGGAACAGGAGTATAAATGCCAACAGCACGGATTCACGGAAGGCAAATCCTGTGTCACAAACCTTCTGGAGTTTTACGATAAAATAACAGAAGTAAGACAAGAGAGAGAGGGGTGGGTTGATTGCATCTTCTTGGACTGCAAGAAGGCCTTTGACACAGTTCCTCACAAGAGATTAGTGCAGAAGCTAGAGCATCAGGCGCATATAACAGGAAGAACACTGCAATGGATCAGAGAATACCTGACAGGGAGGCAACAACGAGTCATGTACGTAATGATGTATCACAGTGGGCACCTGTGACGAGCGGGGTCCCACAGGGGTCGGTCCTAGGACCAGTGCTATTTTTGGTATATGTGAAACGACATGACGGAAGGTTAGACTCAGAAGTGTCCCTGTTTGCAGATGATGTGAAGTTAATGAGGAGAATTAAATCTGATGAGGACCAGGCAGGACTTCAAAGAGACCTGGACAGACTGGACACCTGGTCCAGCAATGGCTTCTCGAATTTAATCCTGCCCAAATGCAAAGTCATGAAGATAGGGGAAGGGCACAGAAGACCACAGACAGAGTATAGGCTAGGTGGCCAAAGACTGCAAACCTCACTCAGGAGAAAGATCTTGGGGTGAGTATAACACCGAGCATGTCTCCGAAGCACACATCAATCAGATAACTGCTGCAGCATATGGGCGCCTGGCAAACCTGAGAACAGCATTCCGACACCTTAGTAAGGAATCATTCAAGACACTGTACACCGTGTATGTCAGGCCCATACTGGAGTATGCAGCACCTGTTTGGAACCCGCACTTGATAAAGCACGTCAAGAAACTAGAGAAAGTACAAAGGTTTGCAACAAGGTTAGTTCCAGAGCTAAGGGGAATGTCCTATGAAGAAAGATTAAGGAAATCGGCCTGACGACACTGGAGGACAGGAGGGTCAGGGGAGACATGATAACGACAATAAAATACTGCATGGAATAGACAAGGTGGACAAGGACAGGATGTTCCAGGGAGGGGACACAGAAACAGAGGCCACAATTGGAAGTTGAAGACACAAATGAGTCAGAGAGATAGTAGGAAGTATTTCTTCAGTCATAGAGTTGTAAGGCAGTGGAATAGCCTAGAAAGTGACGTAGTGGAGGCAGGAACCATACACAGTTTTAAGACGAGGTTTGATAAAGCTCATGGAGCGGGGAGAGAGAGGGTCTAGTAGCAACCGGTGAAGAGGCGGGGCCAGGAGCTAGGACTCGACCCCTGAAACCACAAATAGGTGAGTACAAATAGGTGAGTACACACACACACACACACCCACACAAACAATTTCACATTAATCAGATGCCCTATATGCACAAAGCAAAACAGTATATAAGTATATCTCATGCAAAAACCCAGCACGTAACAAATACAAACTAAAACACACTTCATGTCGCAAAGAACTTATTACTCAAGAATCGTGTCACATCAATACTGATACACATGAAAATTATACATAAAAAAATCTACTATATTATACCTACATTCTGAAAAGTGTTATATCTAACATAACGAGACCTTGAGCTCTACATCAATTCAATTCAATTCAATTCAATTCAAAGTTTATTCTCTATAAAGATTACAATGTTGAATTTACAGAATTTGGTTGTTGTGTGGTTTACATGTAGTTAAATAATGATTACAGAGTGTACCACTAGAACGCCTAGCATGGCTAGGCATTTCGGGCAGACTTAGTTTAATTCTTTATTTTAAAATATTACAAATTATGAGGTAAGTTATGGCTAAGTGACTAAATACTAGTTTGTGAGTTTAGCAATGTGAATGCTTTTGTTTTGGCACAGTATATAGTTTCAGTATTCGAGTATAATAGGATTCATTATTTTAAGATTGAGGTTAATAGTATTTCTGTTTATGGTCAAATGGGTGAGTGAGTGTAAGTGTGAACCACCAGGTGGTATTCCTGTAGTTAGTTGATGGGGTGTATCAGGGAGATAAGATGTTTTCTAATGGTAGTTTTGAAGGTGATGAATGTGTCTGCAGTTCTAGAGTTCTCAGGTAAGGTGTTCCAGATTTTAGGGCCTTTGACATACATTGAATTTTTGTAAAGGTTTAGTCAGACACGGGGAATGTCGTAGAGATGTTTGTGTCTGGTGTTATGCTGTGGGTTCTGTCAGAACTATCAAGAAAGCGTTTTAGGTCAAGGTTGATTTTTGGAGTTTAAGGTCCTGTAGATGTAGATTGCACAGTAGTAAGTGTGGATGTACTGAACAGGGAGTAAGTTTAGATCTATGAAGAGTGGGGGGTGTGTTGCCAGGGATGGGATTTAGTGATTATTCTTACTGCAGCTTTTTGTTGAGTTATTATTGGCTTTAGGTGTGTTGCTGCAGTTGATCCCCAAGCACAAATAGCATAGGTGAGGTATGGATGAATAAGTGAGTGGTATAGTGTGAGAAGGGCATTTTGCGGCACGTAGTATCGTATCTTGGAGAGGATCCCAACCGTTTTGAATACTTTTTTGGTTATGTGTTGGATATGGGTGCTGAAATTCAGGTTGTTGTCAAGGTATAGGCCTAGGAATTTGCCCTCATTATGTCTGGTAATTAGAGTGTTGTCGATCTTAATGTTAATTTGTGCATCTCCTGCTTTGCTACCAAACATAATATAGTAGGTTTTGTCAGTGTTAAGCGTAAGTTTATTGGCTGTCATCCAAGTCGATATTTTGATCAGCTCCTCTTTAAATCAATGGTGTTGAGGGTGGCAAGATTAGGATGAGAGATGACATAAGTCGTGTCGTCAGCAAAAAGAATGGGTTTCAGGAGTTGGGATAGGTTTGGAAGATCATTGATGTATATGAGGAAGAGCAGGGGACCAAGGACACTTCCCTGCGGCACTCCAGTATCTAGTGGCCGTGTTGTTGATGCTGTGTCTTTAATGGTGACATACTGATACCTATTAGTAAGGTAAGATATGAAATAAGCAAGCGCATGGCTTCTTATACCGTAATGGTTAAGTTTGTGGAGTAGGATGTCGTGGTCTACTGTGTCAAAAGCTTTTCTTAGGTCAATAAAAATTCCTAGTGGATATTCCTTATTTTCCAATGCTGTGTAAAGCAGATCTAGCATTTTTATGATTGCATCATTAGTGCTTTTATTTTTCCTGAATCCAAATTGGCAGGGGTTGAGTATGTTTTGTGCTGTTATAAATGAATATAGCCTCCTGTGCACGAGTTTCTCAAAGATTTTGGATAGTAATGGTAAGTTTGATATTGGCCTATAGTTGTTTAAGTCTGTAGGGTCACTACCTTTATGTATTGGTGTAACCCTTGCCATCTTGAGTAGTTTCGGGAAGGTGCTAGTTTCTAGTGACTTGTTAAAAAGTAATGAAATAGCATGCAAAAGGATATGGGCCGCTCGCTTGTACAGTAATGGTGGGACATTAGACAGATTCCCCTGAGTTGTTTTTAAGTGACTTTATATCTCGGTGATTCCGAGGGCTCAGTTGGTGCAAGATAGAAGGAATTTGGGAAATTCCCATCTAGGTAGTCCCTGGCATGGGCATTGGTATGTGGGATTTTATTGGCGAGATTAGATCCTATGGTTGAGAAGAAGTCGTTTATCTTGTTAGCTGTGTCAGTGGGATGTAGTGGTGTTTCATTAGGTTTAGTTAGGGACAATATTCTTGTTTTTTTTTCAGTTTGTGGGTCCCTAGAATCTGAGAGAGTGTTTTCCAGGTCTTTTTTATATCTCCTCTAGTGTCTGTGAATCTACTGGAGTAGCATAGTTGTTTGGCTTTCTTTATTACTTTGGTGAGAACTGATGAATAGTGTTTAAGAATATCTTTGTGTATTAAGCCCTGTCTACATTGCTTTTCATATTGGTGTTTCTTGTCAATGGATTTCAGAATGGTGCTGGTTAGCCATGGGCAACCAAGCCGTTTGTTTGTGATCTGTTTCGTTTTTATAGGACAATGTTTGTTGTATAGTCTAAGTAATTTGTTAAGAAAAATGTCTGTCCAGTCATCAATACCATTGGCCTTGGAGAATTCTGTAGGCCAGTCAACAATCTCTAGGTCAGCTGTAAACTTCCTTATTGAGGCCTCGTCATGGAGTCTAAATGAGACTTTGTTGTATTCAAGTGGTGGTTTACTAATGTTTGTCAGGAGGAAGGTAGGGTAGTGGTCTGTAGTGCTATCTGTGATTATCCCTGATTTAAGGGGGGCTAGTATATTGGTCCATATGTGGTCTATTATGGTTGCACTTGTCTCAGTGAGCCTGGTTGGTTTAGTTATTGTTGGAATGAAAAGTGTGTTGTTCATATTGTTGATGAAATCAGTTACAGGCTGATCATCTAGTAAGCCAAGGTTGATGTTGAAGTCTCCAGCTAAGAGAAGGTGGTGCTTATTCATTTGTCTGTTTGTTATTAGTGACTTTAATTTCTCACTGAAATTTGGGATGTTTGTGTGAGGTATCCGGTAAATGGCACCGATTGTTATAGGTGTCTTAAGGTTTTTTACAGTAAAATTAGCAAAAATGTATTCCCCATATTCATCACTAAAGCAAGTGGTGCTAATACAAGATAACTGGTTAGAGTAATAGATTGCAATACCACCCCAACTTGGTTTGGTCTGCAGTTGTGAATTGCTGTGTATCCTGGTAGAGGGTAGATATCTATTGTGTCCTGCTTAAGCCAGGTCTCAGTAAGAATAATGCAGGGGAAGGGTGTCTTTAGTGATTCAAGGAGTGCCAGGAGGTTATCATAGTGTTTGCTTAAGGACCTGATGTTGTAGTTAAGTACTGATAGACTTTTAGCATTGTTTAGGATAGTGCTGGCTTGTGATGCTGTGTAATAAAGGCAGTTACTTTCCAATAGGTTTTGATTGGGTGTCAGATTATGGAGGTTTAGATCAGGGTCAACGTGATCAATCATCTTCTAGGCTTAAATTATGGTTATTTATATCCTGAGTTATGTGTTGAGTTCTAGTACTGATATCTGTAGTGGTGGGAAGTTTGGATAAGTATATAGCTAGAGTATTTTGGTCATATAGAGTATAGTCACTACTACACATAATGAAGTTGATGTTGTCTATGTGTTGTGCTGGAATGAACTAAAGTACAACTAGGTATAAACTAGTAATATAAAAATACAAATTTAAAATAGAAAAAAACTTTTTTTTTTTTTTTTTTTTTTTTTATTCACCGGTATTCTCCCGGCCCGGGTCTTTTCCAAGTAGTGGTGACCCGGCCTTGGCTCCCTATCTGGGGAGTGTCTCGAGACTTAAGTCTCCCATGGGAGGAGGTACAAGTACCTCCTCATCTTTGGGACCAAGTGTCCCCAGGCCTAGCCACATTCCCCGCCCTCACGGGGCTCGTAGGGAGAAGCTAGGCCTCTGGTCTGCCATCTACCCCGCCTCAAAGGGGCTCGTGGGGATGGCAGTCTTATGAGCTGCAGATGGTAGCAAGCTCAGACTCTCCTTGTAGGTAGAAAAAAACTCTCACTTGTAATTGCACTAAGGTCTAATATAATGACTTTTGTGGAGTCTATGTTTTGAGCTAGAATGAGCTATAGTACAACTAGATTTAATCTAATAATATAAAAATACAAATTAAAAATAGCACCAGTATCTCACTAGTAATTGCAATACGGTCTAATATAATGAATTTGGTATTGACTATAGTACAACTGAGTTTAATCTAATAATATAAAAAAGGCACAAGACTCTCAATTGTAATTGCACTAAGGTCTTATATAAGTTGTTTACAAGAATTAGAGTATAACTAGATTTAAATTGACAGGATAAAATACACAAGTTAAGGTAGCTGCAGAAAACAATATGAAGTTCAACGATGAGAAATTTCAATTACTCAGATATGGTAAACATGAGGAAATTAAATCTTCATCAGAGTACAAAACAAATTCTGGCCACAAAATAGAGCGAAACACCAACGTCAAAGACCTGGGAGTGATTATGTCGGAGGATCTCACCTTCAAGGACCATAACATTGTATCAATCGCATCTGCTAGAAAAATGACAGGATGGATAATGAGAACCTTCAAAACTAGGGAGGTCAAGCCCATGATGACACTCTTCAGGTCACTTGTTCTATCTAGGCTGGAATATTGCTGCACTCTAACAGCACCTTTCAAGGCAGGTGAAATTTGCCGACCTAGAAAATGTACAGAGAACTTTCACGGCGCGCATAACGGAGATAAAACACCTCAATTACTGGGAGCGCTTGAGGTTTCTAAACCTGTATTCCCTGGAACGCAGGAGGGAGAGATACATGATTATATACACCTGGAAAATCCTAGAGGGACTAGTACCGAACTTGCACACGAAAATCACTCACTTACGAAAGCAAAAGACTTGGCAGACGATGCACCATCCCCCCAATGAAAAGCAGGGGTGTCACTAGCACATTAAGAGACCATACAATAAGTGTCAGGGGCCCGAGACTGTTCAACTGCCTCCCAGCACACATAAGGGGGATTACCAACAGACCCCTGGCAGTCTTCAAGCTGGCACTGGACAAGCACCTAAAGTCAGTTCCTGATCAGCCGGGCTGTGGCTCATACGTTGGTTTGCGTGCAGCCAGCAGCAACAGCCTGGTTGATCAGGCGCTGATCCACCAGGAGGCCTGGTCACAGACCGGGCAGCGGGGGCGTTGACCCCCGAAACTCTCTCCAGGTAAACTCCAGGTAATGACTTGGTTATAATATGCTAGTAAGATGGTAGACAGGATAATATAAAAGTTATAGTTGAAAATACTAGTTTAAAAAAGTTAGGAATAAAATGGTCAATAAAAGAAGTTTACAATAAATTTGATTAATATAGTTTAAAGCAAAACTGGGCAATATTAGGGATTTTAGAATAAAATTGGGCAATTGAGTATTTCTTAAAGTGAGGTAGAATAGATTCTGTAGAAATTAAACAAATTAAGACTATGAGGTAGAATGGTCGTTGAATACAACAAGATATTAAACAAATTAAGACTATGAGGTAGAATGGTTGTTGAATACAACAATGACAATCAAAAGTAGTTGGGGTATTAGAATTTTAGGGGGGCACAAATTTATGACAATATAACACTAACTGTGGACTGTGGGTATTATCTGCACTTTACTCTGATTCTGTTAGTCCAGCCTCACTTAGGAATGTTTTAAGGTCATGTTCTGTAGAGATGAAGTATCTCTTCCCAGTGGGCTGTTTCCTAACTGCGATTTTTCCATCCCTCACAAAGCACTGGTGGATTTTTTGGGCATAGCATAATTTTCTTAGCCGATAAAGAAGGTTTTGTCTTATTTTGGTAAGGCACTCATTGACGTAAACATCAGTTTTCATAGAAATAGATGTTTTTAGTAGGTTGTTTCTTTGTAGGCTAGTTTGGAATTTTAACAGCACTGTTTTTTTACCTGCTTGGTAGCCCATCAGCTTGCAATCCTTTAGGTCATCACTACGTATCTTAAGGCGAAGGTGGTCCTTGATAAGCTTTAGGGTGGTCTCCACGCAGGTTTCTTGGGTGACTGAGGCTGGGAGATGTTTGCTATTAACTACAACAGCGTCAGATAGCTGCTGTTGGTCATTATGGTCTTGGAAGTTGGTTATGACATTGGCAAGTTGTTGGTCCACTCTTGATCTTTCCTCTGTAATGTTGGTAGTAAGTAGGGTGACTTGGTCTTTTAGAGTGTTGATGGTGTCTAGGGACAGGGTGTGGGTGTTGCTTTTTTGTTCCAGAGTGTCTAGTTTATGCTCTAGAGCAGTGATCTTGTTGAGGTAATCTGCATTGCTAGCTTTTAGTTCCTGCATCCACACTTGGCTGCCATAAAGTCTCCATGAAAACCAGGAAACCATTCCAAACCCACATACACAACACTATCACGACCCCCCCAAAGGAGGCGAGCCCGCTGTGACCCCCTGACTCCCTCCAACCTATGAAAGCCCCTTCACTCACTCATTATCAATCACAGATTTATGAGAATCCCTAACGTTAGCATTCTATACCCCTCTGAGAAAGCCTGATCCCACCTCCTCCCATACAAATCTCTGTTACGACACATCGTACAATAGAACGTTACCGCAAGAACCTTCCTTCTCCCCTCACTATCCCCTCTCCCCCTCATCACCCACGACATATATATATATATATATATAATCTACCATGATATAATCTAATGCTCTTATGACACCCTCGTCTAACCCACCCATATCTAGACTTAATGCACGCAAAACCGACACCCCGCGTCCCCCCACCCTCTGTACCGACCTACTTAACCAACACCTAACCTCCTCTAGCCCTTCACAAAAGTAAACTACATGGAACGTTGTCTCATCCCCTCCACAGATACCACACCCCCCTCCCTCTACAACCTGTCTGTTTCGTAGTATCTCACCAGACGGAAGGAGCCCATGCAGAAAACGAAACATTACCTCATGCGCCCGAGGGTTTAACTTAATTTTACTAAATCTAAACCAAATACTCTTCCACGCATACATGTGGAACAAACCCTCAACTGGGACAACGCACCTACCTACAAGTAACCTACACAAAACCCTTATACGATCCTTTCTCAGTTCCCTAACCAACATCACAGCCCTCAAAACGATTTTACATTCCCTCAACTCCATTCCTCGATACCACATACCCAGCCTGTCATGTATCCTTCCCAACTGCCCCGCGTTCACACCCTCATGCAACACTTCCCATTCAATAAACACACATTTAGCCCTCCGTCTCAAATCCATCAACCCCAACCCACCCTCCCTGACTTACAGGTAACATTACAACTTCCCTCCATGACCAATCACAACGTGAACCCCACAAAAATTTGTACACCCGTCTTAGAATCCCCGCAATCGTTGTCCCTTTAATTGGGAACACAGCTGCAACATGCCAAATCTTACTATACAATAAAATCTTTACGACTATGACTTGCTGTATAAGAGTTAGGTGCTGGGGTGTCAGAACACCTAGACGCCCCACGATCCTTTCCAATAACCTATCCGAGTTTTCCTCCCGTGCCGCAAACATGTCATCCTTATAAATAATACCACAAATCTTTAAAGACACCGCCCATTCTTTAACAACATTACATCTCCCCCCCCACACCCCCCAACCAAGAACCCAACCCCATGCACCTTGACTTCGCACTATTTACCTGCATACCCGTGGCACTTCCAAATAATTGCACAACCTCGTCAAACACTCCCATTGACATCCTTTCATGAATGAGAACAGTGGTGTCGTCAACATATCCAATTAAACCCGGCCAGGACCTCCCACCCCCCACACTTCCCTCATATGGCGTACATAAGCTGCGGTCAACCATTCTATAAAAGGGGTCCTGGAAACACTCAAACAATATTTGGGACATGGGGCATCCCTGTCTAAGGCCTCTACCCATTGCAATATCCCTCCCCATACACCCATTAATCTGTATCCTCATTTTCGCCCCCTTGTATAACGTATTTACCCACTCGACTATTTCCTCCCCAAAACCCTGTCTCCTAAGTATAACCTGCAAAGCTCCCCTTTCCACTCTATCATATGCTCCCTGCCAATCTCTATAGAGCCAACAAAGCCGCCCCTCCACCCCCACCCTTAGCTTCCACAAAACTTCTCAGTATCCCATGTCCTTCAATCATCGACCTTCCCGGCAACCCAAACTGAGATTTTGACACCACCCTCCCCACAACACATTTGAACCTATTACCTAAAATTTTTTTGCAAACACCTTATAGTCTGCACACATCAGTGATATGGCTCGGTACTCCCGAAGGGTGGGCTGCCCCTTGACCTTCGGGACCAACACTACAACTGCTGTTACCTGCTTCTCCCCCAACTTACCCTTCTCCTTCATACGATTAAATAACCTAACTATAAATCCCCTTATTGATGTCCAATGTTGTAAATAAAATTCTACTGGGAGACCGTCAATACCCGGCGCTTTCCCCTTCCTCATTCCCCTTAACGCATTCTCTATTTCCTCTGCCTTAATAGTCCCTCCTAAAGCCTTTCTATCACTATTTCCTAAATTACACGTCACATACGCACACACCTTGTCCAACGCCACGTCACCCACGCCCCCCACTGCTCCAGTACTTCTCGTACCAATCCTCCGCATACGTACACATCCCCTTCGTGGTTCGTATCTCCTGCCCTGCTCTATAATTCCCAACCATCTCCGTTACCTCTAAACATGGGATAGCTGTCACCGCCTGCCTTTGCTTTTGATGCCTCAAAACACACGCTGATGGCTTGTCGCCCCAAAGCAATTCTTCCATCCCTGTCTGCACCCTTACAGCTTGAAACCTTTCATTTTGCAACACCCTCAACCTCCCCTTTATTTCAGCTATTTCATCCATAGGAAAATTATTCCCACCCACCCGCCGCCCATAGCAACCTCTTAACCTATCCTCTAAATAGTTAGCTAGTCCATATTTTAAATTATTAATGCATTTTCCTTCTCTCACATAAAACTTCCTATTTATTTATTTATTTATTTAGTAATTTAAGCATACAAACAGAGGTACAAAAAATACAGGTAAGAGCAGCATGCCAAAGCCACTTATATGCATAGCATTACAGGCTGGCTTAAAATTAACTTAAGATTAACTAAGCAATGATGAAATCAGTGATAAAACATTATTGTAAACAGATAACTATAAAGCACAAATGAGTATTACAAAGACAGGTCATATGGTTGCTTGCATTGCTGTACATTCAGTCGAATGGAGTATTCTGTTAGGTAGTGTATTTAAAAAAATAATAAAGTTAGATTGGGTCCTAGGTTTAACATTTGTGTGATATAATTGTGAGTAACATATAGGATATACAATTTATAAGGTTCAGTTATTCAGTATTTATTTGGTTTTGAGTGACACCCCTGCTTTTCATTGGGGGGATGGTGCATCGTCTGCCAAGTCTTTTGCTTTCGTAGTGAGTGATTTTCGTATGCAAGTTCGGTACTAGTCCCTCTAGGATTTTCCAGGTGTATATAATCATGTATCTCTCCCTCCTGCGTTCCAGGGAATACAGGTTTAGGAACCTCAAGCACTCCCAATAATTGAGGTGTTTTATCTCCGTTATGCGCACCGTGAAAGTTCTCTGTACATTTTCTAGGTCGGCAATTTCACCTGCCTTGAAAGGTGCTGTTAGTGTGCAGCAATATCCAGCCTAGATAGAACAACTGACCTGAAGAGTGTCATCATGGGCTTGGCCTCCCTAGTTTTGAAGGTTCTCATTATCCATCCTGTCATTTTTCTAGCAGATGCGATTGATACAATGTTATGGTCCTTGAAGGTGAGATCCTCCGACATGATCACTCCCAGGTCTTTGACGTTGGTGTTTCGCTCTATTTTGTGGCCAGAATTTGTTTTGTACTCTGATGAAGATTTAATTTCCTCATGTTTACCATATCTGAGTAATTGAAATTTCTCATCGTTGAACTTCATATTGTTTTCTGCAGCCCACTGAAAGATTTGGTTGATGTCCGCCTGGAGCTTTGCAGTGTCTGCAATGGAAGACACTGTCATGCAGATTCGGGTGTCATCTGCAAAGGAAGACACGGTGCTGTGGCTGACATCCTTGTCTATGTCGGATATGAGGATGAGGAACAAGATGGGAGCGAGTACTGTGCCTTGTGGAACAGAGCTTTTCACCGTAGCTGCCTCGGACTTTACTCTGTTGACGACTACTCTCTGTGTTCTGTTAGTGAGGAAATTATAGATCCATCGACCGACTTTTCCTGTTATTCCTTTAGCACGCATTTTGTGCGCTATTACGCCATGGTCACACTTGTCGAAGGCTTTTGCAAAGTCTGTATATATTACATCTGCATTCTTTTTGTCTTCTAGTGCATTTAGGACCTTGTCGTAGTGATCCAATAGTTGAGACAGACAGGAGCGACCTGTTCTAAACCCATGTTGCCCTGGGTTGTGTAACTGATGGGTTTCTAGATGGGTGGTGATCTTGCTTCTTAAGACCCTTTCAAAGATTTTTATGATATGGGATGTTAGTGCTACTGGTCTGTAGTTCTTTGCTGTTGCTTTACTGCCCCCTTTGTGGAGTGGGGCTATGTCTGTTGTTTTTAGTAACTGTGGGACGACCTCCGTGTCAATGCTCCCTATCCATAGGATGGAAAAGGCTCGTGATAGGGGCTTCTTGCAGTTCTTGATGAACACAGAGTTCCATGAGTCTGGCCCTGGGGCAGAGTGCATGGGCATGTCATTTATCGCCTGTTTGAAGTCATTTGGCGTCAGGATAATATCGGATAGGCTTGTGTTAATCAAATTTTGTGGCTCTCTCATAAAAAATTCATTTTGATCTTCGACTCTCAGTCTGGTTAGCGGCTTGCTAAAAACTGAGTCATATTGGGACTTGAGTAGCTCACTCATTTCCTTGCTGTCATCTGTGTAGGACCCATCTTGTTTAAGTAGGGGCCCAATACTGGACGTTGTTCTCGATTTTGATTTGGCATAGGAGAAGAAATACTTTGGGTTTCTTTCGATTTCATTTATGGCTTTTAGTTCTTCCCGCGATTCCTGACTCCTAAAGGATTCTTTTAGCTTAAGTTCGATGCTTGCTATTTCTCTGACCAGTGTCTCCCTACGCATTTCAGATATATTGACCTCTTTTAGCCGCTCTGTTATTCTTTTCCGTCGCCTGTAAAGGGAGCGCCTGTCGCTTTCTGTTTTACATCTACTCCTCCTTTTTCTTAGAGGAATAAGCCTTGTGCATACATCGAGTGCCACCGAGTTAATCTGTTCTAGGCATAAGTTGGGGTCTGTGTTGCTTAGTATATCTTCCCAGCTTATATCGGTTAGGACTTGGTTTACTTGGTCCCACTTTATGTTTTTGTTATTGAAGTTGAATTTGGTGAATGCTCCCTCGTGACTAATCTCATTATGTCGGTCTGGGGCTCCGCGCATACATGACTGAACCTCAATTATGTTGTGATCTGAGTATATTGTTTTTGATATGGTGACATTTCTTATCAGATCATCATTGTTAGTGAAGATGAGGTCTAGTGTATTCTCCAGTCTAGTAGGCTCTATTATTTGCTGGTTTAAATTGAATTTTGTGCAGAGATTTAAAAGCTCGCGTGAGTGTGAGTTTTCATCAGAGCTGCCTCCTGGTGTTATTACTGCAACAATATTATTTGCTATATTCCTCCATTTTAGGTGCCTTAAGTTGAAATCCCCAGGAGCAAGATGTTGGGTGCAGGAGCTGGAAGGTTTTCCAGACAGTGGTCAATTTTTAACAGCTGTTCCTGGAATTGCTGGGATGTTGCATCCGGAGGCTTGTAGACTACCACAATGACTAGGTTTTGGTTCTCGACCTTTACTGCTAAAACTTCCACTACATCATTTGAGGCATTTAGCAGTTCTGTGCAAACAAGTGACTGCAATGTACAGGCCAACCCCCCCCTTTTGCCTGTTCACTCTGTCACATCTGTATAGGTTGTAACCTGGGATCCATATTTCGTTGTCCAAGTGATCCTTTATGTGGGTCTCAGTGAAAGCCGCGAACATTGCCTTTGCCTCTGCAAGCAGTCCACGGATGAAAGGTATTTTGTTGTTTGTTGCTGGCTTTAGACCCTGTATATTTGCAAAGAAGAATGTTATCGGACACTTTTTGGCAGTCTTCTTGAACTGGTTCATGCTATGACTGGCTTTTACATGTGCGGGCAGTCTGTTCCATTCCTTTATTGCTGTACAATAAAAGGTGTTTGAAATTGTGTTC
The DNA here is from genome assembly GCF_026875155.1 of Cherax quadricarinatus. Taxonomy (NCBI): domain Eukaryota; kingdom Metazoa; phylum Arthropoda; class Malacostraca; order Decapoda; family Parastacidae; genus Cherax; species Cherax quadricarinatus. The sequence continues at coordinate 91,250,706 of NC_069405.1, read as the reverse complement.
TTGCAGGAACACTACATCCACCCTATATTTATACAGAAACATTCGAAACCATTCCCTCTTCACACTATTACACAGTCCATTTACGTTCACAGTCATACACCTAAGGCCACTTTATAGTTTCCAACCCTTCCTCCTCACTTCATTCATCCCAGGGCCTCCTGCCCCAGAGCCAGCACAAGGCTTCACACCATCAACCCCCCCCTTTTTTGCGATGCCTCTTATCGTGACTACTTCGACATTGCTCTTCCTTCCTCCCAGACCTCTGCGCCGGCATCAGGACATCATCTGAGTCTGACGCCGCCGCTCTCTTCCTCGTGATGCCCTGTACATCCATGTTATCTTCTGAGATTCCCTCACAATGAACCTCAACCTCCACCACGCCTCGTTCCACAGCACACGGTGACAACTCACTCTTACTAGTTGGCCCGTCAACCCTGCTATGTTTTTTATCCTTACATTCCTCTACAGGCAATGCCGTGCCTCTCACCAGCTCAGGAACAACATCCTCTGCAGGCGGCGTCAATGTCCTTAACACTTCCTGAAGCTCTTCCTCTAGAGCAGTGGTTCCCAAACTGGGGGTAAATTACCCCCTGGGGGTAATTTAACCATTTTGGGGGGGTAATGGAGGGGTGACAGAAAAAAAGTTATGAATTCTGAAAATCAAGAAAACAATGCGGTACCCGGTATGAGGATTATTGTTAACTTTGTCTTAGTATATAAAGTTGTAAAGTAAACCTATTATAAGTAAGTAATAAAGTTAAACCAAATAACAATAAACATCAAAAACTAATATACAATATTAGAAAAGAAGAAATATATAGCTAAGTGTGTGGAAACCCAAAAGTATTTTGACAAGTATGCTTCAGGACAAAAGTCACTCAGTAGCCCAGATCGACCTGTCCAGTACGCGTCACTCACTTCCTGAGGCTGCCTCTATTTCACACTGTCAGTTTATCTGTGAGCATCAGCCGAGGTAGACATAAGCTGGTATGTATGTGTACTGCCCTGTGCAGTATATAGTTAGTATTTACCCACTGTTACTGTGAATTTGTAGCTATTATTAATTTTATATATAATGTATGTGTGGTTCTTACGTTTTCAATGGTTTTGCTAGGATTAGCAGAGTATGCGAGGCTGGATACGTTCACGTTTAGCCATATATATCAATAATAACAACATTTTGTGAAAGGGGTAACATGCTTTATGTGGCATGTTAAATTGGGTAACAAGCTGAAAAAGTTTGGGAACCACTGCTCTAGAGCCTGCACCTCCTCCTGCACTTGCACTTCTGTACTTTTCCCTTGTGTAGTAACAGATCCTTTTACATCACAGCTTACCTCACACATGCCAGTCTCCTCTTTGGAATCCTCCACCTCTTCACTCCACAAGCGCCCAGGCCCTTGCTTTCGCGCGGGGCTCTCAACAGCTATCACGCTGGTAACTGGTGCTTCACCAGTTTGCGCTGGCACCCTCCTCAGCTTCATGCACTCTTCCGCCATATGGTCGTACGCCCCACATATTCTGCACGTACGTCTCTGTCCGGCATACGATACCATAACTTGCGTCCTGAAGTCCTCCAACATGACGTAAGACGGTATGGGATGTCTCAGAGTCATCTTCAGGGAAAAGGTACCCTCCGGACGTCCCATGTAAGCACCTGCCGTCCACTTGCCCTTTTGTGCCAGATGTACGGTTCCATATGTCTCAAAAACACTCCTTATGTCAGCCTCATCTGCCTCAAATGGGACATTACGTATCTTAACCCACGTAAAGTGGCGAGATACGTCGATCAAACGCACCTTCACAGCTGGAGTAGCGTCAAGACTCACGTCTTGGAATCTCGTCACCAAAGACTCATACACGGACGTGGAATTCAGTTTGACGAAGATTCTATAAGCCCCATTCAGGGCTACACCATACACCTCATCGTCCTGGATTCCATAGGTCTCCCTAATGATTGTTGGGAGTAAGACTTGCACTGAAGAGGGTGAAATCGCCCCACGAAGCAGCTCAATATACCAATGGTATTTACGCGCCTCCTCACACTCAGCGCCATGTTGATACAAGGTAGCTCGCCTGAAAACAGCAGAGGGGGTGCAGAGCACAACCGCACTCGACCGAGGTCAGGCAGCGAATGAATAATTGGAGGGAGTCAGGGGGTCACAACGGGCTCGCCTCCCTGGGTATGGGGTCGTGAGAGTGCTGTGAATGTGGGTTTGGAATGGTTTCCTGGTTTTCATTGAGACTTTATGGCAGCCAAGTGTGGATGTAGAGCTCAAGGTCTCGTTATGTTAGATATAACACTTTTCAGAATGTAGGTATAATATAGTTGATTTTTTATGTATAATTTGATGTGTATCAGTCTTGTATAACACGTTTCTTGAGTAATAAGTTCTTTGCGACATGATGTGTGTTTTCGTATGTATTTGGTACGTGCTGGGTTTTTGCACGATGAGATATACTTATATACTGTTTTGCTTTGTGCATACAGTGCATCTGATTAATGTGATTTTGTGGAAAATTTTTGTGTGTACGTGTGGGTGTGTGTGTGTGGATGTGGGTGTGTGGGTGTGGGTGTGTGTGTGTATTATATAAATCTATATCCCTTTCTATTGTATTGAGCCTTTGTCATGGGTCAGACGTTATGTAATACTTTATGTATGCATGATTGATTCATTTTAAAGTTTATAATTATGGTCTGTACCCTGATACCGGTTTGGTGTCAATGCTAAGTTCTTGATGTTAAGTTTTAGTCTGTATGGTATACAGACATATCTAGACAGTTTAGTCTGTATGGTATACAGACATATCTAGACAGTTTAGTCTGTATGGTATACAGACATCTAGACAGTTTAGTCTGTATGGTATACAGACATATCTAGACAGTTTAGTCTGTATGGTATACAGACATATCTAGACAGTTTAGTCTGTATGGTATACAGACATATCTAGACAGTTTAGTCTGTATGGTATACAGACGTATCTAGACAGTTTAGTGACGTAGTCCATTTGTGTCTGGGATGTATATGAGTTTATTGAAACAGTATGGTGCTTCAGTTATTGTGTTCTAAGCTGTATTATTTTTCTGTTTATTCGTATGTTGGTATATGTAAAGCTGTAATGTTAGGGATATGTATGTAGATTTTCTAGTAAGATTATGACGTTAGGTTTTGTTTTTTTGATTAATGAGAAGGATGGGATTTAACTGATACAACTTCTTTGTATATTTCATGTTCAAGTGTATTGAACCTTTGTCAGATGTCATTTATATGTACAATTTATATATATTCAAGGTTTTGTATATATGTCAATTCATGACCCTGTTCTGTTCTATTCTATTCTATTCTATTCTATTCTATTCTATTTATATTTGATTCGCCGGTAAAATGACCCTGTGACATGGAATTTTTTTTTAGCTATGTTCTTGCTGTAAGTTATTGTTGTATGTTTGGCAGCAATATCTTGCGAGCATGTAGGTGCAATCCGTTTGTCAGTTAATTTGATTAGGAGCCATACTGTATTTTTATTTTTATGTTATTATTATTATTAAATATTAGCCGGTATTCTCCCGGCCCGGGCCTTGTCCAAGTGGTGGCCCGGCCTTGGCTCCCTCTTTAGGGAGTGTCTGAGACCTAAGTCTCCCATGGGAGGAGGCATAAGTACCTCCTCATCTTTGGGACCAATTGTCCCCATTTTTATGTTAAACTGTATTGGTTTTAAATAAAATATAAAAAAAAAAATATTAAGCTGTAAAGTTTTTAAATAAAATATAAAAAAAAAAAAAACTTCCGGCCCGGGTCTTCTCCAGATGTTTTTTTTTTTTTTTTCTTATTCGCCGGTATTCTCCCGGCCCGGGTCTTTTCCAAGTAGTGGTGACCCGGCCTTGGCTCCCTATTTGGGGAGTATCAAAGGGGTTCGTGGGGATGGCAGTCTCCAGATGGTGACCCGGCGGTGGCCCCCGGGGCGAGGGTGTCGTTCCTATTCTTCATTCTTCTATCTTCTCTCTTGGGCCCTCCGGTTGGAGGGTAAGAATAGAATAGAATAGGTATATGTTTATATATTTTATATTAGTTATCCCGTAAAAATATTAGAAATATTTCCCATCAATTATAAACTTAACTCCTGATGGGTTTAGCACTTCACTAAAAAATTAATAAATATTAAAAACAATTATAAGATTAATACCGACGCTTATAAGTAAAACAGATTCTTAAAAACAGTCAAAAACCTTTTAAAGCTTTTTAAATATTAACATAGAAACTTCAAACATACGATACTAAAAATAAAAAAATCTTTAACTAAATATTTTCCTTCCGCATTGTATCCGTTTCGTCTGATTTCAGACACCCAAAAGTATGAAAAATTTTTTAAAGCACGAAAAGTGCTGTAAAAGTTGAAGTTTAAGTAAGTAATAACAATACATGCACATGTAATAATTGTACTATATGTAGTACATGTACTACATGCACTACATGTACTAAATGTACTACATACACTACATGCACTGTTAGGTAAGACACATATGCAACAGTTAGACAACTTTATTCCGAAACGTTTCGCCTACACAGTAGGCTTCTTCAGTCGAATACAGAAAGTAGGCAGGAACAGTAGAGATGTGAAGACGATGTAATCAGTCCATCACCCTTAAAGTCGTAGAATTTGAGGTTGTCAGTCCCTCGGCCTGGAGAAGTTCAGTTCCATAGTCAGGAACTATCTGAAGATCAAGCGACAGTGCGGAGACTTAAATACTGTCGGAAGGAGACGTGCAGGGTAGTAGTAGTAGTAGTAGTAGTATTCGACTGAAGAAGCCTACTGTGTAGGCGAAACGTTTCGGAATAAAGTTGTCTAACTGTTGCATATGTGTCTTACCTAACAACCTGTCGGTATTGTATACCATTTTGATGTTCACTACACGTACTACATGTATTAAGTAAAAAATAATAATAGTGTAGTGTACTACATGCACATGTAATAATTGTACTATATGTAGTACATACACTACATGTACTACATTCACTACATGTACTATATGCACTACATGTACTACATGTA
>NC_069405.1:91212391-91245154 GCF_026875155.1 Cherax quadricarinatus | reverse complement strand
ACTTTTAAACACCTACCACAACGTACATACACTACATACACTACATGCACTACATGTACATACACTACATACACTACATGCACTACATGTACTACATGTACTACATGCACTACATGCACTACATGCACTACATGCACTACATGTACTACATGTACTACATGTACTACATGCACTACATGCACTACATGCACTACATGTACATACACTACATACACTACATGCACTACATGTACATGCACTACATGCACTACATGCACTACATGTACATACACTACATACACTACATGCACTACATGTACATACACTACATACACTACATGCACTACATGTACATACACTACATGCACTACATGTACATACACTACATACACTACATGCACTACATGTACATACACTACATGCACTACATGTACATACACTACATACACTACATGCACTACATGTACATACACTACATGCACTACATGTACATGCACTACATGCACTACATGCACTACATGTACATACACTACATGCACTACATGCACTAAATGTACATACACTACATACACTACATGCACTACATGTACATACACTACATGCACTACATGCACTACATGTACTACATGCACTACATGTACTACATGTACTACATGTACTACATGCACTACATGTACTACATGTACTACATGTACTACATGCACTACATGTACTACATGTACTACATGTACTACATGCACTACATGCACTACATGCACTACATACACTACATGCACTACATGTACATACACTACATGCACTACATGCACTACATGCACTACATGCACTACATGCACTACATGTACTACATGCACTACATGTACTACATGCACTACATGTACTACATGTACTACATGTACTACATGTACTACATGCACTATATGCACTACATTCGCGACCTAGCTGCCAGGGAGTGTGGACGTGCCTCATACCTCTCTGCTGACAGTCTAGCAAGCTATCCAGTGACGTCATGGTATTCAGCGTGAGGAGGCGGGTGAATACCGTTGGTATACAGCTTGTTCGGGGGGCGATTACGCCTGAGAATGAACAAGTTTTGCTACCTAAGATTATCCGTGACACTTATGGTATTGCAGACAAGGATTTGTACGGTGTGGCATTAAATGGCGCATACCGGATATTTGTAAAACTACTCTACGAGCCAGTGTACGAGCAGCTGGTTGAGCAATTCCAAGATCTCTGCGTAGATGTGTCCCCTGACGTGCATGTGCGTATGGTGGATGTCTCTCGACAATATACGTGGGTGAAACTGCGCAATGTGCCCTTCGAGGCCGATGCAACGGATCTCCGCAGTGTTTTTTTTTTTTTTTTTCTTATTCGCCGGTATTCTCCTGGCCCGGGTCTTTTCCAAGTAGTGGTGACCCGGCCTTGGCTCCCTATTTTTTTTTTTTTTTTTTTTTTATATTTTATTTAAACCATGACATTACAAAATATAATATGTAAAACTCATTTAAGTCGATAATTAACACAATCCTCCCTACTGCTAATATTACACACCACACTTACAACTCCGTGTGGGTACACCCCCCCCTCCCTGCCCCTCATCCTATCATTTAACCCCAAAAACCTTTTTGGAGCTACCCAGCAAAATTACATATATAAAACAACATTTTTTATATACACTCCCCGAAATGGTACTTAATAATCGACTACAGCCCAAACCCAATGCAGTCCCTTTGGGCCCCTATTATACAGAAAATTTACCCCCCCCCCCCGTTTTACCCAACCCCCCCAACCAATTTACAACCAAAACAAAACTATAAAAAATAAATTTGTTGTTTAAATCTAAAGCCCACACAGCAATGATCCAACTTTAAATTTTTTGTAATTGTCCAATTTGGGTTTCAGTTACAAAACAATAGTTTTACATAACAATGGGGGATATAAAAAAGTCCCCAAAGACATAAAAAATTAAACTAAAAAAACCCCATAAGAAAAAAAATTTAGTCTAAAAAATCCAACACATGAAAGGGCCTTTACACATTTAAACATGAAATTTCCAGTGTTAAAACAATAACACAGCTTCAACAAAATGACATTCAAGCTCATACAGCTTATTTTGGACATTACAAGTACTATTGACAACATACAATACAACATAAAATATAACCATACTTTAAGTAACACATAAAACTGTGCCTAGCACCACCTAACCAAAAAAAACCTAAAACACCACTGTTGCCCAACTTTATTACACTACTGACGTGAAAAAAAACCTCTTTACTTTTAAAAAAACAAAACTAATTGCAGAACACCCAGTGATGAACAAAAATTTCACAGACATTAAAAAAACCCTATCACATCATTCTCTGGACCCCGGGTGCAGGGATCACACATAAAACACTATGCAGTGAAAGGGCCCCAGAAAAACAAGTTGGAAAAAATTTAAAAAGAAAATTTATTATAGCAAATCCCAAAATTAAACAAGGGTCTTTAAACCGAAAATTCAATATTACCACACCAATATGTATAATAATATAAAGTCCAGCCCACACAAAAAACTGGCCAGCCCCACGGGTCCCTAGCACCCGGGTCCACAATTATTCACTCATCACCTCTTTCCCCAACACTCTCGCAAAACTTTTTTTTTATCCATTACCGGGGAGGCAACCCTGTTTTCACCCCTGATTTTCCCCCCCCCACCAACACTTTCCAATCATACCTCCCCCCCTCGTCTATTACAAAGTCTAATAAAACCTGTAACGTAAGTTCCTATACCCCTCTAAAAAACCCCCCCTTCACCCACCTCCCCCCCATAAATTTTCCTTATTCTACATACCGTTTTTAAAAGAACGTTAACGCCCCCACCCCCTCTTAAACCCATAACCTGTTTCCCCCCGCAATCCCCACACTAAAAGATAAAATCGGGCCATAAATTTCCCCCCCACAGCTTTTGTTTTAACACTTTCCTCCCAACCCCCCCGTCGAGATTTTAATGCTCTCAATACAAAAATTTCCTTTACCCCCCTATCCTATTTATCACCCTTTTTAAAAACCACCCCTTAAACATTTCCTCAGCCACCCACAAAAATTTTACTACATGAAAACCGATTTCCCCCCCACCACATACCCACACCCCCCCCCCGTCAACGATCGTCTTCCCGTGGGAACCCAAAACACCCAAACGGTAAAATCCCATGCAGAAAACGTTACATTACATCCCGAACACGATTTTTGAAACCCTAAACCAACCCAACCAATTCCAATCCCTTCCCCATGCATACAGGGGGAAAATTTCCCTCAAAAGGCCTACAACCCCCCCGGCTAACAATCTACACAACCTACCTATTTTAACCTTTGCGGGCTCTCGATCCCACGCCAAGCCCCAACACATTTTCACACTCATGCAACCCAACTCCGTATACATCCCGTTGCAATCTTTTATGGACCCGGGCCAAACCCCCCCCACCCCACACTTTCCCTCTTTCACCCCCTTTTTTAAAATGAAACACATTTAAACCCCCGCTTTAAGTCCAGCAACCCCCACCCCCCCCCTTACTTACAGGTAACATTCCCACATCTCTCAAATCCAATAAACCAGCTCAAACCCCCCACAATTTAAAAAACCTTTTCCTAAAATATGTTTGTTATTGCTGGCCCAGTTTAAAGGAAACACGGCTTGCCCCCTGCCATACTTTCTATAAGAAAAATATTAACAACAAAGGCCCCGCTGCACAAGGGGCAAATGATAAGGTCCCAAAGCACCCAAGCGTCCCCCGAAAACCTTTCTAACCATCCTAAGCGAGTTTTTTCCCGCTGCCACAGGGAGATCGCCCGCATAAATAAACCGCAGGGTTTTTTAAAGAATGCACCTGGGCCCCCTCAAAACTGCACAAACCCCCAACAAAAACCCCAACCCCCCCAAGCTCCCCCCCCCCATCCCTCGAAATTTATCTGAATTTACCCCCCATTTAAACCCTTTTCCCCCCCCGAACATTTGTAAAATAACCCCCCCTCTAATTTTCCCTTGAAAACCCCCCCTGATCAGAACAGTTGAAACATCCACATAAACCCCAATTTTAAAAATGGCCAAACCCTCGCAAAAACCCCACCCCGGTCCCTCTAAAAGTAAAAACATAAACCCGCTCCATTTAATCTATAAAAGGGGGCCTGTACCACGCAAACAATAATTGTGACATAGGGGCCCCCCCCTGCCTAAATCCCCCTACCCATTCAATTTTTCCCACCCAATCGACCATTAATCTGTCCCCGCCATTGCACCTCCCTACAACGCCTCAACCCCGCCCACTTTTTTCCCTTTCCCCAAAAAAACCCCCGACCCCGAGATGGCTTTTTTAAAAGCTTTCCGATTTCCCCTCAAAAAAAAAAAAAAAAAAAAAACGTATGCCCCCCTTTCCAATCGAGCGCCACCAAACCCCCCCTCCCTCCCCCCCCCCTTTTGCCTTCCCCGGGGAAAACCCTAATAACCCTGGCCCCCCCACCATAGACCTCCCTGGCCCAAAACCCAAAATGAGTTTTTTTTATACTAAAACCCCCCCTACCACAACCCCTTGACCCGGGTTTTCCCAAAAACTTTGCAAACAATTTTTTAAATTTCTGCGCATAACAACAGATCGCCCGATAATCCCGAAGCGTAAAGCCCCCCTTAACCCCTTTGGTAAAACCCAAAACAACACACCGTTCCTGCTTCTCACCCAGCTCACCTCTCTCCTTCATGCAATTTAATAACCTAACCAAAAATGCCTCAATAAATTTCCCCAAAGCTGCTGATAAAAACCCCTGCCGGGAGTCCCTCAATTCCCGGGGCCCTTTGGGCCCTTTCCCCATTCCACTTAAAGCCCTCCCCTATTTCCCCCCCCAGTTTAAATTTTCCCCCCCCAGTGCTTCCCCCCATCACTGTTTTCCAACTGACATACCACACTTTCCCCCACACCTTTTTAAAAAACCCCCTCCCCTACCCCTTTCCGTTCCAGTTTCTTTTTCAACCCCTTGTCAGCCAAAAAGCCCCCATTCCTTCCGTAGCTTGTATGACCCCCCCTCCCTGTAAACCCCCCTATCGATTCATGAACCTCCAACCATGGAAAAATCATTTCCTGCTGTCTTTGTTTCGCCACGCAATACGCACGATGAAGGTCATCGCCCCATAACACCTCTTCCACCCCCGCCTGTAAACCCCCACCCCCTTTGGGAAACCCCGTCTCATCCTGTAACCCCAACCCGGCCCCCCTTTTAAATTTCCATAATTTCATCCCTTTGGGTAATTTCCCGCCACCGCCCCCCCCCGCATAACAAAACCCCCCAATCTAACCTCCAAATAGTTAGCCCAACCCATATTTTAAAAAAATTTTATAAAGTTTCCCCCTTTCCCTTTAAAGTAATATTGCTTAATCCGTTCTTTAGCCCAAAAACCACCCACCACATCAAACCCCCCCTTTTACCCCTTTTTTCTCTCACGTAACCCCTCCCAAGCGTCGCAAATTTCCCCCTATCCCCCCCTCCTCAACCCAACACACTTTTTAAATTTTTTTTTCCCAAAATCCCCCCCATATAAACCCCTAGGACTTCCCCCGCCACCTCTGGCCCACCCCACCGGGCCCATGACCAATAAGCTACTTCATTGTACGGAAAAAAAGTCAACCCAAACCCCTTTTAGATAAATACAGCCTATCCAACCTAGGACGAAAACCCCCTCTTAAAAAAAAGTGTGCTCTAACCCCCCCACGCCCCTCCTCCCAAAACCGGAACCCGCAACTGAATATCCCTCAAAGATCTCGAAAGGGGGGGGCCGCCGACACTGCCCCGCCCCTTTTTGGTTCCAAAAGTTTAACCCTCCTAAAAAACGCAGTTTTTCCCGTCGCCACCAACGAAAGGCCCCCTGCCGGGAAACCACGGAAGAAAAAAAACTTTGTTTTTTCACAAAACAAATCCCTTTTTTAAACCCCCACATCATTTTTTTCCGCTGGTGCATACACACATACAAAAAGGGTAAACCCCTGTCCCATCCACCAACCCCTCCACGCGCAATACTCTTCCCCCTCCCCCCCCTCCTTCCTTTGGAAAAACAAACGGGGTTTGCCCCCCCCTGATCAATTTTCCCACACCACCTTTCAGAAAAGTGCAGAATTTTGGGAGAGTCATGACCCGAAACCCCCCCACCTCGAGGGACTTCCTTTTTCCCCCCTTGAAATTGTGTTTCCTTTTCAGGAACACTACATCCACCCTAAAATTTATACAGAAACATTCGAAACCAATTTCCCTTTTTCACACTATTAAACAGTCCCCTTTACGTTCCCCAGTCATACACCTTAAGGGCCCCTTTATAGTTTTCCAACCCTTTCCCCCCTCTTTATTCATCCCCGGGGCCCCCTGCCCCCCGAGCCGCACAAGGCTTCACAAACCCAACCCCTCCCCCTTTTTTTTTTTTTCGATGCCCTTATCGTGACTGGGTTTTGGCATTGCTCTTCCCCTTCCCCCCAAAAACCCCGCCCCCCGGGGTCCCCGGACATCATCTATCTGACGCCGGGCCCCTCTCTTCCCCCCGTGATGGGCCCCCCACATCCATGTTTTTCTTCATATTTTCCCTCACATGAACCTCTACCTCCACCACGCCCCGTACCACAGCACACGGGGACAACTTCCCCTTACTAGTTGGCCCGTAAAACCCTGCTATTTTTTTTTATCCTTTAAACATTCCTCTACAGGCACCGCCGTGTCTCTAAACCAGCTCAGGAACAACGTCCACTGCAGGCGGTGTCAATGTCCTTAACACTTCCTGAAGCTCTTCCTCTAGAGCCTGCAACCTCCTCCTGCACTTGCACTTCTGTACTTTTTCCTGTGAGTAGTAACAGATCCTTTTACATCACAGCTTACCTCACACATGCCATTCTCCTCTTTGGAATCCTCCACCCCCTTCACTCCACAAGCGCCCAGGCCCTTGCTTTCGCACTGGGCTCTCAACAGCTATCACCTGGTAACTGGTGCTTCACCAGTTTGCGCTGGCGCCCTCCTCAGCTTCACGCACTCTGCCGCCATAAAGGTCGTACGCCCCACATATTCTGCACGTACGTCTCTGTCCGCATACGATACCATAACTTGCGTCCTGAAGTCCTCCAACACGACGTAAGACGGTATGGGATGTCTCAGAGTCATCTTCAGGGAAAAGGTACCCTCCGGACGTCCCATGTAAGCACCTGCCGTCCACTTGCCCTTTTGTGCCAGATGTACGGTTCCATATGTCTCAAAAACACTCCTTATGTCAGCCTATCTGCCTCAAATGGACATTACGTATCTTAACCCACGTAAAGTGGCGAGATACGTCGATCAAACGCACCTTCACAGCTGGAGTAGCGTCAAGACTCACGTCTTGGAACCTCGTCACCAAAGACTCATACACGGACGTGGAATTCAGTTTGACGAAGATTCTATAAGCCCCATTCAGGGCTACACCATACACCTCATCGTCCAGGATTCCATAGGTCTCCCTAATGATTGTTGGGAGTAAGACTTGCACTGAAGAGGGTGAAATCGCCCCACGAAGCAGCTCAATACCTATGGTATTTACGCGCCTCCTCACACTCAGCGCCATGTTGATACAAGGTAGCTCGCCTGAACAGCAGAGGGGTGCAGCGCACAACCTCACTCGACCATGGTCAGGCAGCGAATGACTCCCTATTTGGGGAGTATCAAAGGGGTTCGTGGGGATGGCAGTCTCCAGATGGTGACCCGGCGGTGGCCCCCGGGGCGAGGGTGTCGTTCCTATTCTTCATTCTTCTATCTTCTCTCTTGGGCCCTCCGGTTGGAGGGAAAGAATAGAATAGAATAGGTATATGTTTATATATTTTATATTAGTTATCCCGTAAAAATATTAGAAATATTTCCCATCAATTATAAACTTAACTCCTGATGGGTTTAGCACTTCACTAAAAAATTAATAAATATTAAAAACAATTATAAGATTAATACCGACGCTTATAAATAAAACAGATTCTTGAAAACAGTCAAAAACCTTTTAAAGCTTTTTAAATATTAACATAGAAACTTCAAACTTACGATACTAAAAATAAAAAAATCTTTAACTAAATATTTTCCTTCCGCATTGTATCCGTTTCGTCTGATTTCAGACACCCAAAAGTATGAAAAATTTTTTTAAAGCACGAAAAGTGCTGTAAAAGTTGAAGTTTAAGTAAGTAAATAACAATACATGCACATGTAATAATTGTACTATATGTAGTACATGTACTACATGCACTACATGTACTAAATATACTACATACACTACATGCACTGTTAGGTAAGACACATATGCAACAGTTAGACAACTTTATTCCGAAACGTTTCGCCTACACAGTAGGCTTCTTCAGTCGAATACAGAAAGTAGGCAGGAACAGTAGAGATGTGAAGACGATTAATCAGTCCATCACCCTTAAAGTCGTAGAATTTGAGGTTGTCAGTCCCTCGGCCTGGAGAAGTTCAGTTCCATAGTCAGGAACTATCTGAAGATCAAGCGACAGTGCGGAGACTTAAATACTGTCGGAAGGAGACGTGCAGGGTAGTAGTAGTAGTAGTAGTAGTATTCGACTGAAGAAGCCTACTGTGTAGGCGAAACGTTTCGGAATAAAGTTGTCTAACTGTTGCATATGTGTCTTACTAACAACCTGTCGGTATTGTTACCATTTTGATGTTCACTACACGTACTACATGTATTAAGTAAAAAATAATAATAGTGTAGTGTACTACATGCACATGTAATAATTGTACTATATGTAGTACATACACTACATGTACTACATTCACTACATGTACTATATGCACTACATGTACTACATGTACTACATGCACTACATGTACATGTACTACATGCAATACATACACTACATGTACTACATGTACTACATTCACTACATGCACTACATGTACTACATGCACTACATGTACTACATGTACTACATGCACTACATGTACATGTACTACATGCAATACATACACTACATGTACTACATGTACTACATTCACTACATACACTACATGCACTACATGCACTACATGTACTACATGCACTACATGCACTACATGTACTACATGCCCTACATGCACTACATGCACTACATGTACTACATGCACTACATGCACTACATGTACTACATGCACTACATGTACTACATGTACTACATGCACTACATGCACTACATGCACTACATGCACTATATGTACTACATGTACTACATGCACTACATGTACATGCACTACATGCACTACATGCACTACATGTACTACATGCACTACATGTACTACATGCACTACATGCACTACATGCACTACATGTACTACATGTACTACATGTACTACATGCACTACATGCTCTACATGCACTACATGTACTACATGTACTACATGTACTACATGTACTACATGTACTACATGCACTACATGCACTACATGCACTACATGTACTACATGTACTACATGCACTACATGCACTACATGCACTACATGTACTACATGCACTACATGCACTACATGCACTACATGTACTACATGTACTACATGCACTACATGTACTACATGCATTACATGCACTACATGCACTACATGTACTACATGCACTACATGTACATGTACTACATGTACTACATGCACTACATGCACTACATGCACTACATGTACTACATGTACTACATGCACTACATGCACTACATGCACTACATGTACTACATGTACTACATGTACTACATGCACTACATGCACTACATGCACTACATGTACTACATGTACTACATGCACTACATGCACTACATGCACTACATGTACTACATGTACTACATGCACTACATGCACTACATGTACATACACTACATACACTACATGCACTACATGTACATACACTACATGCACTACATGCACTACATGTACTACATGTACTACATGCACTACATGCACTACATGCACTACATGCACTACATGTACTACATGCACTACATGCACTACATGTACATACACTACATACACTACATGCACTACATGTACATGCACTACATGCACTACATGTACATGCACTACATACACTACATGCACTACATGTACATACACTACATACACTACATGCACTACATGTACATACACTACATGCACTACATGTACATACACTACATACACTACATGCACTACATGTACATACACTACATGCACTACATGTACATACAGTACATACACTACATGCACTACATGTACATACACTACATGCACTACATGTACATGCACTACATGCACTACATGCACTACATGTACATACACTACATGCACTACATGCACTAAAATGTACATACACTACATAAAACTACATGCACTACATGTACATACACTACATGCACTACATGCACTACATGTACTACATGCACTACATGTACTACATGCACTACATGTACTACATGTACTACATGTACTACATGCACTACATGTACTACATGTACTACATGTATCTACATGAAACTACATGTACTACATGTACTACATGTACTACATGCACTACATGCACTACATGCACTACATACACTACATGCACTACATGTACATACACTACATGCACTACATGCACTACATGCACTACATGTACTACATGTACTACATGCACTACATGTACTACATGCACTACATGTACTACATGTACTACATGTACTACATGTACTACATGCACTATATGCACTACATTCGCGACCTAGCTGCCAGGGAGTGTGGACGTGCCTCATACCTCTCTGCTGACAGTCTAGCAAGCTATCCAGTGACGTCATGGTATTCAGCGTGAGGAGGCGGGTGAATACCGTTGGTATACAGCTTGTTCGGGGGGCGATTACGCCTGAGAATGAACAAGTTTTGCTACCTAAGATTATCCGTGACACTTATGGTATTGCAGACAAGGATTTGTACGGTGTGGCATTAAATGGCGCATACCGGATATTTGTAAAACTACTCTACGAGCCAGTGTACGAGCAGCTGGTTGAGCAATTCCAAGATCTCTGCGTAGATGTGTCCCCTGACGTGCATGTGCGTATGGTGGATGTCTCTCGACAATATACGTGGGTGAAACTGCGCAATGTGCCCTTCGAGGCCGATGCAACGGATCTCCGCAGTGTTTTCAGAGGATACGGAGTGATACACATGGCTAAACAAGGCATGCGGGCGGCTGGGGCGTATGTTGGTCTCCCAGACGGTTCGTTTACCCTTAAGATGTCTCTACGCCAGGCCATACCATCGTATGTGTACCTTGATGACTTCCGCACACAGGTCATGGTGTCTTATGCTGGTCAACGACGGACGTGTCGCCTCTGCGGTGAATATGATCATATGGCAGCAGAGTGTGGGCAGCGCGGGCAGGCCAGAAGGCCAGCCGGTGGCTCAACGAATGACGATGGGCAGGAGGCTCCCATACGTGGACGAAAAGGAGATGGTGGCCACGGTCGGCTTTGGAGTGAGGAGATTGAGGAGCCGGTGGTGGTGTCGAATCTGGAGCTGTCGTCTCTCGAGTCACCTGCATCGCCGGTGGTACAGCAGGCTTTTCCGGGGAAGATCAGGTGACGGTGGAAGTGGAGGACTTGGATGCGACAATAGCGTCTGTTTTACATACCATGTTCTCATCTACGGATGTGGTCTCCCCGGCTGTGACGACGGCCAGTCCGGAGATCGTGTCTGTGGCGGTCGGGCAGCAGCAGGAGGAGGTTGTTGGTGCTGGTGGGGCTGGCGGGGACGTGGTGACCCCTCGTCAGAAGGCAGAGACGAAGGTAGTGGTGGAGGTACATCGTGTGGACGATCCGGTCACAAACATGGAGGAGGATGCTGGGACGAGGAAGAGGGCTGCAGCAATGTCGGACTCTGACGACGTCCTGACGCCGGCTCAACGAACAGGGAAGAAAGCATCGGTAGATGGGGGGGGGGGGGGCGGTGTGCTAGTGGAGGTGAGCAGCGACAGCAGGTGGTGCCAGGTGGCACGGTTGTCGTGCGTGGAGAGCATGGCAAACGTGGCCCCAGGGCCCAAGTGGGCATGCAAAAGTACAAGTGGGGGCAGCGCGGGAGGAAACCTTAGCCAGGTGTGAGGGGGGGTATTAGACAGGGGCGGGAATATCGGAAGGTGTGATGAGGTCTGCTGCTTGATGGCAGCGACGGTTAATGGCGTGTGTGTCTGGGGGCACCAGATAGCGTGCTCCTTGAGAGAGGGGCATGTGCCCAGTGTTAGAATGAAAGTGGCTTGATATGTGCTGTTCAGATGTGTCTGCAAATTGTGGAATGTGAGTAGTGTTAGGTTCTGGTTAGGGTGTTGCTGCCTGCGCTGTGTGCGCCTAAGGTACGCTGGTGCGGTTGAGGTGGCGTATGCTGCTGCTGTGTGTATGAATCTTGGACTATATATTGTATAATAGTGGGTGGGGTCTGTATGGTGGAGGTTTGAGGAGCATTCTTATGTTCTATGTCAAGTATTGGGTATGTATTTTATACCTATGCATACACAATGTATAAAAAACACTGGTAGTGTTACTTGTGCAGGACCTGCTGTTATGAGGCCTCTTGTATGCACAAGGACAGACCCTTTGTAATTACTTGAGGATATTTGTGAAATGGGTTGTGTATATACATGTACTGTATCAATTTGTGTAACGATGTTTGTTTCTTTTCTTTACTATATAATTTGTATGTTTGGGTTTTGAATAGGTTTGGGTGGGACATGCAAGGGGGGGGGGTGTTTGAGGCTTCCAAACCCTTTTGTGTTGGTGATAATTTAGGATAGGTTCTTTCCATAGTGCAAAAACTTATGTGTGCTACATGCCTTTTAGTTTGTAGCATGTAATGTTTGTTGTGGATATATATCAAACCATGACTCCTTTTAGTACACGTCAGGCATCTTGTGGTCGTTTAAATACCTTTGTGATCAAGCATGAGACTGTTTATCTAGATAAATGTCAAATGACCCGTGAGCTGTGGTAAAACTGTTTGATTAGAATAGGGGGTAGAAGGGGGGGGGGGGTTGTAAGCCACACGGGGTGTGTGGGTTTCATTTAGCGATGGAAGGATAACACATCAGATTGCCGGATAGGTCTTGTATTTTATTTATTACTGTTTCTGTACTGTTTAAAAAAATAAAATCTTGATTAACAAGTGCAATGGGATTATAAAGCTTAGGGGATGAGGAACCGTTTTGTGTCATCCCCAAGTTAAACTGTCTGTGTGCATTGACAATGAAATATAAAATTTCTGTGTAAGAATTGATACTGTGATTCTTTATATCTATTTAATGTATTTTGTATTTGTCTGAAAAAAATCTAAAAAAAAAATAAAATATTGCACTACAATCACTACATGTAGCTACATTTACTACATGTACTAACATGCAACTACATTCACCTACATGTACTACATGTACTACATGCACTACATGCACTACATGCACTACCAAACATGTACAACATCAACTACATGACTACATGTACTACATGCACTACATAACACTACATGCACTACATGCACTACATGTACTACATCACTACTACACTACAGTACTACATACACTACATGTCAATACATACACTACATTACTAACATGTACTATACATGCACTACATACACTACATGTCTACATGTACACATGACTAACATGCAATCTACATGTACTACATGCACTACATGCACTACATGTACTACATGTACTACATACACTACATGCACTACATACCACACAATGCACTACATGCACTACATGTACACATACACTACAATGCAATACATACATCTACATGTCCTTACATGTACACAAGCCTACAAACACTACATGTACTACATGACTACATGTACTACATGCACTACTTGCACTACACGTACCTACAGCACTACATACACTACATGGCACTACATGCACATACATGTACTACAAACTCTAAATGCAATACTACACTACATGTACTTACATGTACTACATGCACTACATGCAATACATACACTACATGTACTACATGTACAACAAAACTACATCAATACATACACTACATGTAAAAATGCACTACATGCCCTACATGAACTACATGTACATGCACTACTTGCACTACATGACAACAAGGTACTACAATGCTCTACATGTACATGCACGACATGTACAATGTAACAACAAGTACTACTTGCACTACATTCACTACTTGTACTACATGTTACTACATGCACTACATGTACTACATGTACACATGCAACAACATGCAACTTACATGCACAACATGCACTACATGCACTACTAGTACTACATGTACTACATGTACAGCCTACAAGCACACATGAACAACATGTACACAAGCACTGCATGCAATACATACACACATTAACTACATGTACTACTGTTCTACAATATACTACCATGCTCTACATGTACTACATGCACTACATGTACTACATGTACTACATGTACTAATGTACTACATGCACTACATGCAACTACTCACATGTAACTACATGTACTACATGTCTACATAGCACTACATTCACTACAAGCACATGTACTACATGTACTACATGCCACTACATTCACTACAAGCACTACATGCACTACATGCCACTACATGCGACTACAATGCACATGTACAACATGTACTACATGCACTACATGCACTACATGCACTACATTTCACAGTTACTACATGCATATTACATTCACTACACATGTACTACATGGCACTTCATGCACTACATGCACTACTGTACTTCATGTACTACCATGTACTACATGCACTACAAGCAACATGATAGATTACATGCACTACATTACCACATGTACAAGCACTACATCACTACATGCCCACTACATGTATTCCATGTAACTACATGTACTACATGCACTACCTGCACTACAATGCACTACATGTACTACATGCACTACTTGCACTACATGTACTACATGTACTACATGCACTATACATGCACTCACATGTACTACATGCACTACATGTACTACAAGCACTACATGTACACATGCACTACATGTACTGGAACATTACTCACATGCCCTAACATGTACTACAATGCACAACATGCCCTACATGTACTACATGCACTACAGTACTACAGCACCTACATGCACTACATGTACTACAGCACATACATGTACTACATGCAACTACATCACTACATGGCACAACATGCACTACAAGTACTACAATGCATCTACATGTACTACATGCACTACATGCACTACATGCACTACATTCACTACATGCCACTACATCACTACATGTATACTACAATCACACAGTACTCATGCACTACATGCACTACAATACTAACATGCACAGGAAAAAAATGGTAGAACATACCGGACTACAATGCAATATAAACAACAAAAGCAGTATAATGTGATCCTTTATGACTACGTTCGTCGCCACTCAGTGGGCTTTTCAAGTCACAAACGTTCTGTTTGTGACATTTAAAAAGCCCACTGTGTGGGCGAAACGTATCAATAAGATCACATTATACTGCATTTGTGTTTATATTGGGCCACTACATGCACTACAAGTACTACAGCACTACCAAGACTACATGCACTCAACATGCACTACATCACTACAAGCACTTCATGTACTACCATGCACTACATGCACTACATTAACTACTCGCACTACATGCACAACATTACTACATGCACAACATGCACTACATGTACTTACATCCACGACATCTCACTACAATAGTAACTCTACATCTACTACAGGCACATGACAACATGCACAACATGTACTACATCACTACATGTACAGGATGCACACTTGCACTACAATGCACGACAAGTACTACATGTACTACAGCACTACATCACTACATGCACTACATGCACTACATGACACATGTACTACATGCAATACATACACAACATGCACTACATGCACTACATTACTAACTATGCACTACAATCACTACATGCCACTACATGCACTACATTCACAACTGTACTAATGTACTACAGCTTACTACATGCAACTACATGCACATGTCCTACATGCACTACATGTACTACATGTACTACATGCACTACATGCACAGTACTACATGCCTACATGTACTCATGTACATGCACTACCTTCACAACCATGCACTACTTGTACACAAGTAACTACATGTACTACATGCACTACATTTAATACATGTACTACATGTACTACATGCACTACATGCTCTACAATGCACTACAATGTACTACATCAATACATGCACACTGTACTACATGCACTACATGCACTATATTCACTACATGCACTACAAGCCCTATAGCACTACATTTACTAACATGCACTACATTGAACTACATGTACACATGCACTACATGCAACATCATGCACACATGCATCTACATGAACTACAATCACTACATGCACTACATGTACTACATGTACTACATGCACTACATGCACTACATGCACTACATGCACTACATGCTCTATATGCACTACATGTACTACCTGCACTACATGTACTACATGTACTACATGCACTACAAGCACTACATGACACTACCTGCCCTACATGCACTACAGTTACTCTACATGCACTCCATGTTAATACATGTACTACATGCACTACATGCACAACATGCACTACATGCACTACATGTAACTAACATGTACTACATGGCACTACATGCACGACATGCACTATCATGCACTACATGTACTACATTGTACTACATGTACAACATGCCACTACATGCACTACATGCACTACATTACTAAAAGTACTACATGCACTACATGTACTACATTACTACATGCACTACATGCACGACATTCCACTACATGCACAACATGTACTACGTACTACATGCACTACATGTACTACCCATGCCCTACATGCACTACATGCACTATAAGCACTACATGTACTACATGCACTACATGTACTCACAGTACTACATGTACTACATCACTACTTGCACTACATGCACTACATGCACACAAGTACTACATGCACCACATGTACTACATGCACTACAAGTACTACCATGAACAACATGTAATACATGGCACTACATGCACTACAATCACTACATGCACACTGTACTACATGCAACTACATGCACTACATGCACTCATGCACTACATGCACTACATGTACAAGCATGTACGTACATGTACTACATGCACTACATGCACTACATGCACTACATGTACTACATGTCCTAAAGCACTACATTAACTACAGTACTACATCACTACATGCACTACATTACTACATGTCATACATGTACTACATGTATTACATGCCCTAACATTACTACATGCACTACATCACTACATGCACTACAAAGCAACTACATGTACAACATGCACTACATGCCCCTACATGTTACTCCATGCACTACATGTACTACATCACTACAATGCACTACATGCACTACAACACTACATGTACTAGCCATGCACTACAAGCACTACATGGTACTACATGCACACATGTACTACATGCACATAGATGAACTACAATGGCACAACATGCACTACTTGCACTACAATGCACTACAGCACTACAGCACAACATGTACTACATGCACTACATTCACTACATGTACTACATGGTATCTAACAAGCACTAACTACATCACTACATGCACTACATGCACTACATGCACTACAATGCACTACATGCACTACATGTACTACATGTACTACATGCACTACATGCACTACATGTACTACATGCATACATCACTACATTCACTACATTTACTACAATGCACGACATGTACTACATGTACTACATGCACTACATGACTACATGTTACATGTACTACATGTACGACCATGCACTACATGTACTACAATGTCCAAAATGTACAACATCACTACATCAACTACATGCACTACAAGTACTACATGTACTACAATGCCTACAAGCCCACAGCACTACATGCACTACATGGTACTACCATGCACTAACATGCACTACATGCACTACATGCCCTACATCACGACAAGTATCGTACATGCACTACATTACTACATCACTACAAAGACTACAATACTACATAACTACATGTCTACATGCACTACATTACTACATGCACTACGTGCACTAACATGCGCTCATGCACTACATGTTAACTCCATGCCCTACATGATCCTACATGCACTACATGTACTACATGAACAACATGCACTACATGCACTACATGCACTTACATGCACTACATGTACTACATGTACTACGTGTACTACATGCACTACATGCACTACATTGCACTACATGCACTACATAGTACTACATTTACTACAGCACTACATGCACTACCTGCACTACATGTACTACATGCAAACTACATGACACTACAATGCACATACATGTACTACCTGCACTACATGCAACTACATGTATTACATGCACTACAGCACAACAGTAATACATAGTATTACATTCACTACATGCACAACAAGACTACATGTACTACAAGTACTACATGTACTACACGCCTACCTCACAACAAGTACTCCATGAACTACATGCACAACATGTACTACAAGCACTACATTGCACTACAAGACCTACATGAACTACATGCACTACAAGCACTACATTCACTACATGTACACATGTACTACATGTACTACATATCCTACATGAACTACAGCACTACATTACTCAAGTACTACATGTACTACATGCACTACATGTAACTACATGTACTACAATCCACTAAAAGCACTACATGTAACTACTACATGTACTACATTACCTACATGACTACATTACAACATTGTCCTACATGCACTACATGCACTACATCAACTATCATGGGTACTAATGCACTACATGCACTACATGTATTCATGCGCTAACATTAATGCATGTACTACATTCACTACATGCCCTACATGCACTACATGTACTACTTGTACTATATGCACTACATGCACTACATGCACAACAGTACTACCTGAACTACATGCACTACATGTACTACATGTACTACATGAACTACATGTACTACATGCACTACATGCACTACATGTACTACATGTACTACATGCACTACATGCACTACAATCACTACATGACACTACAAGTACTACATAAACTACAAGCACTACATGCACTACAAGTACTACATTTACACATGTAACACAATCACTACATGCACTACAAGTACTACCTGTACTACCTCACTACATGTACAAACATGCACAACATGCACTACATGTAAAAAAAAAACTACATAGACTACAATCCACTACATGCCACTACCATGCACTACTGCACTACATGTACTACATGCGCTACATGTCATACATGTACTTACATGTCACGACATATAATACAGTACACATGCACTACATGTAACAGTGTACAACATGCACAACATGCACTACATGTACTACACACACTACATCACATGTACGAACAAGCACAACATGTACTACAAGTACAACATGTTCTATACGTGTACTACATGCACTACACTACTACATAGCATTACATGCACTACATGTACTACAATGTCATACATGCACAACATGCACCACATCACTACATAACTACAATCACTACATGCACTACATGTACTATACAGTACTAAACATGCACTACAGCACATGTAGCTACATGCACTACATGTACTACATGTTACATTTCAATCCGAGTAACTACATGCACTACATGTACACATGCTCTACATGCACGCCATGTACTACTGAATGACATGCCACTAACACACACATCCACCCCCACATGCACTACATGTACTACATGCCGACATGCACTACATGTAACTACATGTACACACATGCACTACATGCACTACAATGCACTACAACACACATTTACTACACGTTACTACATGTACCATGCACACATGCACTACATGAACTACATGTACTACACGCACAACATGCACTACATGTACTACCTGTACTAACATGCTCTACATGCACTACATGCACTACATGTACTACATGTAACATACACGAACTACATTACTCCATGTACTACATGCACAACATGCACTACATGTACTACATGTACTACATGCACAACATTACTACATGCACTACATGTACTACATGCACACATGTACTACATGCACAACAAGTACTACATGCACAACATATGCACTACATGTACTACATGCACAACAATGTACTACATACACTACAGAACTACATGCACAACCATGCACTACATGTCTCCCTGTACTACATTTGCACTCCTGTACAAGTACTACATGTTAACTACATACACTCATGTACTACATTTACTACATGCACTACATGCACTACATGTACTACATGTACTACATGCACTACATGCACTACATGTACTACATGCACTACATGTACTACATGTACTACATGTACTGCATGCACTACATGTACTACATGTACTACATGCACATGTACTACATGCACTACATCTACTACATGCACTACATGTACTACATGCACTACATGTACTACATGTACTACATGTACTACATGTACTACATGCACTACATGTACTGCATGTACATGTACTACATGCACTGAACATTAAAATGGTATAAAATACCGACAGGTTGTTAGGTAAGACACATATGCAACACTTAGGTATCTTTATTATGAAACGTTTCGCCTACACAGTAGGCTTCTTCAGTCGAGTACAGAAAAGTTGATAGAAGCAGAAGATACTTGAAGACGATGTAATCAGTCCATCACCCTTAAAGTTTTGAGGTGGTCAGTCCCTCAGTCTGGAGAAGAGCATTGTTCCATAGTATGAAACAATATGGAGATGAAGGACAAGATAGGAGCCTTTATTAGCCCAAGAGGTGAGACGAAGTCACTAGAAGAAGGTAGAACTCAGATGTTGAGAGGTCAGGTCCCTCTCAAATCCAGCCGCTCTCACAAGTGGAAGTTGTCGAAGTTGATTGCAGGTCTGTACCAAGATACCCTTGTGTTGCAGTGTCTGACAGATTGAACATTAAAATGGTATAAAATACCGACAGGTTGTTAGGTAAGACACATATGCAACACTTAGGTATCTTTATTATGAAACGTTTCGCCTACACAGTAGGCTTCTTCAGTCGAGTACAGAAAAGTTGATAGAAGCAGAAGATACTTGAAGACGATGTAATCAGTCCATCACCCTCTTGGCGCTATATAAAGCTCCATCCTGTCACTTCATCTCCATATTGTTTCATACTATGGAACAATGCTCTTCTCCAGACAGAGGACTGACCCACCCCAAAACTTTAAGAGAGGGGTGAGGTCTGATTACATCGTCTTCAAGTATCTTCTGCTTCTATCAACTTTTCTGTACTCGACTGAGGAAGCCTACTGTGTAGGCGAAACGTTCCACTACATGTACTACATACACTACATGTACTACATGCACTACATGCACACATGTGTGTGGTTGGTGTTTCGACTTGTACTACATGCACTACATGTACATGTACTACATCAAACATACACTACAATGTACATACATGTACTACATTCACTACATGCACTACATGTACTACATGTACTACAAGTATTACATGCACTACATGTACTACATGCACTACATGCACTACATGTACTACATGTACTACAAGTACTACATGCAGCACATGTACTACTTTACTACATACACTAACGTTACTACATGCACATGTACTACACACTACTATACTACAATTCACAACAAGACAACATGAGCTACATGCACGACATGTACACTTCACTACATGACTACATGCACTCATGTACTACATGCTCTACATGTACTACATGCACTAACATGTACTACATGCACTACATGTAAATACATGCCTAACATGTATACATGCACTACATGCACTACATGTACTACATGCACTACATGCACTACATTCACTACATGTACTACAAGCACTACATGACACTACCTGGACTACATGCTCTAACATGACACAACATGTACAACATGCATACTACATGTACTAATGCACTACATGCACAACATGCACTAAAAAACCCCAATGTACGACATGCACTACATGTACTACATGCACTACCTGTACTACATGCACTACATGTACTACATGCACTACTACATGCACTACATGTACTTACATCACTACATGCACTACATGTCCCTACATGTACTACAAGCACACATGTACACCTGTCTACATGTCACGTATACACTGCACTAACATGTACTATAATGTACTACATACACTACATGCACTACATGCGTACAACATCCACTACCTGTACTACATGCACTACCTGCACTACAAGTACTACCTGCACTACATGAACTACATGTACTACATGCACTACCAATGCCTACATGTACTACTTGCACTACATGCACTAACATGTACTACACGAACTACATGCACTACATGCACTACATGAACTACTTGCACAACAATGCACATACATGTACTACATCACGACATTCACTACATGTACTACATGCACTACATGCACTACAATACTACATCACTATATGCATCTACATGTACTACATGTACTACATGAACTACTGTACTACATTCACTAACATGTACTACATGCAACAACTACATGTACAAGTCCATCAATGCACTACATGCACTACTGTACTACATGCACTACATGCTCACATGTACTACATGTTACTACATGTACTACATATACTACTACATCACTACATGTAACTACATGCACTACATGCACTACCTGTACTACAAGCACAACAAGCACTATAATTACTAGATGTACAACATGTACTACATGTACTACATCACTACAGTACGTACATGCAATACATGTAACTACATGCACTGCATGTACTACATGTACTACATGTACTACATGCACTACATGTTCTACATGTACTACATGTACTACATGTACTACATGTACTACATATACTACATTAACTACATGTACTACATGCACTACATGCACTACATATACTACATGCACTACATGCACTACATGTACTACATGTACTACATGAACTACATGTACTACATTCACTACATGTTCTATATGCACTACATGTACATGTACTACATGCACTACATGCACTACATGTACTACATGCACTACATGCACTACATGTACTACATGTACTACATGTACTACATATACTACATTCACTACATGTACTACATGCACTACATGCACTACATGTACTACATGCACTACATGCACTACATGTACTACATGCACTACATGCACTATATGTACTACAAGAACTACGTGTACTACATGTACTACATTCACTACATGTACTACATGCAATACATGTACTACATGCACTGCATGTACTACATGTACTACAATCACTACATGTACTACATGCACTACATGTACTACATATACTACATTCACTACATGTACTACATGCACTACATGCACCACATGTACTACATGCACTACATGCACTACATGTTCTACATGTACTACATGTACTACATGTACTACATTCACTACATGTACTTCATGTACTACATGTACAACCAGATATTACATTCACTACCATAATTTTTTACTACAGCACACATGCACTACATGTACTACATGCTCTACATGTCACTATATGTACTACATGCAACTACATGTACTACATGCAGCTACTGTACTACATGTACTACATTCACTACATGTCCTACATGATAACTAAATATACTTCAATCACTACATGACTAATGCCTACATGCACTACCTATAACTACATGCACTACATGCACTACAGTGTCCACATGTACTACATGTACTACATATACTACATTCACTACATGTACTACATGTACTACATGTACTACATATACTACATCACTACAGTAACTACATGCACAACATGCACTACATGTACTACCAAGTACTACATGTAATTACATGTACTACTACATGTATAACATGTACAACCATGCACTTACATGTACTACATCAACTACATGTAACTACATGCACTACATGCACTACATATACTACATGCACTACATGCACTACATGTACTACATGTACTACATGAACTACATGTACTACATTCACTACATGTACTACATGCAGACAAATGAATAAGCACCACCTTCTCTTAGCTGGAGACTTCAACATCAACCTTGGCCTACTAGATGATCAGCCTGTAACTGATTTCATCAACAATATGAACAACACACTTCTCATACCAACAATAACTAAACCAACCAGGCTCACTGAGACACGTGCAACCATAATAGACCACATATGGACCAATATACTAGCCCCCCTTAAATCAGGGATAATCACAGATAGCACTACAGACCACTACCCTACCTTCCTCCTGACAAACATTAGTAAACCACCACTTGAATACAACAAAGTCTCATTTAACCTCCATGACGAGGCCTCAGTAAGGAAGTTCACAGCTGACCTAGAGACTGTTGATTGCCTACAGAATTCTCCAATGCCAACGGTATTGATGACTGGAAGCCATCTTTCTTAACAATCACTTAACTATACAACAAACATTGTCCAATAAAAACATAACAGATCACAAACAAAAACGGGTTTGGTTGCCCATGGCTAACCAGAACCATTCTGAAATCTAGACAAGAAACACCAATATGAAAAGCAATATAGACAGCTTAATACTCAAAGATCCTCTTAAACACTTATTCATCAGCTCTCACCAAAGTATAAAAAAATCAACACAACAAAACTGACACCAGTAGTTTACAGACACTAGAGGAATTAGAAAAGCCCTGGAAAACACTCACTCAGATTCTAGGGACCCACAAACTGGAAAACCAAGAATATAGTCTCTAACTCAACCTAAAGAAACACCACACATCCCACTGACACAGCTAACAAGATAAACTGACTTTCTTCCTCAAAAACATAGGATCTAATCTCGCCAGTAAAATCCCACATACCAATGCCCATGCCGGGCGACCTACCTAATGGAAAATTCCCTAATACCTACTCTCTTGCACCAACTTAGCCCAACGGAAAGCATTGGATCATAAAGTCACTTAAAATAACTCGGGAATCTGTCTCATGTCCCACCATTAACTGTACAGCGACGGCCCATGTCCTTTCCATGCTATTTCATTACTTTTTTTTAACAATCAAAGAGGACTATCACCTTCCCGAAACTACCTCAAGATGGCAAGGGTTACACCAAACATAAAGTGGTGACCCCACAGACTTAACACCTAAAGGCCAATAACTACCTTACCATTGCTATCCAAAATCTTTGAGAAACTCGTGTACAAGAGACTGTATTCATTATAACGCCTCAAAACATACTCAAGCCCCTGCCAGTTTGGATTCAGAAAATAAAAGCACTAATGATGCAATCATAAAAATCTAGATCTGCTTTAACACATCATAGGAAAATAAGGAATATCCACTAGGAATTTTATTGACCTAAGAAAACTTTTGACATAGTAAACCACCAAATCCAACTCCACAAACATGACCACTACTTATAATAGGCCATGCGCTTGCTTATTTCAAATCTTACATAACTAAAAGGAATCAGTACGGAGTCACCGATAAAGACACAGCATCAGCAACAGACGCCACTTGATACTGGAGTTCCGCAGGATGTCCTTGACCCCTGCTCTACCTCATATTACATCAATGACCCTCCAAACTATCCCAACACCTGAAACCCATCTCTTTGCTGATACACGACTTATGTCATCTCTCACCCTAATCTTGCCACCCTCAACACCATTGTGAATGAGGAGCAGATTAAAATATCGACTTGATGACAAGCCAAAAAACTAATGCTTAACACTAACAAAACTTACAATATATGTATGGTAGCAGAGCAGGAGATGCACCAATTTAACTTAGATTGACAACACTCATTACCAAAAATAATGGGGAAAATTCCAAGGCTTATACCTGACTAACAACCTGAAATTCAGCACCAAATCCAGCAAAATAGCCAAAAAAGTATCCAAACGGTTGGATCCCTCTCCAAGAAACGATACAATGTGCCGCAAAATGCCCCCCCCCCCTCTCACATTATACCACTCATTTATCCATACCTCACCTATGCTAATTGTGCTTGGGGATCAACTGCATGCAGCACACCACCTAAAGCCAAAATAACCCAACAAAAAGATGCAGTAAGAATAATCACTAAATCCCATCCTGCAGCACAAACTTCCACTCTGAAAAGATCTAAACTTACTCCCCAGTTCAGTACACCCACACTTACTACTGTGCAATCTATATCTACAGGGCCTTAAACTCTAATATCAACCTGACCTAAAAACGCTTTTCCTTGATAGATTTGTACAGAACCCACAGGCATAACACCAGACACAAAAATCTCTACGACATTCCCCAGTCCGACCCTAAACCTTTACAAAAATTCAATGTATGTCAAAGGCCCTAAAATCTGGAAATACCCTACCTGATAACGCTAGAACTGCAGACACATTCATCACCTTCAAAACTACCATCTAGAAAACATCTTACTCCCTTATACACCCCGTCAACTAACTACACAATACACCTGGTGGCTCACACTTACACTCGCTCACTCATTTGACCATAAACAGAAATATTAATATCTCAGTCTTAAAATAAAGAATCCTGTGATACTCCAATACTGAAACTATATACTGTGCCAAAACAAAAGCATTCACATTGCTAAACTCATAAACTAGTATTTAGTCACTTAGCCATAATACCAACTTACCTCATAATTTGTAATATTTTACAATTAAGAATAAAACTAAGTATGCCCGAAATGCCATGCCATGCTACGGATCTAGATGGTACACTCCTGACAATCACAATTTTTACTACATGTAAACCAAACAATAACCAAATTTCTGTAAACTCAGCATTGTAATCCTTATAGAGAATAAACTTTGAATTTGAATGTACATGTCCTACATGCACTACATGCACTACATGCACTACATGTACTACATGCACTACATGCACTATATATACTACATGTACTACCAATACAACATTCACTACATGTACTACATTGCAATACATTACGACATCACGGCATGCCCACATGTACTAAATGTACTACATTCACTACATGTACTACATGCACTACATGTACTACATGTACTTCACGCACTAAATGTACTACATGTATTACATGTACTACATACACTACATGTACTACATTCACTACATGTACTACATGCACTACATGCACTACATGTACTACATGCACTACATGTACTATATGTACTACATGTACTACATGCACTACATGTACTACATTCACTACATGTACTACATGCACTACATGTACTACATTCACTACATGTACTACATGCACTACATGCACTACATGCACTACATGTACTACATGTACTACATGTACTACAATTCACAACAATACTACATGCACTACATGCACTACAAGCACTACATGTACTACCTTACTACATGTACTACATGTACTACATTTACAACTTTGTTTCTACATGTACTAATTCACTACATGAACTACATGCACTACATGTACTACATGTTACTACAGTACTATCATTCATAACATGTACTACATCACACATGTACTTACATCACTACATGTACTACAAGAACTACATTCACTACATGTACTACAATTACTACATTCCAGCTACATGTACAACATGCACTACATGTACTACATGCTACAACATGCACTACATGCACTACATGTACAACATGTACTTCAATGCACTACATGTACTACATGCACTACATGTACTACATGTACTACATGTACTACATGTACTACATGCACTACATGTACTACATGCACTACATGCACTACATGTACTACATGGAGTTACCTGGAGTTACCTGGAGAGAGTTTCTGGGGTCAACGCCCCCCCGGCCCGTCAGTGACCAGCCTCCTGGAGATCACGCCTGATCACCCAGGCTGTTCTGCTGGCTGCACGCAAACCAACGACGAGCACAGCCCGGCTGATCAGGAACTGACTTTAGGTGCTTGTCCAGTGCCAGCTTGAAGACTGCCAGGGGTCTGTTGGTAATCCCCCTTATGTGTGCTGGGAGGCAGTTGAACAGTCTCGGGCCCCTGACACTTATGTATGGTCTCTAACTTGCTAGTAGACAACCCCTGCTTTTTATTGGGGATGGGCATCGTCTGCCAAGCTTTTGCTTTCGTAGTGAGTGATTTTCGTGTGCAAGTATCGGTACTATTCCCTCTAGATTTTCCAGTGTATATAATCAGTATCTCTCCCTCCTGCGTTTCCAGGGAATACAGGTTTAGAAACCTCAAGCGCTCCCAGTAATTGAGTGATTTTAATCCCCGTTATGCGCGCCGTGAAAGTTCTCTGTACATTTTCTAGTCGGCAATTTCACCTGCCTTGAAAGGTGCTGTTAGAGTGCATCAATATTCAAGCCTAGATAAGAACAAGTGACCTGAAGAGTGTCATCATTGGGCTTGGCCTCCCTAGTTTTTGAAGGTTCTCATTATCCATCCTTTCAATTTCTAGCAATGCGATTTGATATAATGTTAAGGTCCTTGAACGTGAGATCCTCCGACATAATCACTTCCCAGTCTTTGACCGTTGGGGAGTTCGCCTATTCTTTGTGGCCATAATTGTTTTGGTACTCTGATGAAGATTTAATTTCCTCATGTTACCATATCAGAGTAATTTAAATTTCTCATCGTTGAACTTCATATTGTGTTTCTGCAGCCCACTGAAAGATTTGGTTGATGTCCGCCTGGAATCCTGCAGTGTCCTGCTATGGAAGACACTGTCTGCAGAATCGGGTGCATCTGCAAAGGAAGACACGGTGCTGTGGCTGACATCCTTGTCTATATGTCGGATATGAGGAATGAGAGAACAAGATGAGCTAGTAACTGTCCTTGGTGGAACAGAGCTTTTCACCGTACTGCCTAGGCGGCTTTACTCTGTTGACGCACCTCTGTCTTCTGAAAGTGAGGAAATTTAGAATCCATCGACCGAATTTTCCTCCCTGCTGATTTATGAGCCTCTGTATGCACAAGACAGACCCTTTGTAATTACTTGAGGATATTTGTGAAATGGGTTGTGCATATACATGTACTGTATCAATTTGTGTAACGATGTTTGTTTCTTTTCTTTACTATATAATTTGTATGTTTGGGTTTTGAATAGGTTTGGGTGGGACATGCAAGGGGGGGGGGTGTTTGAGGCTTCCAAACCCTTTTGTGTTGGTGATAATTTAGGATAGGTTCTTTCCATAGTGCAAAAACTTATGTGTGCTACATGCCTTTTAGTTTGT
Source organism: Cherax quadricarinatus (assembly GCF_026875155.1). Taxonomy (NCBI): domain Eukaryota; kingdom Metazoa; phylum Arthropoda; class Malacostraca; order Decapoda; family Parastacidae; genus Cherax; species Cherax quadricarinatus. The sequence goes on along the minus strand of NC_069405.1, from coordinate 91,215,965 downwards.
AGCATGTAATGTTTGTTGTGGATATATATCAAACCATGACTCCTTTTAGTACACGTCAGGCATCTTGTGGTCGTTTAAATACCTTTGTGATCAAGCATGAGACTGTTTATCTAGATAAATGTCAAATGACCCGTGAGCTGTGGTAAAACTGTTTGATTAGAATAGGGGGTAGAAGGGGGGGGGGGGTTGTAAGCCACACGGGGTGTGTGGGTTTCATTTAGCGATGGAAGGATAACACATCAGATTGCCGGATAGGTCTTGTATTTTATTTATTACTGTTTCTGTACTGTTTAAAAAAATAAAATCTTGATTAACAAGTGCAATGGGATTATAAAGCTTAGGGGATGAGGAACCGTTTTGTGTCATCCCCAAGTTAAACTGTCTGTGTGCATTGACAATGAAATATAAAATTTCTGTGTAAGAATTGATACTGTGATTCTTTATATCTATTTAATGTATTTTGTATTTGTCTGAAAAAAATCTAAAAAAAAAATAAAATATTGCACTACAATCACTACATGTAGCTACATTTACTACATGTACTAACATGCAACTACATTCACCTACATGTACTACATGTACTACATGCACTACATGCACTACATGCACTACCAAACATGTACAACATCAACTACATGACTACATGTACTACATGCACTACATAACACTACATGCACTACATGCACTACATGTACTACATCACTACTACACTACAGTACTACATACACTACATGTCAGCTGCCTCGGCTTTACTCTGTTACGATACTCTCTGTCTTCTGTTAGTGGGGAAAAATTATGACCCACAAACCGTTTTTTTCCCTGTTTTTCCCTTTTTAGCGCGCTTTGAGCGCTATTACCCCATGGCCCACACTTGTCAAAGGGTTTTTGCAAAGTTGTATATATTCATCTGCATTTTTTTTTTTTCTAGGCTTTAGGACCTTGTGTAGTGTCGAGTAGTTGAGCAACGGGAGCGCCTGTTCAAAACCCATGTTCCCCTGGGTTGGAAAACTGAGGGGTTTCTAGATGGGTGGGATCTTGCTTTTTAGGACCCTTTCAAGATTTTTATGATTGGGATGTTGTGCTTTTGGGTTTGGGATTCTTTTGCTGTTGCTTTACCCCCCCTTTGTGGAGTGGGGCTATGTCTGTTTTTTTTAGAAACTGGGGACGACCCCCGTGCCCATGCTCCCTCCCATAGGAGGAAAAAGGTCGTAATGGGGGATTCTTGCAGTTCTTGTGAACCAGATTTCCTTGGTCTGGCCCCCTGGGGCAGAGTGCATGGGCATGTCTTTTATGCCGGGTTCGAAGTCATTTGGCGTCAGGATAACTGGATAGGCTTTTTAATAATTTTGTGGCTCTTCATAAAAAATTCATTTTGTCTTGACTCTCAGTTGGTTAGCGGCTTGCTAAAAGGTTTCTATTGGGACTTGAGTACTCATTCATTTCCTTGCTGTCTTCTGTGTAGGACCCTCTTGTTTAAGTGGGGGCCCCCAATACTGGACGTTGTTCCGTTTTTGTTTTGGATAGGAGAAGAAAATTTTGGGTTTTCTTTCTTTTTCATTTATGGTTTTTAGTTTTTCCCCGCTTTCCCTGACCCCAAAAGGATTCTTTTAGCTTAAGTTCGTGTTTGCTATTTCTGACCAGTGTCCCCCTTGCGCATTTCAGATATATTCCCCTTTTTTTAGCCGTTGTTTTCTTTTCCGTCGCCCGTAAAGGGAGGCCTGTCTCTTTTATTTTACATTACTCTCCCTTTTTTTTAGAGGGTAAGCCTTTGCATACATCGAGTGCCACCCAGTTAAACTGTTCTAGGCATAAGTTTGGGTTTTTGGTTGCTTGTATATTTCCCCCTTTTTTCGGTTAGGACTTGGTTTTACTTGGTCCCCTTTAGTTTTTTTTTTGAAGTTGAATTTGGTGAGCTCCCCCGTGATAGTCTCTTTTTTTCGGGGGGGGCTCCACCATACTTTTCTGAACCTCAATATGTTGTGATTTAGTATATTTTTTTGAAGGTGACTTTTTTTATAGTCATCTTGTTGTGAAGTGGGTCTATGTATTTTCCAGTTAGTGGCCCCTATTTTTTGCGGTTAAATTGAATTTTGTGCAAGATTTAAAACTCGTGGAGTGTGAGTTTTATAGAGCTGCCTCCTGGTGTTATTACTGCAACAATATTATTTTTCTATATTCCTCCATTTTAGGTGCCCAAGTGAAGTCCCCCGGGCAAGAGGTTGGGTGCAGGGCTGGAAGATTTTCAGACAGTGGTCAAATTTTTTCAGCTGTTCCCGGAATTGCTGGGATGTTGCATCCGGGGGCTGTAGACTACCACAATGACTAGGTTTTTGGTTCTCGCCCTTTTTCTGTAAAAAAATTCCACTAATATTTGAGGCATTAAACGTTCTGTGCAAACAAGTGACTCTGCAATGACAGGGCCCAACCCCCCCCCTTTTCCCGTTCACTCTGTCCATTGTTAGGTTTAACCTGGGCCCATATTTCGTTGCCCAAGTGCCCTTTTGTGGGTTCAGTGAAAGCGCGAACTTGTTTTCCCTCTGCGAGTCCACGGATGAAAAGGTATTTTGTTGTTTGTTGCTGGCTTTACCCCCTGTATATTTGAAAAGAAGAATGTTATCGGACTGGGGGTATTTTTGGGTATTGGGGGGGTTTTTTTTTTCGGCATTAGTATTGTATCTGTTGGTTTGGGAGGGAGGGGCCCTCGACTGTGGGTTTTTTCCCGGAAGACGGATTTGGTGTGATTTCTCCTTTTCCCGAGTTTTTTTTCCTTCTGGCCTAAAAAATCTCCCCATTTAGGGCGTGGCTACCCGGTTTTTCCCCTGGCTGGATGTTTTGTATCTTTTTTCCCTTTTGTGGTATGCCGGCAATTTTTGTTTGACAGTTTTCCCGTACTGAAGAGGTACACATTTAGGGTGAAAAGCTTCAGGAAGGGGGTTTTTCATTTTCCTGTTTTATTGGGGCATGGGCATTTTTAGGGTGGTATAGTTGCATGTCCCCTCTGTTTTTCCGTTTCCCATGCCAGAGATACCCAAATGCCTAGTATGTGCAAGGCTTGGTTTCCATTGCCTTGGGTTTTTCTGGATGTATTCCCTGTTGGTGCATGTTTCCCTGTTTATTCTTCCTCCCTACACCAAAAGGAGCTCCCCCCAGTTTTTTTTTGGTTTTTATCCCCACTATTGCTATTGGAGTCCTCTTGTTTTCTTTTTCCGCGGTTTTTTTAGTTTGCAATATTGGTTTTTTTTCTTTTACTACACTTGTTTTTACATTTCTCCTGTCCCAAAAGAGGTCTTTTAGTATTCCTTCCTGCATATAATTCCCGTACTGGACAAATCTCCAGCTTCCCATTTCTGTCTCCCAAAGGGCAGTATTCCGCTTCACCATTTCTGTCTCCCCCGGGAAACACCCCCAGCTTCCCTTACGTTCCCAGGGCGCCTTCAGCCCCCCATTTACTGACTACCGGACATACCCCCAGCCTTCAGTTTGTGACTACATGGCCCGTATAAGGGCAGTCCCTTTTAGCCCAACTTTTTATGTTCCCTTTGTTGTGAAAAGCTTCCCGTTTTCTATGAAAAGC
>NC_069405.1:91188574-91211891 GCF_026875155.1 Cherax quadricarinatus | reverse complement strand
CCCACCAGCAAACCCCCACCCACAGCACCCCCAGACCACCCCAGCACACCACCAGCACCGCACCGCCAGCACCACCGCCACCACCACCACCAGCACCACCAGCACCATCAGCAGTACCACACCAACCAGCACCACCACCAGCACCAGCACCGCCAGCACCACCGCCACCACCACCACCAGCACCACCAGCACCATCAGCAGTACCACCACCACCACCACCACCAGCACCGCCAGCACCACCGCCACCACCACCACCAGCACCAGCACCACCACCACCACCACCACCAGCGCCACCAGCACCATCAGCAGTACCACCACCAGCACCAGCCCAGCACCACCGCCAGCACCACCACCACCACCAGTACCACCAGCACCACACCAGCACCACCACCAGCACCACCACCACCACCACCACCAGCACCCACCAGACCACCACCACCACCACCACCCACCACACCACCCACAGCACACCACCAGCACCACCACCCAAGCAACCACCCACCACCCACCACCACCACCACAACCACCTCCACCCCACCAGCACCTCCACCACCACCACCACCATCACCAGCACCACCACCACCAGCACCACCACCACCACCCACACCACCACCACAGCAGCACCAGCACCACCAGCAGCACCAGCAGCACCAGCAGCACCAGCACCAGCACCAGAACCACCGCCAGCACCACCACCACCATCATCACCACCAGCACCAGCACCACCACCACCAGCACCGCCACCACCAGCACCACACACAAGCAGCACCAGCAGCACCACCAGCTGCACCAGCAGCAGCAGCAGCAGCCGCACCCCCCCCCACCACCACCACCACCACCACCACCACCACCACCATTATGACAATTCTACCACCACCAGCAGCAGCACCAGCTGCACCACCAGCAGCAGCACCAGCAGCAGCACCAGCAGCAGCACCACCACTACGAGCATCAGCTGCACCACCACCACCACGAGCACCACGAGCACCACACCAGCAGCACCACTAGCACCAGCACCATCACCAGCACCACCAGCACTACCATCCGCGCTACCACCACCACCAGTAGCACCAGCATCACCAGCAGCACTATTACCAGCAACAGCACCAGCACCACCAGTACCAGTAGCACCAGCAGCACCACCAGTACCAGTAGCACCAGCATCAGCATCACCAGCAGCACCGCCAGCACCACTAGCGCCAACAGCACTAACAACACCAGCAGCAGCAGCAGCAGCAGCACCAGCAGCCGCACCAGCAGCATAACCAGCACCACCAGCAGCAACACCAGCAGCACCACCAGTAGCACCACCAGCTTCACCAGCAATAGGCAGGTAGCACCATTACGAGCAGTACCAGCACCACCAGCAGCACCACCAGCAACAGACAGATAGCACCAGCACGAGCAGTACCAGCAACACCAACACCAGCAGCACCAGCAGCACCAGCAGCACCAGCAGCACCAGGAGCACTAGCAGCACCAGCACCAGAAGCACCAGCAAAAGCAGCACCAGCACCAGCAGCACTAGCAGCACCAGCAGCACTAGCAGCACCAACACTAGCAGCACTAGCAGCACCAGCACCAGCAGCACTAGCACCAGCAGCACCAGCATCAGCAGCACTAGCAGCACCAACACTAGCAGCACTAGCAGCACCAACACCAGCAGCACTAGCAGCACCAGCACCAGCAGCACTAGCAGCACCAGCAGCACTAGCAGCACCAACACTAGCAGCACTAGCAGCACCAGCACCAGCAGCACTAGCACCAGCAGCACTAGCAGCACCAACACTAGCAGCACTAGCAGCACCAACACTAGCAGCACTAGCAGCACCAACACCAGCAGCACTAGCACCAGCAGCACCAGCATCAGCAGCACTAGCAGCACAAGGACCAGCAGCACTAGCAGCACCAGCAACAGAAGCACCAGCACCAGCAGCACCAGCACCAGCAGCACTAGCAGCACCAGCACCAGCAGCACCAGCAGCACTAACAGCACCAGCACTAGCAGCACTAGCAGAACTAGCAGCACCAGCAGCATAGGAATGTATGAGAGTATAGTTATTCCAACACTCTTACATGGGAGTGAAACATGGGTGGTGAATGTTACAACAAGGAGAAGGCTGGAGGCAGTGGAAATGTCATGTCTGAGGGCAATTTGTGATGTGAATATAATGCAGAAAATTCCTAGTTTGGAAATCAGGAGGAGATGTGGGATTACTAAAACTATTATCCGGAGGGCTGATTAGGGGTTGAGGTGGTTCGGACATTTAGAGAGGGTGGAATGATACAGAATGATTTGGAGTGCTTATTAATTTGTAGTGGAAAGAAAGGGGGGCAGGGTTTAGCCTAGGAAAGGTTGGAGGGAGGGGGTAAAGGAGGTTTTGTGTGCAAGGGGCTTGGACTTCCAGCAAGTGTGCATGAACTTGTTAGATAGGTATGAGTGGAGACAAATGGATTTAATGACTTGACGTGCTGTTGAAGTGTGAATAGGGTAACATTTATGAAGTGATTCAGGACTTGAGTCCTGGAGATGGGAAGTACAGCGGCTGCACTCTGAAGGAGACGTGTTAATGTTGCAGTTTTATAACTGTAGTGTAAGAATGTCTCTGGCAGGACAGTGATGAGTGAATGAGGAAAGATTCTCTTGCTTTTTCAGGTCACTTGTTTTGTTGGAGACGATGACGTGTTAATAATAAAAAATAATCAGACAGAGGAAATATAACGTTAGGAACCCTGAGGACCAACTTGAAGACAATACTGTTCTCTGACTACTGTTCTCTGACTACTGTTCTCTGACTACTGTTCTCTGACTACTGTTCTCTGACTACTGTTCTCTACTACTGTTCCCCTGACTACTGTTCTCTGACTACTGTTCTCTGACTACTGTTCCCTGACTACTGTTCCCTGACTACTGTTCTCTGACTACTGTTCTCTGACTACTGTTCTCTGACTACTGTTCTCTGGCTACTGTTCCCTGACTACTGTTCCCTGACTACTGTTCTCTGACTACTGTTCCCTGACTACTGTTCTCTGACTACTGTTCTCTGACTACTGTTCTCTGACTACTGTTCTCTGACTACTGTTCTCTGACTACTGTTCTCTGACTACTGTTCTCTGATACTGTTCTCTGACTACTGTTCTCTGACTACTGTTCTCTGACTACTGTTCTCTGACTACTGTTTTCTCTGACTACTGTTCTCTGACTACTGTTCTCTGACTACTGTTCCTTGACTACTGTTCTCTGACTACTGTTCTCTGACTACTGTTCTCTGACTACTGTTCCTTGACTACTGTTCTCTGACTACTGTTCCTTGACTACTGTTCTCTGACTACTGTTCTCTGACTACTGTTCTCTGACTACTGTTCTCTGACTAATGTTCTCTGACTACTGTTCTCTGACTACTGTTCTCTGACTACTGTTCTCTGACTACTGTTCTCTGACTACTGTTCTCTGACTACTGTTCTCTGATACTGTTCCTTGACTACTGTTCTCTGACTACTGTTCTCTGACTACTGTTCTCTGACTACTGTTCTCTGACTACTGTTCTCTGACTACTGTTCCTTGACTACTGTTCTCTGGCTACTGTTCTCTGACTACTGTTCTCTGACTACTGTTCTCTGACTACTGTTCCCTGACTAGTGTTCTTGACTACTGTTCTCTGACTACTGTTCTCTGATATCTTCTCTGACAACTGTTCTCTGACTACTGTTCTCTGACTACTGTTCTCTGGGCTACTGTTCTCTGACTACTGTTCTCTGACTACTGTTCTCTAACTACTGTTCTCTGACTACTGTTCTCTGACTACTGTTCCCTGACTACTGTTCTCTGACTACTGTTCACTGACTACTGTTCTCTGACTACTGTTCTCTGACTACTGTTCTCTGACTACTGTTCTCTGACTACTGTTCTCTGACTACTGTTCTCTGACTACTGTTCTCTGACTACTGTCTCTGACTACTGTTCTCTGACTACTGTTCCCTGACTACTGTTCTCTGACTACTGTTCTCTGACTACTGTTCTCTGACTACTGTTCTCTGACTACTGTTCTCTGACTACTGTTCTCTGACTACTGTTCTCTGACTACTGTTCTCTGACTACTGTTCCCTGACTACTGTTCTCTGACTACTGTTCTCTGACTACTGTTCTCTGACTACTGTTCTCTGACTACTGTTCTCGGACTACTGTTCTCTGACTACTGTTCTCTGACTACTGTTCTCTGACTACTGTTCTCTGACTACTGTTCTCTGACTACTGTTCTCTGACTACTGTTCTCTGACTACTGTTCTCTGACTACTGTTCTCTGACTACTGCTCTCAGACTACTGGGTTTTCCCCGACTACTGTTCTCTGACTACTGTTCTCTGACTACTGTTCTCTGACTACTGTTCTCTGACTACTGTTCTCTGACTACTGTTCCCTGACTACAGTTCTCTGACTACTGTTCTCTGACTACTGTTCCCTGACTACTGTTCCCTGACTACTGTTCTCTGACTACTGTTCCCTGACTACTGTTCTCTGACTACTGTTCTCTGACTACTGTTCTCTGACTACTCTTCTCTGACTACTGTTCCCTGACTACTGTTCCCTGACTACTGTTCTCTGACTACTGTTCTCTGACTACTGTTCTCTGACTACTCTTCTCTGACTACTGTTCCCTGACTACTGTTCCCTGACTACTGTTCTCTGACTACTGTTCTCTGACTACTGTTCTCTGACTACTGTTCTCTGACTACTGTTTCTTTACTACTGTTCTCTGACTACTCTTCTCTGACTACTGTTCCCTGACTACTGTTCCCTGACTACTGTTCTTTGACTACTGTTCTCTGACTACTGTTCTCTGACTACTGTTCTCTGACTACTGTTCTCTGACTACTCTTCTCTAACTACTGTTCCCTGACTACGTTCCCTGACTACTGTTCTTGACTACTGTTCTATGACTACTGTTCTCTGACTACTGTTCTCTGACTACTCGTTCTCTGACTATACCCTTTGTTCCTCTTGCTACTGTTCTCTGACTACTGTTCTATGACTATGTTCTCTGACTACTGTTCTCGGGCTACTGTTCTCTGACTACTGTTCTCTGAACTACTGTTCCTCTGACTACTGTTCTCTGACTACTGTTCTCTGACTACTGTTCTCTGACTACTGTTCTCTGACTACTGTTCCCTGACTACTGTTCTCTGACTACTGTTCTCTGACTACTGTTCTCCTGACTACTGTTCTTGACTACTGTTCCTGACTACTGTTCTCTGACTACTGTTTTCTCTGACTACTGTTCTCTGACTACTGTTCTCTGACTACTGTTTTTATTTCCCTGACTACTGTTCTCTGACTACTGTTACTCTGACTACTGCTCTCTGACTACTGTTCTCTGACTACTGTTCTCTGACTACTGTTCTCTGACTACTGTCTCTGACTACTGTTCCTGACTACTGTTCCCCTGACTACTGTTCTCTGATACTTCTATTCCTGACTACTGTTCCCTGACTACTGTTCTCTGACTACTGTTCTCTGACTACTGTTCTCTGACTACTGTTCTCTGGGCTACTGTTCTCTGACTACTGTTCCCTGACTACTGTTCTCTGGCTACTGTTCCCTGACTACTGTTCCCTGACTACTGTTCTCTGACTACTGTTCCCTGACTACTGTTCTCTGACTACTGTTCTCTGACTACTGTTTCCCTGACTACTGTTCTCTGACTACTGTTCTCGAACTTACCCGACTTGTTCTCTGACTACCCCCCCCCTGTTCCTGACTACTGTTCTCTGACTACTGTTCTCTGACTACTGCTCTCTGACTACTGTTCCCTGACTACTGTTCCCTGACTACTGTTCCCTGACTACTGTTCCTGACTTTCTGTTCTCTGACTACTGTTCCCTGACTACTGTTCTCTGACTACTGTTCTCTGGCTACTGTTCCCTGACTACTGTTCCCCTGACTATGTTCTCTGACTACTGTTCTCTGACTACTGCTCCATGACTACTGTTCCCTGACTACTGTTCCCTGACTACTGTTCTCTGACTATGTTCTCTGACTTCTGTTCCCTGACTACTGTTCTCTGGCTACTGTTCTCTGACTACTGTTCTCTGAACTACTGTTCCTGACTACTGTTCCCTGAACTACTGTTTCTGGCTACTGTTCTTGACTACTGTTCTCTGACTACTGTTCTCTGACTACTGTTCCTGACTACTGTTCCCTGACTACTGTTCTCTGACTACTGTTCTCTGACTACTGCTCTCTGACTACTGTTCTCTGACTACTGTTCCCTGACTACTGTTCCCTGACTACTGTTCCCTGACTACTCTTCTCTGACTACTCTACTCTGACTACTGCTCCCTGACTACTGTTCCCTGACTACTGTTCCCTGACTACTGTTCTCTGACTACTGTTCCCTGACTACTGTTCCCTGACTACTGTTCTCTGACTACTGTTTCCTGACTACTGTTCCCTGACTACTGTTCCCTGGCTACTGTTCTCTGGCTACTGTTCCCTGACTACTTTTCTCTGACTACTGTTCCCTGACTACTGTTCCCTGACTACTGTTCCCTGACTACTGTTCTCTGACTACTGTTCTCTGACTACTGTTCCCCTGACTACTGTTCCCTGTACTACTGTTCCCTGACTACTGTTCCTGACTACTGTTCCCTGACTACTGTTCCCTGACTACTGTTCCCTGACTACTGTTCTCTGACTACTGTTCCCTGACTACTGTCCCCTAACTACTGTTCCTGACTACTGTTCCCTGACTACTGTTCGCTGAACTGCTGTTCCCTGACTATTGTTCCCCAAACTACTGTTCCCTGACTACTGTTCCCTGACTACTGTTCCCTGACTACTGTTCCCTGACTACTGTTCCCTGACTAACTGTTCCCTAACTACTGTTCCCTGACTACTGTTCCCTGACTACTGTTCCCTGACTACTGTTCCCTGACTACTGTTCCCTGACTACTGTTCCCTGACTACTGTTCCCTGACTACTGTTCCCTAACTACTGTTCCCTGACTACTGTTCCCTGACTACTGTTCCCTGACTACTGTTCCCTGACTATTGTTCCCTGACTACTGTTCCCTAACTACTGTTCCCTGACTACTGTTCCCTGACTACTGTTCCCTGACTACTGTTCCCTAACTACTATTCCCTGACTACTGTTCTCTGTCTACTGTTCCCTGACTACTGTTCCCTAACTACTGTTCCCTGACTACTGTTCCCTGACTTTCTGTTCCCTAACTACTATTCCCTGACTACTGTTCCCCTGTCTACTGTTTCCCTAACTACTGTTCCCTAACTACTGTTCCCTGACTACTGTTCCCTGACTACTGTTCCCTGACTACTGTTCCCTAACTACTATTCCCTGACTACTGTTCTCTAACTACTGTTCCCTGACTACTGTTCCCTAACTACTATTACCTGACTACTGTTCCTCTGTTACTGTTCCATACTATGTTCCCTGACTACTGTTCCCTGACTACTGTTCCTAACTACTATTCCCTGACTTTCTGTGCTCTAACTACTGTTCCCTGACTACTGTTCCCTAACTACTATTCCCTGACTACTCTTCTCTGTCTACTGTTCCCTGACTACTGTTCCCTGACTACTGTTCCCTGACTACTGTTCCCTAACTACTATTCCCTGACTACTCTTCTCTGACTACTGTTCCCTAACTACTATTCCCTGACTACTATTCTCTGACTACTGTTCTCTGACTACTGTTCCCTGACTATTGCTCCCTAACTACTGTTCCGTGACTTCTGTTCCCTGACTACTGTTCCCTGACTACTGTTCTCTGTCTACTGTTCCCTGACTACTGTTCCCTGACTACTGTTCCCTGACTGCTGTTCCCTGACTGGCTGAGGAAAGTAAGTGGAGAGTAAAAAGAGATGACAATAGAGTAACACACAGAGATAAGGATCACCAGGAAGACGCAATGTAAACAGTGTGATGAGAATGTATCTTACGTGACAGTGCAGACAACTAGGAGGCTGTTTCTCAACAACAACAACAACAACAATACGACTACAATTACTACTACCACTACTAATGATGATGATGATAATAATAATAATAATAATAATAATAATAATAATAATAATAATAATCTTTATTTCTACAAGTACGTGATACAACTTATATAGACTGTATAGAAACAGCTATGGACAGCAACTTAGGTTACTTTTGTCACCAGGATGCGACCCACTAACACCCAGGTACCTACTTACTGCTAGGTGAACAGGAACAGCAGGTGTCTTAATGATATACGCCCCAATGTTTCCACCTGTACCGGGGATCGAGCCGTGAACCGCAATGTGTGAGTTGAGTGCGCTACCAACAGAGTAGACACGTACAAGTCAGAAAGGTTAGATATAAGGAGGACCTACCTAACATAGACCAACTGCAGAGTCTTGCGGGTTTATCAACAGAACGGCAAGATTGATGATTACTTGTATAGTAACACTGCATAAACAAAGGAATATAGAAATAGAGAAGAGAATAGAGTAGCTGGGAAAGATATAGAGCTGTGAGAAGAGAAACTGAAAGAGAATGTGAGATGTTCAGTTGTGAGAAGGAAGTTAGAGAGATAATGCAAGTAGCAGGAAGAATCGTAGTCCAGATACACTAGGATGGTCAACACTACACTCAACAAGGTACTAGGATGGTCAACACTACACTCAACAAGGTACTAGGATGGTCAACACCACACTCAACAAGGTACGAGGATGGTCAACACCACACTCAACAAGGTACAAGGATGGTCAACACTACACTCAACAAGGTACAAGGATGGTCAACACTACACTCAACAAGGTACGAGGATGGTCAACACTACACTCAACAAGGTACGAGGATGGTCAACACTACACTCAACAAGGTACAAGGATGGTCAACACTACACTCAACAAGGTACTAGGATGGTCAACACTACACTCAACAAGGTACTAGGATGGTCAACACTACACTCAACAAGGTACTAGGATGGTCTACACTACACTCAACAAGGGACAAGGGGGTCAACACCACACTCAACAAGGTACTGGGATGGTCAACACACCCTCAACAAGGTCAAGGATGGTCAACACCCACCAACAAGGTACAAGGTGGTCAACACTACACTCAACAAGGTACTAGGATGGTCACACTAACACTCAACAAGGTACAGGATGGTCAACCCCACTCAACAAGGTAAAAGGAGGGTCAACACTACACTCAACAAGGTATAGGTGGTAAACACCACACTCAACAGGTACTAATGGTAAAAACCCACACTCAACAAGGTATAGGTGGTCAAATACACTCAAAAGGTATGGGAGGCTCCACTACACTCAAAAAGGTAAAAGGATGGTCAACCACACTCAACAAGGTATAGTGGTCAACACACCCAAAAAGGTACTGGGAGGCAACACCACACCAAAAAATCGGTGGCAACACCACACTCAACAAGGTACTAGGTTTTGGTAAACACCACATAAAAATGTACAGGTGGTCTACCCCCCACTAAACAAGGTCTGGGGGCCCCTAAAACCACACTCACAAGGTACGGGATGGTCAACATCACACTCAACAGGTCGGGATGTTACACCACACTCAACAAGGTACTAATGGCCAAAAACCCAACTCAACAAGGTACGGGAGGGTCTACACCACATCAACAAGGTACTGGATGGTCACACCACACTCAAAAAGGGTAAAAGGATGGCCACCCACATCAAAAAGGTACTAGGTGGTCAACCCCCAAAACCAACAAGGTACTAGGATGGCCCAACATCACCCCAAACAAGGTATGGAGGTCTCACCCCCTCAAAAAGGGACTAGGAGGTCAACACCACCTCAACAAGGTACAGATGGTCTACCCCACACTCAACAAGGAAAACTGGGTGGTCTAACCAACTCCAAGGACAAGGTGGTCAACACCACCTTAACGGTACTGGGATGGCAACACCCACTCAACAAGGTACTAGGATGGTCAACACCACCTCAACGGGTAAGGATGGTTACACCCACCAACAAGGTACAAGGAGGGGTCAACACCACACCAAAAAGGACTGGGATTCAACACCTTTTCTCAACAAGGTACAAGGATGGTCACCCAAAACCAACAAGGTCTAGGTGGAACTCCACCAAACATTTTATGGAGGTCTACCCCCCACCTCAAAAGGACTGGGAGGGTCCAACCACACTCAAAAAGGGACTGGGATGGTCAACACCACCCCAAAAAGGTACTGGAGGGTAAACACCAACTCAAAAAAGGAAACTAGGAGGGCCCAACACCACACTCAAAAGGTACAAGGGAGGTAAACCCACCCAACAAGGTACTAGGAGGTCAACCCCCCCCAAAAAGGTACTAGATGGCTAAAACCCACCAACAGGTACAAGGATGGTCAACCCACACTCAACAAGGTACTAGGATGCTCAACACCACACCAACAGGTACTAGGTGGTAAAACACCACACTCAACAGGTAAAAAGGATGGTCAACACCACACTCAACAAGTACTAGGTGGCAACACCACACTCAAAAAGGGTCTGGATGGTCAACCCCACATCAAAAAGGGTAAAAGGGGAGGTCAACACCAATCAAAAAGGGTAAAGGATGGTCAACACCACACCCAACAAGGTACTAGGATGGTCAACACCTCACTCAACAAGGTACAAGGAGGGGTCAACACCACCTAAACAAGGTACAAGGATGGTAAAACCCCACACTCAACAGGGAAATAGGATGGTCAACACCACACTCAAAAGGTACGGGATGGTCAACCCCCACACTCAAAATACAAAAGGATGGTCAACACCACACTCAACAAGGAAAACTAGGATGGTCAACACCCCCCAAAAACAAGGTCGGATGGTCAACCCCACACTCAACAAGGTACTAGGATGGTTAACCCCCACACCAACAAGGTACAAGGAGGGTCAACACCACCTCAAAAAGGTACTAGGATGGTCAACCCACCCTTTCAACAAGGTAAAAGGATGGCAACACCACACTCAAAAGGTACTAGAGGGCAACATCACACTCAACAAGGTACTAGGAGGTCTTACACCACACTCCAAGGTACTGGGATGGTCAACACCACACCAACAAGGTACAGGATTTTTACACCACACTCAAAAAGGACTAGAGGGTCAAAAACCACACTCAAAAAAGGGAAAAAGGGGTGGTCAACACCACCTCAAAAAGGTATAGGATGGTCAACACCAACTCAACAAGGTATGGGAGGTAAACCCACACTCAACAAGGTACTAGGGGGTCTACACCCCACCAAAAAGGGTATAAGGGTCCAACACCCATTCAAAAGGTAAAAGGGATGGTAAAACCCACACTCAAAAAGGTATAATGGTCAACCCACTAAAAAGGGTACTAGATGGTCAACACCACACTCAACAAGGAAAAAAAGGATGGCAACACCCACTCAAAAGGTACGGGAGGTCAACCCCCACACTCAACAGGTACTAGGAGGGTCTACACACCTCACAAGGTACAAGGTGGTCTAATCACACTAAACAAGGTACTAGGAGGCAAAAACCCCCACTCAAAAAGGTACTGGAGGTAAACACCCACTCAAAAAGGGTACTAGGTGTGAACACCACACTCAACAAGGTACAAGGATGGTCAAACACCACACTCAAAAGGTCTGGGGATGGTCAACACCACACTCAAAAAGGATAGGAGGCAACACCACACCAAAAAGGTACAAGGTGGTCAACCCCCCTAAACCAAGGACAAGGATGGTCAACACCACACCAAAAAGGTACTAGGAGGGTCAACACCTCACCAAAAAAGACAAGGATGGCAACACCACACCAACCAGGTCAAGGGTGGTCAACACCACACTCAAACAAGGAACTAAGGCAACACCACCTCAACAAGGTACAGGATGGTCAACACCCACTCAAAAAGGTAAAAGGATGGCAACACCACAACAACAAGGTACTAGGAGGTCAACCCACACTCAAAAAGGGAAAAAAAGGATGGTCACCCAACCACACCAAAAGGGTAAAGGGAGGTCAACACCACACTCAACAATACGGGGATGGCCCAACACCACACTCAAAAAGGGTACAGGGGGGAAACACCACCCAAAAAGGGTACTGGGATGGTCAAACCACACCAAAAAGGACAAGGTGGTCAACACCCCACCCCAAACAAGGACTAGGATGGTCAACCCCCCCCTCAAAAAGGTACGGGGATGGCAACACCACACTAAAAAGGTACTAGGAGGGAAAACCCCACACTCACAAGGTACAAGGTGGTCAACACCACATCAAAAAGGGTACTAGAGGGCAACACCACACTCAAAAAGTACTGGGGGTCAACACCTCACTCAACAAGGACAAGGGGGTCAACACCCCCCTTCAAAAAGGGTACTGGGATGGTAAAAACACCACACTCAACAGGTACAAAGGGTCAACACCTCATCAAAAGGAAAGGGATGGTCAACACCCACTCAAAAGGTACTAGGATGGTCAACACCCCCAACAAGGACAAGGTGGTCAACACCACACTAAAACAAGGACTAGGATGTCAAAAACCCCCCTCAACAAGGACAAGGAGGGTCAACACCACACCAACAAGTAAGGATGGTCAACCCTCACTCAACAAGGTACAAGGATGGTCAACACCACACTCAACAAGGTACTAGGATGGTCAAAAACCCACTCAACAAGGTAAAGGGATGGTCAACCACCACACTCAAAAGGTACTAGGATGGTCAACCCCCACACCAACAAGGTACAAGGATTGCAACACCAACTCAAAAAAGGGTACTGGATGGTAAACACCACACCAAAAAAGGGTACTGGGATGGTCAACTCCACACTCAAAAGGGTACTGGGATGGTAAACACCACACCAACAAGGACAAGGATGGTAAACACCACACTCAAAAAGGTACAAGGAGGGGGTCAACACCTCACTCAAAAGGGGACAAGGATGGTCAACACCACACTAAACAAGGATAGGAGTCAACCCCCTCAACAAGGGTACTAGGATGGTAAACACCACACTCAAAAGGTAAAAGGGATGGTCAACCCACATCAAAAAGGGACCGGATGGTCAACATCAACTCAACAAGTAAAAGGATGGTCAACACCTCACTCAACAAGGTACTGGGGGTCAAAACCACACTCAAAAAAGGTACTAGGATGGTCAACACCACACTCAACAAGGTACTAGGAGGTCAAAACCAACTCAACAAGGTACAGGTGGTCAACCCCCACACTCAACAGGTCTAGGATGGTAAACCCCACACCAACAAGGTAAAAGGATGTCAACCCCACACTCAACAAGGTACAGGAGGGTCAACACCACACTCAAAAAGGGTACAAGGGGTCAACCCCCACCTCAACAAGGTACTAGGAGGTCAACATCTCACTAAACAAGGTACAGGAGGTCTACACACGCTCAAAAAGGTACGGGGGGGGTCAACACCACACTAAAACAAGGTACTAGGTTTTACACCACACTCAAAAGGTACTAGGGGGGGTCTACACCACACTCAACAAGGTACGAAGGTCAACAACACAACAAGGTATAGGAGGTAAACACCCACTCAAAAAGGGTACTAGGTTCAAACCACACTCAACAAGTACTAGGATGGTTACCCCACCTCAAAAAGGGGACTGGGATGGTCAACACCACATCAACAGGTCAAGGATGGTAAACACCACCCCAACAAAGAACGGAGGTCAACACCCAAAACCAAAAAGGGTATAGGATGGTCAACACCACACTCAAAAAGGTACAAGGATGGCCCAAAACACCACACCAACAAGGTGCAGGATGGCAATCCAAATAAAAACAAGGTACTAGGAGGTCTCCCCACACCACAAGGAAAAGGGGAGGGTCTACATCACCCCAAACAAGGTACAGGAGGGTCCAACCCACCTCAACAAGGAACTGGGAAAGGGGCAACACCACATAAACAAGGTACAGGAGGGTCAACACCCACTCAAAAGGGTATAGGAGGCCCAACCCACACTCAACAAGGTACAGGAGGGTCAACACCACACCAACAAGGTACAAGGAGGTCAAAACCTCACTCAAACAAGGTAAAAGGGGTGGCCCAAAACACCACCTCAACAAGGTACTGGGTGGTCAACACCACACCAAAAAGGGTAAAGGAGGTCAAACCCCCACCAACAAGGTACTAGGTGGTCAACACCCACTCAAAAGGTAAAAGGTGTCAAACCTCATCAACGGGGACAAGGATGGCAACACCACACTAAAAAAGGGACAGGTGGTCAACCCCACACTCAACAAGGTACAAGGTGGTCAACACCCACACTAAACAAGGAAATGGGATGGTCAACACCTCACCAACGGGTACAAGGATGGTCAAACCACCCCCAACAAGGTACTAGAGGTCAACCCTCACTCAACAAGGACAAGGATGGTCAACCCACACTCAAAAAGGTACAAGGGGTCAACCCCACACTCAAAAAGGTACAAGGTGGTCAACACCACCTCAAAAAGGTTTACTAGGAGGTCAACACCCACTCAAAAAGGTACTGGGATGGTCAACTCCACACTCAACAAGGGGACTAGGAGGTAAAACACCACACCAAAAAGGTACAAAGGGGCAACCACACTAAAACAAGGTACAAGGGGGCAACACCTCACTCAACGGGAAAAGGGATGGTCAACCCCAACACTCAACAAGGACGGGATGGTCAACCCACACCAAAAAGGGGTACGGAGGCAAACCACACTCAAAAAGGTTCAAATGGTCAAACCACCTCAAAAAGGTACACGGAGGGTCAACACCACACTCAACAAGGTACAAGGAGGGTCAACCCCTCACTCAAAAGGTACAGGGGTGGCAACACCACACCAAAAAGGACGATGGTCAACATCACACTAAACAAGGTACAAGGATGGTCAACACCTACTCAACAATACCGGATGGCAACCCAAACACTAAACAAGGTACTGGGTGGTAAACATCACACTCAACAAGGTACTAGGTGGTCAACCCCCCACCTAACCGGGTAAGGTGGTAAAAACACCACACTAAACAAGGTAAAAGGATGGCAACACCACACTCAACGGGGACAAGGAGGGTCAAACCACACTCAAAAAAGGTACACGGTGGTCAACACCACACCAACAAGGTAAAAAGGAGGGTAACATCCCCCAAAACTAACGGTACAAATCAAACACCCCCCAACAAGGTACACGGGGGAAACACCCACTCAAAAAAGGGTACTAGGAGGGTCAACACCACACCCCAAAAAAGGACTAGGAGGTCAACACCACACTCAAAAGGTACTAGGATGGCAACCCCACCAACCAAAGGTCAGGGGGAAAACATCCCACTCAAAAGGTACAGGTGGTCAACAACCAACTCAACAAGTACTAAGGTAAAAACACCACCTCAACGGGGTACCCCGGAGGTCAACACCACACCAACAAGGTCTAGGGGTCAACATCACACTCAAAAAAGGACTAGGGGCAACACCCACTAACAAGGTACAGGATGGTCAACCCCACCCTCAAAAAGGTAACGGAGGGCCAACACCACACCAAAAAGGACGGATGGTCAACACCACACCAACAAGGTACTGGGGTGGTCAACACCACACTCAAAAAGGGTATGGAGGTCAACACCACACCAACAAGGTAAAAGGATGGTCAACACCACACTCAAAAAGGACCAGGTCAACACACACTCAACAAGGACAGATGGTCAACCCCACACCAACAAGGGGTACTAGGGGCAACACCACACTCAACAGGTCAAAATGGTCAACACCACACTCAACAAGGTCACGGATGGTCAACAACACTCAAAAAGGTCTAGGAGGGTCAACACCCAAAACTCAAAAAGGACTAGGATGGTCAAAAACCACACCAACAAGGTACAGGGATGGTAAAACACCACCTCAAAAGGGGTACAGGATGGTAAAACCCCACCTCAAAAAGGGTACAGGAGGGTCAAACCCCCCCAACAAAAGGGAAAAAAAAAAACAGGAGGGTCAACACCACACCAACAAGGTACTGGGAGGGTCAACACCATAAACAGGTACAAGGAGGGCAAACTACCTCAACAAGGTACTAGGAGGCAAACCACACCAACAAGGTACTAGGAGGTCAACACCACACTCAAAAAAAGGGGTACTAGGTGGAAAACACCCACTCAAAAAGGGAAACAAGGATGGTCAACACCACCCAAAAAAGGTACAAGGTGGTCAACACACACTCAAAAAGGTACTGGGAGGTCCAACACCACACTCAAAAAGGTACTAGATGGTGAACACCCATCAAAAAGGTACTAGGATGGTCAACACCCACTAAACAGGTAAAGGGGGGTCAAACCCCACACTCAAAAAAAGGTACAGATGGTCAACACTACACTCAACAAGGTACCGAGGGGTCAACCACACTCAACAAGGTCAAGGATGGTCAACACACACTCAAAAAGGCCCACGGTGGCAACTCCCCTCAACGGGGTCTGGGTGGTAAACCCCACCCCAAACAAGGTACTAGGAGGTCAACACCACCTCAAAAAGGGGTAAGTGGTCAACACCCCCCAACAAGGTACAAGGATGGTCAAACCCCAAAACCACAAGGTACAAGGAGGGCAACACCACACTCAACAAGGTACGAGCTGACCAACTGTGCCACGACACAAACAACCAAATAGGAAGCTAACAATGTAAAACACCCCCTCCCAAATTTCGACTGCTTTCATTTTACCTGGAGAAAATATCGTAAACACACTTTTTTGCTCCGTTTTAATAAGACTAGAATATTTACAAATATAACTAAATCATATTAAGAAAAACAGAAGTAAAAGGTTGGGCAGGAAGAGTTTATGTCTTTATAAGATCACAAACCCGAACGGTTTGTGCTGAAAAGTCTTGGTTTTATGGGGGTTCTATCACGGGGGACGAAAAAAAAGTACGTTGGGTTGCGTGCCCCACAACACTGTGAATTGGTTTTTGACCCCCCCCAGGCCTGGTCTGGACTGGGTCCGGGGGCTTGACCCCCCGGAAAACCCTGCGTAGGGCTGGGTAAACCCTGTTACTGCTACGGTGAGAGAGACATTTGACACCAAACACAAAGACGGCTCCCCCCGAACGTAAAAAAATCAACAAGCCAGGAAAAATTCTTGATGAAACGGAATACCAAAGAAGGAGACAGAAGGAAGGGCAACGAGGTCCTTCATGAAAGGGAGAAGTGATGAACGAGGTCCCTCAAGGCTTTTTACGGGGGTCAATATTGCTTAACAATGACGAAAATAGAACTTAGGAAGAGTGTGAATACCGTGTAGTTTAAGACAAAAGTGGAATCCCGTAGTTTAAGAAACATGTGAATCACCGTAGTAGTTAAGCCCAAAAGTGTGAATCACCGTAGTATTAAGACAACGTGGAACACCGTAGTAGTTTTAAAACATGTGAAGCACCCTGTAGTTAAGACAACAGTATGAAACCGAGTATTAAGACCCCAGTAAGAAGCCCGTAGTAGTCAAGACAACATGGGGAAGCACCCTAGTAGTCAAGCAACAGTGTGAAACACCCTAGTATTAAAACAACGGTTTTAACCCGTATAGTTAAGACAACAGTGGTAAACACCGTATAGTTAAGACAACGTGTGAAAAAAACCCCAGGTTAAGACAACAGTGTGAAAAAACCCTAGTATTTTTGACAAAAGTGGAAACACCGTATAGTTAAGACAACAGTGTGAAACACCGTAGTTTAAGCAAAAGTGTGAAACCCGTAGTATTAAGACAAAAGTGAAACACCCTATTTTTAAGACAAAAAGTTTGGGGAAACACCGTATATTAAGACAAAAGTTGAAAAACCCAGTAGTTAAACCAAAAGTGTGAAACCCTAGTGTTAAGACAACAGTTTGAAACACGAGTGTTAAGACAACGTGTGAAACCCCGTTGTTTGACAACCGTGGAAACCCCGTAGTATTAAAAAACAGTGGAAACACCCTAGTTTAAGACAAAGTGTGAAACACCGTGTAGTTTAAGAAACGTGTGAAACACCGTAGAGTTAAAAACAAAATGTGAAACACCCGGGATTAAGCAACTGTGAAAACCTTGTATCAAAACAACAGTGTAAACCCGTATATTTTAAAACAAAAAAGTGTGAAAACACCCTAGGTTAAAACCAGGGAGCACCGAGTAGTTAAAACAACGGGGAAAAAACCGTAGAAACAAGACAACAGTTGAAGCACCGTGTGTTAAACAACATGGAAAAACCCCAAAAAGTTAAACAACGTGTGAAACACCGAGTAGTTAAGACAAAAATGTGAAAAACCGTATATTAAGACAACGTGTGAACAAACCGGTCTTACCTAACACATGACAGAAGTATTGAGATATCAAAGATAAGGATTATACTAGTACTAAGCATGAGTTTACAAGAACCCCCTTTTTGGTACCGTCGAACCTGGCAAAGTGGGAAAGCCGTTGGTCCGTTGTACACCTGCAAAGCTGAGAATTTCCGTTGGACCGTATGTCACCTAGCAAAAATAAGAACACCTTTGGTACCGTACTAACCACAAAGCTAAGAACACCCCTTTTACGTTACACCCCACAAAGCTAAGAAAACCGTTGGTCCGTACGTACACCCGGCAAAACTAAGAAAGCCGTTTTTGGGACCGGGAAAAGACACCAGCAAAGCAAGAACACCCTTGGTCCGACGTACACCTAGCAAAGCAAAAACCCGTTGGGACCCTCGACCCCTCAAGCTAAGAACGCCGTTGGTACCCTATGTACACCGGCAAAGCGAGAACGCCGTTTGGTACCGTAGTACACCCAGCAAAGCTAAGAACGGGGGGGTTTGGGACCGCGTACACCTAGCAAAGCGAGAAAAAGGTGTTGGGGACCTTTAATTAAGGAGTCAATCAGGGGAAGGTGAGGCTAGAACCCCCGACCAGTGAGTCTAACACCCACAGGCAATAAACCACGGGGCCATCTCGCTTCAAAGTCAAGGAAAAAACTTGATAAATAATACCCAAAAGTTTGGGGTTAGAAAGACAAAAAAATCTGCACATATTTAGACAACGTTTCGACCCTGGACCTTGATAACCTCTAACCTCTAAGATTAAAATGACAGTAATACGGCGGAGAGTAGAGGTGCCTATGTGACCTGAAAAAGTGAGGTGTTCCCTTTGTGACCTGAAGTGAGTGTTGCCCCTATGACCTGAAGAGTGAGTGTGGTCCCCCATACCTGAAGAGTGATGGTTTTCCCCAAATGACCGAAGGTGGGCCCATAGGACCTGAAAGTGAGGTTGTCCCTTTGGACCTGAAGATGGAAATGTGCCATAGTGACCTGAAAGTGGTGTGTTCCCATAGGCCTGAAAAGTGGAGTGTGTCCCCTAGTGACCTGAAAAGTGAGTGTGTGTCCCCCTAGTGCCTGAAGATGAGTGTGTGTCCCTAGTGAACCTGAAGATGAGAGGTGTCCCAAATACCTGAGGGAGTGGGTCCAAGTGACCGGGAAAGTGAGTGTGTGTCCCATATGACCGAAAAGAGTGTGTGTCCCCTTGGGGCCTAAGGTGAGTGTGGTCCCATGTACCCGAGATGAGAGTGTGTCCCCCGGTGCCTGAAGGGAGTGTTGTCCCTTGTGACCCGAAGGTGAGGTGTGTCCCATATGACCCGAAGAGTGAGGTGTGTCCCAAATGACCTGAAAGTGAGAGTGGCCCATAGTGACCTGAAGGTGAAGTGTCCCATAGTGACCTGAAGGTGAGAGTGTGCCCTGTGACCTAAGGTGAGTGTGTGTCCCTGTGACCCAAAAAGTGGAGGGGTCCCCCATGCCCGAAAAGAGAGTGGGTTTCCCTATGACCTGAAAGGGAAAGTGGGTTCCCCGAGTGACCGAAAAGGGGAGTGTTGTCCCAAGGACCTGAAGGTGAGTGGTGTCCCTTGCCAAGAGTGAAGGGGGTGTCCCTAGTGACCGAAGGTGAGGTGTGTCCCCTGTACCTGAAATGAAGTGTTCCCCCTAGGACCTAAGAAATAGTGGTGTCCCATATGACCTGAAGATGGGTGTGTCCCTAGTGACCCGAAAAAGGGAGTGTTGCCCATAGTGACCTGGGTGAGTTGTGCCCAAAGTGACCCGAAGAGGGGGGTGTGTCCCATAGAAACCCGAAGATGAATTGTCCCATAGTGACCCGAAGAGTGAGAGGTGTCCATGTGCCCGAAAAGGGAAGGGGGTCCCTAGTGACCTGAAGGTGAAGTGGTCC
This sequence comes from Cherax quadricarinatus, assembly GCF_026875155.1. Taxonomy (NCBI): domain Eukaryota; kingdom Metazoa; phylum Arthropoda; class Malacostraca; order Decapoda; family Parastacidae; genus Cherax; species Cherax quadricarinatus. Next base: position 91,191,708 of record NC_069405.1, on the reverse strand, counting down.
CATAGTCCTGAAAGTGGGGGTTTTTTCCCAAATGACCGAAAAGTGGAGTGTGTCCCCTAGTGACCTGAAGGTGATGTGTGTCCCCTAGTGACCCGAAGATTTAGTGTGTCCCATAGTGACCCGAAGATGAATGGTCCCAAGTGACCTGAAGGGAGTGTGGTCCCTTGACCTGAAGATGAGGTGTGTCCATAGTGACCTGAAGGTGGGTGTGTCCCCAAATGACCTGAAGAGTGAGAGTGTTCCCATATGCCTGAAAAGGGGAGTGTTGTCCCATTGACCTGAAAGTGAGTGGGGTTTTCCCATTGACCGAAGAGTGAGAGTGGTCCCTAGACCCCCGAAAGTGGAGTTGTCCAAGACCCCGAAGAGGGAGATGTGTCCCATAGTGACCTGAAGAGTGATGTTGTCCCATTGACCTGAAGAGGGGGTTCCCCTAGTGACCGAAGGTGAGATGTGTCCCTAGTGACCCGGAGGGGAGAGTGTGTCCCATGTGACCAAGAGTGGAAAAATGTTCCCCTAGGACCTGAAGAGTGAGTGTGTGTCCCATAGTGACCTAAGAGTGAGTGGTGTCCCCCAAATGACCCGAAAGAGGAGAGTGTGTCCCATGTGACCTGAAAGTGGTGTTTTTTCCCTATGCCTGAAGAGTGAGGTTGTCCCATGTGACCTGAAGTGAGAGTTGTCCCCTGTGACCTGAAAGTGGAGTGTGTCCCATATGACCTGAAGAGTGAGTGTGTGTCCCATAGTGCCAAAAAGGGGGTGGTGTCCCATAGTGACCCGAAAGAGTAGAGTGGCCCATGGATCGAAGGTGATGTGTTTCCCATAGTGCCCTGAAGAGTGATGTGTGTCCCATAGTGACCTGAAAGTGAAGGTGTTCCCATAGTGACCTAAGAGTGAGAGTGTTCCATAGTGACCAAAATGAGATGTGCCCATTGACCTTTGAAAGAGTGAGAGTGTGTCCCAAGTGACCTGAAGAGTGAGGGGTGGGCCCATGTGACCCGAAAATGAGTTGTGTTCCCCTAGTGACCTGAAGAGTGAGAGTGGTCCCATAGTGACCTGAGAGTGGAGTGGTCCATAGGGCCTGAAGAGGAAGGGTGTCCCCTATGACCTGAAAGTGGTGTGTGTCCCCCAGTGCCTGAAAGTGGTGTGGTCCCTAGGACCCGAAATGAGAGTGTGTCCCATAGGACCTGGGAGTGGGTTGGGGGCCCATAGTGACCCTGAAAAGGTGAGGTTGTCCCCGGACCTGAGAGGGGAGAGTGTGTCCCATAGTGACCTAAGAAGAGGTTTGTCCCCAAAATACCTGAAGGTGGGGGGTGTCCCCCTAGTGACCCGAAGAGTGAAGTGTGTCCCATAGTGACCCGGAAGTGAAAGGTGTGTCCCCTAGTGACCGAAGGTGAGAGTGTGTCCCTGTGACCTGGTTTGAAGTTGAGGCACAATGCCTGAAGAGTGGGTGGACCATGTGATCTGAAGAGGGGTGTGATGACACAGTGACCTTGAAGAGCGAAGTGGACACATAGTACCCAAGAGTGAGGTTGGGGTGCCCCATAATGACCTGATGAATGAAGTTGGGGGTGACGCGTTTGTAACCTGAAGAGTGATACACTTGTGACCTGAAGTGAGGTGTGATGAATAATGACCTGAAGGTGGAAATGGGTATGAGTGACCATAATGACCTGAAAAAGTAAATGTGAGTGACCATAAATTGACCGAAAAGTGAGGTGTGACACATAGTGCCTAAGAAAGTGTGAGTTGACACAGGACCCGAAGAGCGAAGTTGACAATAGGAACCCCCAAAGGTGAGGTTAGTGACACTAGTGACCTGAAGAGTGAATGTGGTGACCCCCATGACCCGAAAATGAAGTAGACACATTGTAACCTGAAAAAGTGAATTACACATGTGACCCAAAAGTTTTGGTGTTTACCATAGTGACCTGAAGAGAAGTGTGAGTGACACATGATGTTAGAAGTTAGACGTTATCTAACATATGTTAGTGTCTGCTGTCCTGTATTTTAATACCAGTAATATTCCTCCAACTTGCTATATTTATAGACCATAGGAAGGTTAGCATGGGCCACCACTATGACCACAAATACAAGTTGTTACAGACGTATCCCACACGACAGTAAACTATTGTTTACAAGTGTATAAAGGACATATGTTAGAACTGTTACAGAGGCAGCAGTGCCAACCCTCCACAACTGATGATGCTGGCAGACTAAATCATGTAGACTAGAGTGTTGACCTACCAGGAGAGGCAAAAACAAATAAACAGAATGTTGAAGGTGCGCACTGCCAAGTTAAGCCTCGTTCAACACTCCAGAGAAAGAGCTCAGCCACTTAAGGTATCCCCCTCCCGGGGATACTTAACTAGAGAAAGTACCAGGAGGCGCTACTACACTGGTACCGGAACTACACAACGGCAGCTATGGTAACACTTTACACCAACTGGATATATATAATCTGGAAGACCGGTGATCAGAGGAGACATAGTCACGCCATACATGATACTCCCTGGCAGACACAGGGTAGACAAGGGTAGACTGCAGCAGGGTAGACATGGGAAGGCTGCACCAGGGTAGAACTGCACCCAAAGGGTATACGAGGGAAGGATGCACCAGGGTAGACAAGGGTAGGGCTGCACCAGAATAGGCAAGGGTACTAACAAGTCTACTAACACCCAGGATGCGACCCACACCAGTCCACTAACACCCAGGATGCGACCCACACCAGCCCACTAACACCCCGGCTGCGACCCGCCACCAGTCCAATAACACCCAGGCTGCGACCGCCACCAGTCCAATAACACCCAGGATGCGACCCACACCAGTACACTAACACCCAGCTGCGACCCACACCCCGTCCAATAACACACAGGATGCGACCCCACACCAGTCCAATAACACACAGGATGCGACCCACACCAGTCTACTAACATTACAATATTAAAGAATCTCTCTCTCTCTCTCTCTCTCTCTCTCTATTATATATATATATATATTATATATATATATATATATATATATATTTTATATATAAACATAAACACAACAACAACAACAACAACAACAACAACATAACACTCACCATCAACACTGCTACATAAACACAACAACAACAACAACAACAACAACAACAACAA
>NC_069405.1:91161074-91183574 GCF_026875155.1 Cherax quadricarinatus | reverse complement strand
GCGTAAGGTAACCTAACGTAAGGTAACCTAACGTAAGGTAACCTAAGGTAAGGTAACCTAACGTATCCTAACCTAACGAAAGATAACCTAGCGTAAGGTAACCTAACGTAAGGTAACCTAATGTAAGGTAACCTAACGTATCCTAACCTAACGAAAGATAACCTAGCGTAAGGTAACCTAACGTAAGGTAACCTAACGTAAGGTAACCTAACGTATCCTAACCTACCGTAAGGTAACCAAACGTAAGGTAACCTAACGTATCCTAACCTACCGTAAGGTAACCTAACGTAAGATAACCTAACGTAAGGTAACCTAACGTAAGGTAACCTAACGTATCCTAACCTACCGTAAGGTAACCTAACGTAAGGTAACCTAACGTATCCTAACCTACCGTAAGGTAACCTAACGTAAGGTAACCTAACGTAAAGTAACCTAACGTAAGGTAACCTAACGTATCCTAACCTAACGTACAGCTACACTCACCACCCACAGCTACACTCACCACCCACAGCTACACTCACCACCCACAGCTACACTCACCACTCACAGCTACACTCACCACTCACAGCTACACTCACCACCCACAGCTACACTCACCACCCACAGCTACACTCACCACCCACAGCTACAATCACCACTCACAGCTACACTCGCCACCCACAGCTACACTCACCACCCACAGCTACACTCACCACCCACAGCTACACTCACCACTCACAGCTACACTCACCACCCACAGCTACACTCACCACCCACAGCTACACTCACCACCCACAGCTACACTCACCACTCACAGCTACACTCACCACCCACAGCTACACTCACCACTCACAGCTACACTCACCACCCACAGCTACACTCACCACCCACAGCTACACTCACCACCCACAGCTACACTCACCACTCACAGCTACAATCACCACCCACAGCTACACTCACCACTCACAGCTACACTCACCACTCACAGCTACACTCACCACCCACAGCTACACTCACCACCCACAGCTACACTCACCACTCACAGCTACACTCACCACCCACACCTACACTCACCACCCACAGCTACACTCACCACCCACAGCTACACTCACCACTCACAGCTACAATCACCACCCACAGCTACACTCACCACTCACAGCTACACTCACCACTCACAGCTACACTCACCACCCACAGCTACACTCACCACCCACAGCTACGCTCACCACTCACAGCTACAATCACGACTCACAGCTACACTCACCACCCACAGCTACACTCATCATCCACAGCTACACTCACCATCTACAGCTACACTCACCACTCACAGCAACACTCACCACCCACAGCTACACTCACCACTCACAGCTACACTCACCACCCACAGCTACACTCACCACCCACAGCTACAATCACGACTCACAGCTACACTCACCACCCACAGCTACACTCACCACTCACAGCTACACTCACCACTAACAGCTACACTCACCACCCACAGCTACACTCACCACCCACAGCTACAATCACGACTCACAGCTACACTCACCACCCACAGCTACACTCACCACTCACAGCTACACTCACAACTCACAGCTACACTCACCACCCACAGCTACACTCACCACCCACAGCTACACTCACCACCCACAGCTACACTCACCACCCACACCTACACTCACCACCCACAGCTACACTCACCACCCACAGCTACACTCACCACCCACAGCTAAAATCACGACTCACAGCTACATTCACCACCCACAGCTACACTCACCACCCACAGTTACACTCACCACTCACAGCTACACTCACCACTCACAGCTACACTCACCACTCACAGCTACACTCACCACCCACAGCTACACTCACCACCTACAGCTACACTCACCACCACAGCTACACTCACCACTCACAGCTACACTCACCAATCACAGCTACACTCACCACTCACAGCTACACTCACCACCCACAGCTACACTCACCACCCACAGCTACACTCACCACTCACAGCTACACTCACCACTCACAGCTACACTCACCACTCACAGCTACACTCACCACCACAGCTACACTCACCACCCACAGCTACTCTCACCACCCACAGCTACACTCACCACCCACAGCTACACTCACCACTCACAGCTACACTCACCACTCACAGCTACACTCACCACTCACAGCTACACTCACCACCACAGCTACACTCACCACCTACAGCTACACTCACCACCCACAGCTACACTCACCACTCACAGCTACACTCACCACTCACAGCTACACTCACCACTCACAGCTACACTCACCACTCACAGCTACACTCACCACTCACAGCTACACTCACCACCCACAGCTACACTCACCACCCACAGCTACTCTCACCACCCACAGCTACACTCACCACCCACAGCTACACTCACCACTCACAGCTACACTCACCACTCACAGCTACACTCACCACTCACAGCTACACTCACCACCCACAGCTACACTCACCACCTACAGCTACACTCACCACCCACAGCTACACTCACCACTCACAGCTACACTCACCACTCACAGCTACACTCACCACTCACAGCTACACTCACCACCCACAGCTACACTCACCACCGCAGCTACTCTCACCACCCACAGCTACACTCACCACCCACAGCTACACTCACCACTCACAGCTACACTCACCACTCACAGCTACACTCACCACTCACAGCTACACTCACCACCCACAGCTACACTCACCACCCACAGCTACACTCACCACCCACAGCTACACTCACCACTCACAGCTACACTCACCACCCACAGCTACACACCTCCACAGCTACACTCACCACAGCTACACTCACCACTCACAGCTACACTCACCACCACAGCTACACTCACCACCTACAGCTACACTCACCACCCACAGCTACACTCACCACCACAGCTACACTCACCACTCACAGCTACACTCACCACCCACAGCTACACTCACCACCACAGCTACACTCACCACTCACAGCTACACTCACCACCACAGCTACACTCACCACCCACAGCTACTCTCACCACCACAGCTACACCCCCACCACAGCAACACTCACCACTCACACACACTCACCAATCACAGTACATCACATACACTACAAATCCAACAGCTAACCACAACACTAAGACATCAACACAGTAACACACCAACACAGTACACTGTACACTCAAGCACACTAACCACTCGCTAAACACAAACACTAAGTATTACACATGTAACACAAACACTACATACACTAACAGTGCTAACCACAACATACACTAAGATAACAGTGTACACACACCAACACTAAGATCAACCAGCTACACAAACCACAGTAAATACAGCTATCACAACTACAAACCACCTAAGTAACAGTAACACAAGCACACTCACAATACACAGCTAACATACCTACACAGCTACACTCAAACACAGTATACACTACAAACACTCACATAACAGCTACATAACACAAACACTAAATAACAGTATATCACACAAACACTACACGTAACAGTGTAACACACACCACACTAAGATCAACACTCAACAAATCACTAAGATAACATCGACACACAAACACTAAGATAACAGTGGTAACACAAACACTAAGATAACAGTAGTAACACAAACACTAAGATAACAGTGGTAACACAAACACTAAGATAACAGTGGTAACACAAACACTAAGATAACAGTGGTAACACAAACACTAATATAACAGTGGTAACACAAACACTAAGATAACAGTGGTAACACAAACACTAAGATAACAGTGGTAACACAAACACTAAGATAACAGTGATAACACAAACACTAAGATAACAGTGGTAACACAAACACTAAGATAACAGTGGTAACACAAACACTAAGATAACAGTGGTAACACAAACACTAAGATAACAGTGGTAACACAAACACTAAGATAACAGTAGTAACACAAACACTAAGATAACAGTGGTAACACAAACACTAAGATAACAGTGGTAACAAACACTAAGATAACAGTGGTAACACAAACACTAAGATAACAGTGGTAACAAACACTAAGATAACAGTGGTAACACAAACACTAAGATAACAGTGGTAACACAAACACTAAGATAACAGTAGTAACACAAACACTAAGATAACAGTGGTAACACAAACACTAAGGGAGATAACAATAGTAACACTAACAGTAAGTAAAATAACAGTGATAACGCAAACAGTAAAATAAAAGAAGTAACACAAACAGTAAGAGAACAGTAGTAACACAAACAGTAAAATAATAGTAGTAACACAAATACTAAGTAAGGTAGCAGTGGTAACACAAACAGTAAGATAACAGAGGTAACACAAACAATAAGATAACAGAAGTAACACAAATAATAAGATAACAGGGGTAACACAAACAGTAAGATAACAGAGGTAAATCAAACAGTAAGATAACTGATGTAACACAAACAGTAAGAAAACAGAGGTAACACAAACAGTAAGATAACAGAGGTAACACAAATAGTAAGATAACAGAGGTAACACAAACAGTAAGTATGATAAGAGAGGTAACACAAACAGTAAGATAACAGAGGCAACACAAACAGTAAGATGACAGAGATAACACAAACAGTAAAAAAACAGAGGTAACACAAACAGTAAGATAACAGAGCTAACACAAACAGTAAGGTAACGAAGGAAACACAAACAGTAAGTTAACAGAGGTAACACAAATAGTAAGATAACAGAGGCAACACAAACAGTAAGATAACAGAGGTAACACAAACAGTAAGATAGCAGTGGTAACATAAACAGTAAGATAACAGAGGTAACACAAACAGTAAGATAGCAGTGGTAACACAAACAGTAAGATAACAGAGATAACACAAACAGTAAATAAGATAACACTAGCAACATAAACAGTAAGTAAGGAAGGAGGTTTCACCTGAGAGATAAGCTTCAAACCTGAACAGGAACTACCTGTTGTTCCCATTACTGTTGGCAAGAGTGGTAGTTAAGGGAGTCCTCCCCCGACCGTCCCGAGCCCCGTCACTAGCCCCGTCCCTAGCCCCGTCCCTAGCCCACTCCCCACCCCCGTCCCCAGCCCTCAGGCAAGGTTGGGGCTCTTATTGCTAGGTAGAAAGTTGCGAGAAGCAACCGGCATCTGTTGCTTGAGTTCTGTTTTGATTTACAGAAGCTGGCACTTTCCTAGACCTTGCAAGGCACTGCCAGCTTTCTACTCTCGGAGAGTGGCCACACAACTTCCGTTTACGATTACTGGCACAGTGCAACATTACGTCAGTGAATGGTGGCCACTCTCAGTTGTAAGTATAGTGGCCACTGTCAGTTGTAAGAATAGTGGCCACTATCAGTTGTAAGAATAGTGGCCACTGTCAGTTGTAAGAATAGTGGCCACAGTCAGTTGTAAGAATAGTGGCCACTGTCAGTTGTAAGAATAGTGGCCACTATCAGTTGTAAGAATAGTGGCCACTGTCAGTTGTAAGAATAGTGGCCACTGTCAGTTGTAAGAATAGTGGCCACTGTCAGTTGTAAGAATAGTGGCCACTGTCAGTTGTAATTATAGTGGCCACTGTCAGTTGTAAGAATACTGGCCATTGTCAGTTGTAAGATGTGTGGGAGACCAGTGAGGGAGACCAGTGAGGGAGAACACTGAGGGTGACCAGTGAGGGAGAACAGTGATTGAGAACAGTGAGGGAGACCAGTGAGGGAGACCAGTGAGGGAGACCAGTAAGGGAGACCAGTGAGGTAGACCAGTAAGGGAGAAAAGTGAGGGAGACCAGTGAGGGAGAACAGTGAGGGAGACCAGTGATTGAGAACAGTGAGGGAGAACAGTGATTGAGAACAGTGATTGAGAACAGTGAGGGAGAACAGTGAGGGGAACAGTGATGTAGAACAGTGATTGAGAACAGTGAGGGAGAACAGTGAGGAAGAACAGTGAGGAAGAACAGTGAGGGAGAACATTGAGGGAGAACAGTGAGGGAGAACAGTGAGGCAGAACAGTGAGGGAGAACAGTGAGTGAGAACAGTGAGAGAGAACAGTGAGGGAGAGCAGTGAGGGAGAACAGTGAGGGAGAACAGTGAGGGAGAACAGAGAGGGAGAACAGTGAGGGAGAACAGTGAGAGAAAACAGAGAGGGAGAACAGTGAGGGAGAACAGTGAGAGAGAACAGTGAGGGAGAGCATTGAGGGAGAACATTGAGGGAGAACAGTGAGGGAGAACAGTGAGGTAGAACAGTGAGGAAGAACAGTGAGGGAGAACAGTGAGGTAGAACAGTGAGGGAGACCAGTGACTGAGAACAGTGAGGGAGAACAGTGAGGGAGAACAGTGAGGGAGAACAGTGAGGGAGAACAGTGAGGGAGAACAGTGTGGGAGAACAGAAAGTGACTAAACTTATAGACTGTTATGGACTTTCTCATATCTGTCACACACACGCACACACACACACACACACACACACACACACACACACACACACACACACAATTGGCTCCTGGAGTTCAATCCCACCAAGTGCAAAGTCATGAAGATTGGGGAAGGGCAAAGAAGGCCGCAGACGGAGTACAGTCTAGGGGGTCAGAGACTACAAACCTCACTCAAGGAAAAAGATCTTGGGGTGAGTATAACACCAGGCACATCTCCTGAAGCGCACATCAACCAAATAACTGCTGCAGTATATGGGCGCCTAGCAAACCTCAGAACAGCATTCCGACATCTTAATAAGGAATCATTCAGGACCCTGTACACCGTATACGTTAGGCCCATATTGGAGTATGCGGCACCAGTTTGGAACCCACACCTAGCCAAGCACGTGAAGAAACTAGAGAAAGTGCAAAGGTTTGCAACAAGACTAGTCCCAGAGCTAAGAGGTATGTCCTACGAGGAGAGGTTAAGGGAAATCAACCTGACGACACTGGAGGACAGGAGAGATAGGGGGGACATGATAACGACATACAAAATACTGAGAGGAATTGACAAGGTGAACAAAGACAGGATGTTCCAGAGATTGGACACAGTAACAAGGGGACACAGTTGGAAGCTGAAGACACAGATGAATCAAAGGGATGTTAGGAAGTATTTCTTCAGCCACAGAGTAGTCAGTAAGTAGAATAGTTTGGGAAGCGATGTAGTGGAGGCAGGATCCATACATAGCTTTAAGCAGAGGTACGATAAAGCTCATGGTTCAGGGAGAGTGACCTAATAGCGATCAGTGAAGAGGCGGGGCCAGGAGCTTGGACTCGACCCTGCAACCAACTAGGTGAGTATAGGTGATGTAACACAACACAAACAAGATACACACAACACAACACACACACAACACGGACACATACACTACACACACACACACACAACAGGGACACACATACTCACACACACACACACACTACACACACACACACACACACCATACAACACACACACACAAAACCATTATCACAGACACACAACGACACACACACAGACACACACACACACACACAGTACACATACACACACACACACACACATACACACACACACACACACACACACACACACACACAACACACAACACACACACACACACACACACACACACACACACACACAACACACACACACACACACACACACACACACACACACACACACACACACACACACACACACACACACAACACACACACACACACACACACAACACACACACACACACACACACACACACATACATACACACACACACACACACACACACACACACACACACACACACACACACACATACAAAGTGCCTCCAGAACAACGTAATTCTTTTGTGTCATGAGTTCATTAAGATGCCGGACACACTCCTTGAAGATCCTGATTTATGTTGACATGACAGCATCACACAGTTGCTGCAGATCTTTCAGCTGCACATTCATGCTGCGAATCTCCCGTTCCACCACGTCTCAAAGGTTTATGCTAAATTCTGACACTATCATCTGCATGCCACAGCAGAAATCGCGATTCGTCACCAGGCAACATTTCTCCAATTTTCAACTGTCCAGTTTTGGTGATCCTGTGTCCACTGTAGCCTCAGTTTCTTGTTCTTAGATGATATGACTCGAACCCGGTGTGATCTTCTGCTGTTGATGCCCATTCACTCTGAGGTTAGAGGTGTTATGCGTTCAGAGATGCTCTTCGGCATACCATTGTTGAAGCACATAGTTATTTGAGTTATCGTCACTTTCCTGACAGCTTGAACTATCCTGGTCATTCTCCTCTGACCTCTCCCATTATCAAGACGCTTTCACCCACAGAATAGCCACTCGTTAGATGTTTTGTGAGTTTCACACTACTCTTTGTAAATGCCAGAGACTGTGTGAAAATTCCATATCAGAAGTTTCAGAGATTCTCGAACCATCCCATCTGGCACTAACAGTCATTCCATTGTCAAAGACACCTAGATCCCCGGTGTGACTGTTACAGTCAGTACCTCCTAGGGGTGACTGGTGCACTCAGTAACCTCCCTGGGGTGACTGATTCAATCAGCAACCTCTCATGTGTGACTGATTCAGTCAGTAACCTCCCAGTTGTGACTGGTACAGTCAGCACTTCCCAGGGATGACTGGTACAATCAGTAACCTCCCAGGTGTGACTGATACAATCAGTAACCTCCGTGGGGTGACTGGTACAGTCAGTACCTCCCAGGTGTGACTGGTACAGTCAGCACCTCTCAGGTGTGGCTGGTACAGTCAGTATCTCTCTGGGGTGACTTAGTACCTCCCTTGGGTGACTTGTACAGTCAGTACCTCCCTGAGATGACTGGTACAGTCAGTATCTCCCTGGGGTGACTGTACCAGTCAGTACCTCTCAGGTGTAACTGGTACAGTCAGTATCTCCCTGGAGTGACTGGTACAGTCAGTACCTCCGTGGGGTGACTGGTACAGTCAGTACCTCCCTGGGGTGACTGGTACAGTCAGTACCTCCCTGAGATGACTGGTACAGTCAGCACTTCCTAGGGGTGACTGGTACACTCACTAACTTCCCAGATGTGACTGATACACTCAGTAACCTCCCTGGGGTGACTGGCACAGTCGGTAACCTCCCTGGGGTGACTGGCACAGTCAGTACCTCCCAGGTGTGACGGGTTGTTACAAAAATAACGCTCCATAAACAATATCATTTTCCGTGTAGTATACGGGAAGTGGACGTGTATTATCCCCTAAAAGCGAACGTGTTTTATTCCTGTCAGTCAGTCAGTGGCCAGGACAGGAGCAGATGAGAGGAGTGTTAGTTCAGCACCAGACAGGTGGTCACGGGGTGAAGTTATCATCTTCGGGCGGTAGTTCGAGTAGGTAATTTTGGTAAGTTTTTTAGTGTATACCACAAGTGTTTGTGTTTAAGTTCTCTCATATTTATTTTTATAGCCCTAGTGTTCAGGGGCCTGTGTTTGGGAGAGTATTTAACGTTTGTACTGTAGGCTATGTAGCCTGCAGGAAGGTTGGGGGGGGGGTGTCATAGAGCCACCCTGGTCCTACATGTTCATTTATCTTGTTTAAGTCGTTAGTAGCAGTGTGCTAGTGAGTTAGTAGCAGTGTGCTAGTGAGTTAGTAGCAGTGTGCTAGTAAGTTAGTAGCAGTGTGCTAGTGAGTTAGTAGCAGTGTGCTAGTGAGTTTAGTAGCAGTGTGGCTAGTGAGTTAGTAGCAGTGTGCTAGTGAGTTAGTAGCAGTGTGCTAGTGAGTTAGTAGCAGTGTGCTAGTGAGTTAGTAGCAGTGTGCTAGTGAGTTAGTAGCAGTGTGCTAGTAAGTTAGTAGCAGTGTGCTAGTGAGTTAGTAGCAGTGTGCTAGTGAGTTAGTAGCAGTGTGCTAGTGAGTTAGTAGCAGTGTGCTAGTGAGTTAGTAGCAGTGTGCTAGTGAGTTAGTAGCAGTGTGCTAGTGAGTTAGTAGCAGTGTGATAGTGAGTTAGTAGCAGTGTGATAGTGAGTTAGTAGCAGTGTGCTAGTGAGTTAGTAGCAGTGTGCTAGTGAGTTAGTAGCAGTGTGCTAGTGAGTTAGTAGCAGTGTGCTAGTGAGTTAATGTAAACTGGAGTCTGGTGGTTTACTGGAGTAGTTATAAGTTGTATATAAGCTACTATTAATATATATATATTTGTATAGGTAAGTTTGTTTGTCCTTTATGCAGTGTTAATTATTTGCACTCATTCTTCTTCATTTAATATTGAGTACATGCTGGCCCAAGGTTTGTTGTGTATCTCAGAGTAATTTTATAGACAGCAGTGGGAGCAGCATTTAGCAGCCAGGAACACTTTGTTGAAGTTACGACGTCAAAGTCGCAACACTGGTCGAGTCAGTACCTCCCTGGGGTGACTGGTAGTCAGTACCTCCCTGGGGTGACTGGTAGTCAGTACCTTCCTGGGGTGACTGGTAGTCAGTACCTTCCTGGGGTGACTGGTAGTCAGTACCTTCCTGGGGTGACTGGTAGTCAGTACCTTCCTGGGGTGACTGGTAGTCAGTACCTTCCTGGGGTGACTGGTAGTCAGTACCTTCCTGGGGTGACTGGTAGTCAGTACCTTCCTGGGGTGACTGGTAGTCAGTACCTCCCTGGGGTGACTGGTAGTCAGTACCTTCCTGGGGTGACTGGTAGTCAGTACCTTCCTGGGGTGACTGGTAGTCAGTACCTTCCTGGGGTGACTGGTAGTCAGTACCTTCCTGGGGTGACTGGTAGTCAGTACCTTCCTGGGGTGACTGGTAGTCAGTACCTTCCTGGGGTGACTGGTAGTCAGTACCTTCCTGGGGTGACTGGTAGTCAGTACCTTCCTGGGGTGACTGGTAGTCAGTACCTTCCTGGGGTGACTGGTAGTCAGTACCTTCCTGGGGTGACTGGTAGTCAGTACCTTCCTGGGGTGACTGGTAGTCAGTACCTTCCTGGGGTGACTGGTAGTCAGTACCTTCCTGGGGTGACTGGTAGTCAGTACCTTCCTGGGGTGACTGGTAGTCAGTACCTTCCTGGGGTGACTGGTAGTCAGTACCTTCCTGGGGTGACTGGTATGCAGTACCTTCCTGGGGTGACTGGTAGTCAGTACCTTCCTGGGGTGACTGGTAGTCAGTACCTTCCTGGGGTGACTGGTAGTCAGTACCTTCCTGGGTGACTGGTAGTCAGTACCTGCCTGGGGTGACTGGTAGTGTCAGTACCTCCCTGGAGTGAGTGGTAGAGTCAGTACCTCCCTGGGGTGAGTGGTAGAGTCAGTACCTCCCTGGGGTGACTGGTAGAGTCAGTACCTTCCTGGGGTGACTGGTAGTCAGTACCTCCCTGGGGTGAGTAGTAGTCAGTACCTCCCTGGGGTGAGTGGTAGTCAGTACCTCCCTGGGGTGAGTGGTAGTCAGTACCTCCCTGGGGTGAGTGGTAGTCAGTACCTCCCTGGGGTGACTGGTAGAGTCAGTACCTCCCTGGGGTGACTGGAATAGTCAGTACCTCCCTGGGGTGAGTGGTAGAGTCAGTGCCTCCCTGGGGTGAGTGGTAGAGTCAGTACCTCCCTGGGGTGAGTGGTAGAGTCAGTACCTCCCTGGGGTGAGTGGTAGAGTCAGTACCTCCCTGGGGTGAGTGGTAGAGTCAGTACCTCCCTGGGGTGAGTGGTAGTCAGTACCTCCCTGGGGTGAGTGGTAGTCAGTACCTCCCTGGGGTGAGTGGTAGTCAGTACCTCCCTGGGGTGAGTGGTAGTCAGTACCTCCCTGGGGTGACTGGTAGAGTCAGTACCTCCCTGGGGTGACTGGAATAGTCAGTACCTCCCTGGGGTGAGTGGTAGAGTCAGTGCCTCCCTGGGGTGAGTGGTAGAGTCAGTACCTCCCTGGGGTGACTGGTAGAGTCAGTACCTCCCTGGGGTGACTGGTAGAGTCAGTACCTCCCTGGGGTGAGTGGTAGAGTCAGTACCTCCCTGGGGTGACTGGTAGAGTCAGTACCTTCCTGGGGTGACTGGTAGTCAGTACCTCCCTGGGGTGAGTGGTAGTCAGTACCTCTCTGGGGTGACTGGTAGAGTCAGTACCTCCCTGGGGTGACTGGTAGAGTCAGTACCTCCCTGGGGTGACTGGTAGAGTCAGTACCTCCCTGGGGTGAGTGGTAGAGTCAGTACCTCCCTGGGGTGAGTGGTAGAGTCAGTACCTCCCTGGGGTGACTGGTAGAGTCAGTACCTCCCTGGGGTGACTGGTAGAGTCAGTACCTCCCTGGGGTGAGTGGTAGAGTCAGTACCTCCCTGGGGTGACTGGTAGAGTCAGTACCTTCCTGGGGTGACTGGTAGTCAGTACCTCCCTGGGGTGAGTGGTAGTCAGTACCTCTCTGGGGTGACTGGTAGAGTCAGTACCTCCCTGGGGTGACTGGTAGAGTCAGTACCTCCCTGGGGTGACTGGTAGAGTCAGTACCTCCCTGGGGTGACTGGTAGAGTCAGTACCTCCCTGGGGTGACTGGTAGAGTCAGTACCTCCCTGGGGTGACTGGTAGAGTCAGTACCTCCCTGGGGTGACTGGTAGAGTCAGTACCTCCCTGGGATGACTGGTAGAGACAGTACCTCCCTGGGGTGACTGGTAGAGTCAGTACCTCCCTGGGGTGACTGGTATAGTCAGTACCTCCCTAGGGTGACTGGTAGTCAGTACATCCCTGGGGTGACTGGTAGTCAGTGCCTCCCTGGGGTGACTGGTAGCGTCTACCTCCCTGGGGTGACTGGTAGTCAGTACCTCCCTGGGGTGAGTGGTAGTCAGTACCTCCCTGGGGTGAGTGGTAGTCAGTACCTCCCTGGGGTGAGTGGTAGTCAGTACCTCCCTGGGGTGAGTGGTAGTCAGTACCTCCCTGGGGTGAGTGGTAGTCAGTACCTCCCTGGGGTGACTGGTAGAGTCAGTACCTCCCTGGGGTGACTGGAATAGTCAGTACCTCCCTGGGGTGAGTGGTAGAGTCAGTGCCTCCCTGGGGTGAGTGGTAGAGTCAGTACCTCCCTGGGGTGAGTGGTAGAGTCAGTACCTCCCTGGGGTGAGTGGTAGAGTCAGTACCTCCCTGGGGTGAGTGGTAGAGTCAGTACCTCCCTGGGGTGAGTGGTAGAGTCAGTACCTCCCTGGGGTGACTGGTAGAGTCAGTACCTCCCTGGGGTGAGTGGTAGAGTCAGTACCTCCCTGGGGTGAGTGGTAGAGTCAGTACCTCCCTGGGGTGACTGGTAGAGTCAGTACCTCCCTGGGGTGACTGGTAGAGTCAGTACCTCCCTGGGGTGAGTGGTAGAGTCAGTACCTCCCTGGGGTGACTGGTAGAGTCAGTACCTTCCTGGGGTGACTGGTAGTCAGTACCTCCCTGGGGTGAGTGGTAGTCAGTACCTCTCTGGGGTGACTGGTAGAGTCAGTACCTCCCTGGGGTGACTGGTAGAGTCAGTACCTCCCTGGGGTGACTGGTAGAGTCAGTACCTCCCTGGGGTGACTGGTAGAGTCAGTACCTCCCTGGGGTGACTGGTAGAGTCAGTACCTCCCTGGGGTGACTGGTAGAGTCAGTACCTCCCTGGGGTGACTGGTAGAGTCAGTACCTCCCTGGGATGACTGGTAGAGACAGTACCTCCCTGGGGTGACTGGTAGAGTCAGTACCTCCCTGGGGTGACTGGTATAGTCAGTACCTCCCTAGGGTGACTGGTAGTCAGTACATCCCTGGGGTGACTGGTAGTCAGTGCCTCCCTGGGGTGACTGGTAGAGTCAGTACCTCCCTGGGGTGACTGGTAGTGTCAGTACCTTCCTGGGGTGACTGTTAGAGTCAGCACTTCCCTAGGGTGACTGGTAGAGTCAGTACCTCCCTGGGGTGACTGGTAGAGTCAGTACCTCCCTGGGGTGACTGGTAGAGTCAATACCTCCCTGGGGTGACTGGTAGTGTCAGTACCTCCCTGGGGTGACTGGTAGAGTCAATACCTCCCTGGGGTGACTGGTAGTGTCAGTACCTCCCTGGGGTGACTGGTAGAGTCAATACCTCCTGGGGTGACTGGTAGTGTCAGTACCTCCCTGGGGTGACTGGTAGAGTCAATACCTCCCTGGGGTGACTGGTAGTGTCAGTACCTCCCTGGGGTGACTGGTAGAGTCAGTACCTCCCTGGGGTGACTGGTAGAGTCAGTACCTCTCTGGGGTGACTGGTAGAGTCAATATCTCCCTGGGGTGACTGGTAGTGTCAGTACCTCCCTGGTGTGACTGGTAGAGTCAATACCTCCCTGGGGTGACTGGTAGAGTCAGTACCTCCCTGGGGTGACTGGTAGAGTTAGTACATCCCAGGGGTGACTGGTAGAGTCAGTACACCCCAGGGGTGACTGGTAGTGTCAGTACCTCCCTGGGGTGACTGGTAGAGTTAGTACATCCCAGGGGTGACTGGTAGAGTCAGTACATCCCAGGGGTGACTGGTAGTGTCAGTACCTCCCAGGGGTGACTGGTAGAGTCAGTACATCCCAGGGGTGACTGGTAGTGTCAGTACTTCCCTGGGGTGACTGGTAGAGTCAGTACCTCCCTGGGGTGACTGGTAGAGTCAATACCTCCCTGGGGTGACTGGTAGAGTCAGTACATCCCAGGGGTGACTGGTAGTGTCAGTACTTCCCTGGGGTGACTGGTAGAGTCAGTACCTCCCTGGGGTGACTGGTAGAGTCAATACCTCCCTGGGGTGACTGGTAGTGTCAGTACCTCCCTGGGGTGACTGGTAGAGTCAATACCTCCTGGGGTGACTGGTAGTGTCAGTACCTCCCTGGGGTGACTGGTAGAGTCAATACCTCCCTGGGGTGACTGGTAGTGTCAGTACCTCCCTGGGGTGACTGGTAGAGTCAGTACCTCCCTGGGGTGACTGGTAGAGTCAGTACCTCTCTGGGGTGACTGGTAGAGTCAATATCTCCCTGGGGTGACTGGTAGTGTCAGTACCTCCCTGGGGTGACTGGTAGAGTCAATACCTCCCTGGGGTGACTGGTAGAGTCAGTACCTCCCTGGGGTGACTGGTAGTGTCAGTACCTCCCTGGGGTGGCTGGTAGAGTCAGTACCTCCCTGGGGTGACTGGTCGAGTCAGTACCTCTCTGGGGTGACTGGTAGTCAATGCCTCCCTGGGGTGACTGGTAGTGTCAGTACCTCCCTGGGGTGACTGGTAGAGTCAATACCTCCCTGGGGTGACTGGTAGTCAATACCTCCCTGGGGTGACTGGTAGTGTCAGTACCTCCCTGGGGTGGCTGGTAGAGTCAGTACCTCCCTGGGGTGACTGGTCGAGTCAGTACCTCTCTGGGGTGACTGGTAGTCAGTACCTCCCTGGGGTGACTGGTAGTGTCAGTACCTCCGTGGGGTGACTGGTAGTCAATACCTCCCTGGGGTGACTGGTAGTGTCAGTACCTCCCTGGGGTGACTGGTAGTCAGTTCATCCCAGGGGTGACTGGTAGTGTCAATACCTCCCTGGGGTGACTGGTAGAGTCAATACCTCCCTGGGGTGACTGGTAGAGTCAATACCTCCCTGGGGTGACTGGTAGAGTCAATACCTCCCTGGGGTGACTGGTAGTCAATACCTCCCTGGGGTGACTGGTAGTGTCAGTACCTCCCTGGGGTGACTGGTAGAGTCAATACCTCCCTGGGGTGACTGGTAGAGTCAGTACCTCCCTCTGAGACATCGGATAAAACACTGTAACATTGTGTGTCAGACACCCGAGTGTCATCTTGTGGCAACAGTTTATTCTCACTTCCGGTCGTCAGAAACTGCGCATTGTGGTATGAGATTGAAGGTAATACCTGAGATCCAGACACGTCTGGCAGCAATGGAGAGATTATCATACTTCTAGTGATGGTAACAACACACGTCTGGCAGCCATGGAGAGACTATCGTACATATACGTCTAGTGATGGTAACACCACACGTCTGGCAGCCATGGAGAGACTATCGTACGTATACGTCTAGTGATGGTAACAACACACGTCTGGCAGCCATGGAGAGACTATCGTACGTATACGTCTAGTGATGGTAACAACACACGTCTGGCAGCCATGGAGAGACTATCATACGTATACGTCTAGTGATGGTAACAACACACGTCTGGCAGCCATGGAGAGACTATCATACGTATACGTCTAGTGATGGTAACAACACACGTCTGGCAGCCATGGAGAGACTATCATACGTATACGTCTAGTGATGGTAACAACACACGTCTGGCAGCCATGGAGAGACTATCATACGTATACGTCTAGTGATGGTAACAACACACGTCTGGCAGCCATGGAGAGACTATAATATAATAATAATAATAATAATATCTTCATTACTACCAGTACATGTACAAGGTATACAGACCATAGCTGACATCACTGACATACTACTATATAGAAATCCCCTGTTACGCAGCGTATTTTCAGCAAATTAAGGCAGTTGTGTCCCGGGATGCGATCTACACCAGTCCTGTTTCCTGACGAACCTTGTCTAACCTAACGCAAGAGCCATTTTATACTGATGGGTGCACATAGACAACCTGTGTAAGGAAACACGCAGAATGTTTCTACCCTCGCAGGAAATCGAACCCGGACATCAGCTGTCTCCTTTACACTAACACTGCTCCAGCTGTCTCTTCTACACTAACAGTGCACCAGCTGTCTCCTCTACACTAACACTGCACCAACTGTCTCCTCTGCACTAACACTGCTCCAGCTGTATCTTCTACACTAACACTGCTCCAGCTGTCTTCTACACTAACACTGCTCCAGCTGTATCTTCTACACTAACACTGCTCCAGCTGTCTTCTACACTAGCACTGCACCAGCTGTCTCCTCTACACTAACACTGCACCAACTGTCTCCTCTACACTAACACTGCTCCAGCTGTATCTTCTACACTAACACTGCTCCAGCTGTATCTTCTACACTAGCACTGCACCAGCTGTCTCCTCTACACTAACACTGCACCAGCTGTCTCCTCTACACTAACACTGCACCAGCTGTCTCTACACTAACACTGCACCAGCTGTCTCCTCTACACTAACACTGCTCCAGCTGTATCTTCTACACTAACACTGCTCCAGCTGTCTTCTACACTAGCACTGCACCAGCTGTCTCCTCTACACTAACACTGCACCAGCTGTCTCCTCTACACTAACACTGCACCAGCTGTCTCTACACTAACACTGCACCAGCTGTCTCCTCTACACTAACACTGCTCCAGCTGTCTCTTCTACACTAACACTGCACCAACTGTCTCTTCTACACTAACACTGCTCCAGCTGTCTCTTCTACACTAACACTGCTCCAGCTGTCTCCTCTACACTAACACTGCGCCAGCTGTCTCTTATACACTAACACTGCACCAGCTGTCTCCTCTACACTAACACTGCTCCAGCTGTCTCTTATACACTAACACTGCACCAGCTGTCTCCTCTACACTAACACTGCTCCAGCTGTCTCTTATACACTAACACTGCACCAGCTGTCTCCTCTACACTAACATTGCACCAGATGTCTCTACACTAACACTGCACCAGCTGTCTCTACACTAACACTGCTCCAGCTGTCTCTTCTACACTAACACTGCTCCAGCTGTCTCTTCTACACTAACACTGCTCCAGCTGTCTCTTCTACACTAACACTGCTCCAGCTGTCTCTTCTACACTAACACTGCTCCAGCTGTCTCTTCTACACTAACACTGCTCTCCAGCTGTCTCTTCTACACTAACGATATGAGAAAAACAATTTCTCTTGACTTTCTATTTGAAGCGAGTGCTCTCTCTCTCTCTCTCTCTCACTTCCTCAGTCTCTCCCTCTCTCCTGGTGATCCCTACTCTCTGTGTGTCCTCCACTACTTTCTACGTCACGGTCATGTTTCCTCACCTTGTCTACAATAGGAACCTAAGTGTATTTCCGGTTTTCCTCAGTTAAGTTACAACTTGATCAGTGATTTGTTAGTTTCTGTAGTTATTATTTATGGTAGAGGAGGAGCAACACTGGTGCTCTGTCCTCGAGCGTGTGTGTGTGTACTCACCTAGTTGTACTCACCTAGTTGTACTCATCTAGTTGAGGTTGCGGGGGTCGAGTCCGAGCTCCTGGCCCCGCCTCTTCACTGATCGCCACTAGGTCACTCTCCCTGAACCGTGAGCTTTATCATACCTCTGCTTAAAGGTATGATCCCAGGTTACAACCTATACAGATGTGACAGAGTGAACAGGCAAAAGGGGGGGGGGTTGGCCTGTACATTGCAGAGTCACTTGTTTGCACAGAACTGCTTAATGCCTCAAATGATGTAGTGGAAGTTTTAGCAGTAAAGGTCGAGAACCAAAACCTAGTCATTGTGGTAGTCTACAAGCCTCCAGATGCAACATCCCAACAATTCCAGGAACAGCTGGAAAATCTTCCAGCTCCTGCACCCAACATCTTGCTCCTGGGGGATTTCAACTTAAGGCACCTAAAATGGAGGAATATAGCAAATAATATTGTTGCAGTAATAACACCAGGAGGCAGCTCTGATGAAAACTCACACTCACGCGAGCTTTTAAATCTCTGCACAAAATTCAATTTAAACCAGCAAATAATAGAGCCTACTAGACTGGAGAATACACTAGACCTCATCTTCACTAACAATGATGATCTGATAAGAAATGTCACCATAATCAAAAACAATATACTCAGATCACAACATAATTGAGTTCAGACATGTATGCGTGGAGCCCAGACCGACAAAATGAGACTAGTCACGAGGGAGCATTCACCAAATTCAACTTCAATAACAAAAACATAAAGGGGACCAAGTAAACCAAGTCCTAACCGATATAAGCTGGAAGATATACTAAGCAACACAGACCCCAACTTATGCCTAGAAAAAGATTAACTCGGTGGCACTCGATGTATGCACAAGGCTTATTCCTCTAAGAAAAAGGAGGAGTAGATGTAAAACAGAAAGAGACAGGCGCTCCCTTTACAGGCGACGGAAAATAATAACAGAGAGGCTAAAAGAGGTCAATATATCGGGAAATGCGTAGGGAGACACTGGTCAGAGAAATAGCAAGCATCGAACTTAAGCTAAAAGAATCCTTTAGGAGTCAGGAATCGCGGGAAGAACTAAAAGCCATAAATGAAATCGAAAGAAACCCAAAGTATTTCTTCTCCTATGCCAAATCAAAGTCGAGAACAACGTCCAGTATTGGGCCCCTACTTAAACAAGATGGGTCCCACACAGATGACAGCAAGGAAATGAGTGAGCTACTCAAGTCCCAGTATGACTCAGTTTTTAGCAAGCCGCTAACCAGACTGAGAGTCGAAGATCAAAATGAATTTTTTATGAGAGAGCCACAAAATTTGATTAACACAAGCCTATCCGATGTTATCCTGACGCCAAATGACTTCGAACAGGCGATAAATGACATGCCCATGTACTCTGCCCCAGGGCCAGACTCATGGAACTCTGTGTTCAAGAACTGCAAGAAGCCCCTATCACGAGCCTTTTCCATCCTATGGAGAGGGAGCATGGACACGGGGGTCGTCCCTCAGTTACTAAAAACAACAGACATAGCCCCCACCTACAAAGGGGCAGTAAAGCAACAACAAAGAACTACAGACCAATAGCACTAACATCCCATATCATAAAAATCTTTGAAAGGGTCCTAAGAAGCAGATCACCACCCATCTAGAAAACCCATCAGTTACACAACCAGGGCAAAAATGGGTTTTTGAAACAGGTCGCTCCTGTCTGTCTCAATTATTGGATCATTACGACAAGGTCCTAAATGCACTAGAAGACAAAAAGAATGCAGATGTAATATATACAGACTTTGCAAAAGCCTTCGACAAGTGTGACCATGGCGTAATAGCGCACAAAATGCGTGCTAAAGGAATAACAGGAAAAGTCGGTCGATGGATCTATAATTTCCTCACTAACAGAACACAGAGAATAGTCGTCAACAGAGTAAAGTCCGAGGCAGCTACGGTGAAAAGCTCTGTTCCACAAGGCACAGTACTCGCTCCCATCTTGTTCCTCATCCTCATATCCGACATAGACAAGGATGTCAGCCACAGCACCGTGTCTTCCTTTGCAGATGACACCGAATCTGCATGACAGTGTCTTCCATTGCAGACACTGCAAGGCTCCAGGCGGACATCAACCAAATCTTTCAGTGGGCTGCAGAAAACAATATGAAGTTCAACGATGAGAAATTTCAATTACTCAGATATGGTAAACATGAGGAAATTAAATCTTCATCAGAGTACAAAACAAATTCTGGCCACAAAATAGAGCGAAACACCAACGTCAAAGACCTGGGAGTGATCATGTCGGAGGATCTCACCTTCAAGGACCATAACATTGTATCAATCGCATCTGCTAGAAAAAATGACAGGATGGATAATGAGAACCTTCAAAACTAGGGAAGCCAAGCCCATGATGACACTCTTCAGGTCACTTGTTCTATCTAGGCTGGAATATTGCTGCACACTAACAACACCTTTCAAGGCAGGTGAAATTGCCGACCTAGAAAATGTACAGAGAACTTTCACGGCGCGCATAACGGAGATAAAACACCTCAATTACTGGGAGCGCTTGAGGTTCCTAAACCTGTATTCCCTGGAACGCAGGAGGGAGAGATACATGATTATATACACCTGGAAAATCCTAGAGGGACTAGTGCCGAACTTGCACACGAAAATCACTCACTACGAAAGCAAAAGACTTGGCAGACGATGCAACATCCCCCCAATGAAAAGCAGGGGTGTCACTAGCACGTTAAGAGACCATACAATAAGTGTCAGGGGCCCGAGACTGTTCAACTGCCTCCCAGCACGCATAAAAGGGATTACCAACAGACCCCTGGCAGTCTTCAAGCTGGCACTGGACAAGCACCTAAAGTCAGTTCCTGATCAGCCGGGCTGTGGCTCGTACGTTGGTTTGCGTGCAGCCAGCAGCAACAGCCTGGTTGATCAGGCTCTGATCCACCAGGAGGCCTGGTCACAGACCGGGCCGCGGGGGCGTTGACCCCCGGAACTCTCTCCAGGTAATCTCCAGGTATGTATGGATCCTGCCTCCACTACATCGCTTCCCAAAGTATTCCACTTACTGACTACTCTGTGGCTGAAGAAATACTTCCTAACATCCCTGTGATTCATCTGTGTCTTCAGCTTCCAACTGTGTCCCCTTGTGACTGTGTCCAATCTCTGGAACATCCTGTCTTTGTCCATCTTGTAAGTTCCTCTCAGTATGTTTGTAATCTCGTTATCTGTCCTCCCCTACTCTCCTGTCCCTCCAGTGGTCGTCAGTTGATTTCCCTTAACCTCCCGTCGTAGGACATACCTTCTTAGCTCTGGGACTAGTCATGTGCAAACCTTGTGTGTGTGTGTGTGTTGTGTGTGTGTGTGGTGTGTGTGTGTGTGTGTGGGTGGTGTGTGTGTGTGTGTGGGTGTGAGTGTGTGTGTGTGTGTGTGTGTGTGTGTGTGTGTGTGTGTGTTGTGTGTGTGTGAGTTGTGAGTGTGTGAGTGTGTGTGTGTGTGTGTGAGTGAGTGTGTTGTGTGTGAGTGTGTGTGTGTTGTGTGGAGTGTGTGTTGGTGTGTGTGTTTGTGTGTGTGTGTGTGTGTGTGTGTGTGTGTGTGTGTGTGAATGTTGGTGTGTGTATGTGTGTACTCACCTATTTTGTACTCACACCTATTTGTGGTTGCAGGGGTCGAGTCTAGCTCCTGGCCCCGCTCTTCACAGGTTGCTACTAGACCCGCTCTCTCCCCCTCCATGCAGCTTTATACAAACCTCGTCTTAAAACTGTGTATGGTTCTGCCTCCACTACGTCATTTTTCAAGGCTAATTCCACTGCCTTTACAAGCTCTATGGACTGAAGAAATACTTCTACTATCTCTCTGACGTCATTTGTGTCTGTCAACTTCTTCCAATTGTGGCCTCTTGGTTTCGGTGTCCCCTCCCTGGAACATCTGTCCCTTTGTCCCACCTTGTTCAATTCCCACGCAGTATTTTAATATGCGTTATCATGTCTCCCCTACCCTCCTGTCCTCCAGTGTTCGTCAGGGCGCCGATTTCCTTAATCTTTCTTCATAGGACATTCCCGCTAGTCTCTAGAACTAACCTTGTTGCAAACCTTTGTATTTCTTCTCTCTAGTTTCTTTGACGTGCTTTATATCAAGTGCGGGTTCGCAAACAGGTGCTGCCACTCCAGTATGGGCCTGACATACACGGTGTAAAGTGGTCTTGAATGATCCTTACTATGGTGTCGGAATGCTGTCCTCCAGGTTTGCCAGGCGCCCATAGCTGCGAGCAGTTATTCTGATTGAGGTGTGCTTCCGGAGACCATCACAGTGTTATACTCACCCCAAGATCTTTCTCCGTAGTGTGGTTTGCAGTCTTTGCCAGCCTAGCCTATACTCTGTCTGTGGTCTTCTGTGGCCCTTCCCCTATCTTCCATGACTTTGCATTTGCAGGATTAAATTCGAGAAGCCATTTGCCTGGACCAGGTGTCCAGTCCTGTCCAGGTCTCTTTGAAGTCCTGCCTGTCCTCATCAGATTTAATTCTCCTCATTAACTTCACATCATCTGCAAACAGGGACACTTCTGATCT
>NC_069405.1:91119049-91153074 GCF_026875155.1 Cherax quadricarinatus | reverse complement strand
GGAGAGGAGGGGGGACTAAAATGTTTGGGGGGGGTGTGGTGGGGGCGGAGAGTGTGCATTGTGGGGAGTGGGAGTAGTGCATGTGGGGAGTTTGGGGAAGTAGTGCATGTGGGGAGCGGGGAAAGTAGTGCATGTGGGAGCTGGGGAAGTAGTGCATGTGGGGAGCTGGGGAGTAGTGCATGTGGGGAGTGGGAGTAGTGGCATTTTGGGGAGCTGGGGAGTAGTGCATGTGGGGAGCTGGGGAGAAGTGCATGTGGGGGGGGCTGGGGGGGAGTGCATGTGGGGAGCTGTTGGATAGTGCATGTGGGGAGCTGGGGGTAGTGCATGTGGGGGAGCTGGGGAGTAGTGCATGTGGGGAGCTGGGAAGTAGTGCATGTGGGGACCCTTGGGAGTAGTGCATGTAAGGAGCTGGGGAGTAGTGCATGTGGGGAGCTGGGGAGTAGTGCCATGTGGGGAGCTGGGAAAGTAGTGCATGTGGGAGCTGGAGTAGTGCATGTGGGGGAGCTGGGGAGTAGTGAAATGTGGGGAGTGTGGAGTAGTGCATGTGGGGAGCTGGGGAGTAGTGCATGTGGGGAGTGGGGAAGTAGTTGCATTTTGGGGAGTGGGGAGTAGTGCATGTGGGAGCTGGGGAGTAGTGCATGTGGGGAGTGGGGAGTAGTGCATGTGGGAGCTGGGGAGTAGTGCTGTGGGGAGCTGGGGAGTAGGGGCATGTGGGGAGCTTGGGAGTAGTGCATGTGGGGAGCTGGGGAGTAGTGCATGTGGGGAGCTGGGGAGTAGTGCATGTGGGAGCTGGGGAGTGAGTAGTGCATGTGGGGAGCTGTGGGAGTAGTGCATGTGGGGAGCTGGGAAGTTAGTGCATGTGGGGAGCTGGGGAGTAGTGCATGTGGGAGCTGGGGAGTAGTGCATGTGGGGAGCTGGGAGTAGTGCATGTGGGGAGCTGGGGAGTAGTGCATGTGGGGAGCTGGGGAGTAGTGCATGTGGGGAGCTGGGGAGTAGTGCATGTGGGGAGTGGGAGTAGTGCATGTGGGGAGCTGGGGAGTAGTGCATGTGGGGAGCTGGGGAGTAGTGCATGTGGGGAGCTGGGAGAGTAGTGCATGTAGGGAGCTGGGGAGTAGTGCATGTAGAGGAGGCTGGGGAGTAGTGCATGTGGGGAGCTGGGGAGTAGTGCATGTGGGGAGCTGGGAAGTAGTGCATGTGGGGAGCTGGGGTAGTAGTGCATGTGGGGGCTGGGGGAGTAGTCCCATGTGGGGAGCTGTGGAGTAGTGCATGTGGGGAGCTGGGGAGTAGTGCATGTGGGGAGCTGGGGAGTAGTGCATGTGGGGAGCTGGGGAGTAGTGCATGTGGGGAGCTGGGGAGTAGTGCATGTGGGGAGCTGGGGAGTAGTGCATGTGGGGAGCTGTTGAGTAGTGCATGTGGGGAGCTGGGGAGTAGTGCATGTAGGGAGCTGGGGAGTAGTGCATGTGGGGAGCTGGGAAGTAGTGCATGTGGGGAGCTTGGGAGTAGTGCATGTAAGGAGCTGGGGAGTAGTGCATGTGGGGAGCTGGGGAGTAGTGCATGTGGGGAGCTGGGAAAGTAGTGCATGTGGGGAGCTGTGTAGTAGTGCATGTGGGGAGCTGGGGAGTAGTGCATGTGGGGAGCTGTGGAGTAGTGCATGTGGGGAGCTGGGGAGTAGTGCATGTGGGGAGCTGGGGAGTAGTGCATGTGGGGAGCTGGGGAGTAGTGCATGTGGGGAGCTGGGGAGTAGTGCATGTGGGGAGGTGGGGAGGGTAGTGCATGTGGGGAGCTGGGGAGTAGTGCATGTGGGGAGCTGGGGAGTAGTGCATGTGGGGAGTTGGGAGTAGTAGTGCATGTGGGGAGCTGGGGAGTAGTGCATGTGGGGAGCTGGGGAAGTAGTGCATGTGGGGAGCTGGGGAGTAGTGCATGTGGGGAGCTGTGGAGTAGTGCATGTGGGGAGCTGGGGAGTAGTGCATGTGGAGAGCTGGGGAGTAGTGCATGTGGGGAGCTGGGGAGTAGTGCATGTGGGGAGCTGGGGAGTAGTGCATGTGGGGAGCTGGGGAGTAGTGCATGTGGGGAGCTGGGAAGTAGTGCATGTGGGGAGCTGGGGAGTAGTGCATGTGGGGAGCTGGGGAGTAGTGCATTTGGGGAGCTGGGGAGTAGTGCATGTGGGGAGCTGGGGAGTAGTGCATGTGGGGAGCTGGGGAGTAGTGCATGTGGGGAGCTGGGGAGTAGTGCATGTGGGGAGCTGGGGAGTAGTGCATGTGGGGAGCTGGGGATGTAGTGCATGTGGGGAGCTGTGGTGTAGTGCATGTGGGGAGCTGGGGAAAGCTTTTGAGCTCGCCAGTGCACCTGCCATCCTCTCACTCTTGGCCCGCAGGGGGGTTTAAAGGCAGGCTGCTTTCATGGCTTCGTTCCTATCTCCAGAACAGGCGGGCCCGGGTACGCTTCCAGGGGCATGCCTCTTCTCTGAAGACCCTGGACAATGGCACTCCACAGGGCGGGGTTCTTAGTCCCACCCTGTTCAATGTACTGATGCACCAGCTGGTGTGCCTGCCTTTCTCCAGAGGGACCGTCCTCCTCAGCTATGCCGATGACCTGGCACTTGTCGTACCTAGGAAGCGCCGGCTTTTGCAGCGTGCCCAGGAGGACCTCGATCTGCTGGCTTCCACCTGCCGTCACTTGGGACTCAAGATATCTGCAGCAAAATCCAAAGCCATGATCCTTCGCACCACGGTGCCCTAGTCAGAGGCTGCGGGTCCTGGGCATCGACCTGGGAGTGGGTTCACAGTTATAGGTACCTGGCATCTACATTGACGGGCACCTCACCTTCCCAAAACATGTGCGCCACATTAAAGGGGAGGGCTCTGCAGGGGTCGGGGCATTGAGGCCATGGCCAAACCCCTGGGGTTTGGGGGCCAGCCGAGGTATGAGGTTGTTCTACTAGGCATAGTTCCCTCTTTGACTATGGGGCACTTGCTTGGTTCACCCCAACCCACAAACTCAAAATCCTCTGGTCATCCAAAACCAGCTGTGGGGGGCCCTTGCTGGGGGTCCTAGGTGGGCCAATGCAGGGGGCTCTGAACCTTGGGGTGCAGCTACACCCCTCTTGAAAAAAGGATCAACTGGTAGCGCCAGGAGGTTTGCAAGTATCCCGCTCCCAGGGGCTGACAAATAATGAGAGATTTACGGGTCCGCCAGGGAAGGTCTTTCCACGCATCCCGGCCGCCGATGGATGTGGTCGGTAGCAGATCCACACAGAAGTTTTGCCCATGACTTTGCTCCAGGCGGGGGGGCGCGACAGATGGCAGCGAACTCACGGGCCCCCCCCTTGGGGCACCGAGTGTTTGCGGTGAGTGGAAAACCCTACCAACAGCAAGAGGCATTGACCCGGGAATTCTGCACCACCTTGCCTGGGCTAATGTGGGGGGGGAAAGGGCCCGGGGTTTTTGCCTATTACACTGATGGCCCCAGAGACCCAGGGGCGGGCCCCCAGCGCGGGATGTTCCACGGGGAATCTGACAGCGGGGTTGGCCCCTTCCCAGCCCTTGCACACCTCCAGGCCGAACTCTTTGCCATCCAACAAGCTCTGCGGATGCTCTTGCAGGCCATTCGCAATCCCCCCCATCATCCCAGTTTTCCCAAAGGGGCAGCAATCCAAGGCTTATGCACAGAGAGCCAAAGGACAACTACACTTAATACACCCATCCGGGGTGCCCTGCAGACCTCAGGGCCCCAGGGCGCAGGGCTCCATCAACGGATCCCCGAGCCAGTGGGTATCCCCGGAATGATGCTGCAGATGAGGCTGCTAGGACTGCAACCCTCGAGGCAAGCCACATGCTGCAATCTCCATAGCCCAGCCAGATTGCGCTGTTGGCTGCTGGGGCGGCGAGGCGCCCATTCCCTACCCCCGGGGAGTCACGGGGCCTCTGTTGGGGTTTTCAGGGCACCCCCCAGGGTGCCCCCTCCAAGTCTTCGGACACAGTCCAGGGACTGAGGGGGCATATCCACCCCCTACGCTTAGGGTATTCACCACTCCGGGGGGGGTTGAACGGGCACGAGAGGACTCTGTGCCCATTTGAGAATGGTTCCAAGCCCCTTGGGGCACTACCTGTTTAAAAACTGCCCGGCTACGATTTCCCCCCTTGCCCTAGACACTTCCCAAAGACCCCAAAATAGGGGGAGACCCGAGGAATGAGGCAGCCTCTTGTGTACTTAGCGTCGGGACTTGGAAACCTTCTTCCAGTCCTTTCATTCATCCGCCCCCCCCGCTGAAGTTGCTGGGGGGGCCTCTTTGGGGGCCTCAAATTTCACTGCCACCACCATGTTAGTGACACCTTTTTTTGGGGACATCATTGGCCATAGGGCCGGGGGGGTACCCCCCCCCTTCCTGCTGAAGACCCCACAAAAAGTCAAGTAAAGATAAAAGTCACTTCCCCACCCGGGAGCCAAACCGGGTCACCAAAATGGAAGAGACCGGGCCCGGGATTACCGGCGAAAACAAATAGAATGAAAAAGAATAGAAGTAAAGAATAGAGAAATTTAAGTGCTTTCGTGACTTCACTTATCAAGAACTATGTTTATATATATTTATTATATATATATATAATTAAAAATATATTATATAATATTTATGATATTCCTTTTCATCGACACCAGGGGCCCAACCCTTCTAGGGTGGGAGGTGGGTGAGCCCCAGTTACAGCCAAAAACATGTCATTCCCCCTTTGCTCCCCGGGGGGGAGGGGGCAAACCAGGGGGACAGTTGGTCCCAAAAATGAGGAGGTACTTTGCTCCTCCCCTGGGGGACTTAGGTCCAGACACTCCCTAAAGAGGGAGCCCAAAGGCCCGGGCCACCACTTGGAAAAGGCCCGGGCCGGGGAAAAATTTCCCCGAATCTTTTTTAAAAATAAAAATAATAATATTCCTTTTATTCTCTGTCCATTATCCCCCCCCCCCCCCTAAATTTAGTACAAAACCCGCCAACTTTTTCCCCATCGTCTGTTCTTGGTTGGCGGATCTCTGCAAGTTGCAAATCCCCGAAATTGGCTGTATTTCCAGGCACGAGAATCTGGAAAGTTGCAAGTTTGCAATGCCCTGCAAGACATGAGCCGCCCCAAACAGTATTGTGCGGAGATCCCTGATCAGTTCGCAGTAAGACTGTCGTCATCCCTGTGGCCCAGTCACATCACTGTGAGTCTACACAGCTTTGCCCGGGCCGAATTACTGTGAAATTAAAACGAAGTTTAAGAGGCAGTAACTTTCACCGTTTCTAATAACAGTTTATTTTTCCACTTTTATTACCTTGTCCAAATTATTATCGCATTTGTTTTGCTGTTTCGAAGGTAAAGTCTAGGATATATCTTTAATCCGTGGATAATTTAGATTGTGTTGCAGAGGTCTGAGTCTGAACATAATTATCTTCAAAGATTTTTTTAAGTTTTCATTGAATTAAAAAAAAGACCCTAGCAGACAAAACAAATGCGATAGAAAATTAGGAAAAGGTAGATTATAGGGGAAAAATGAACGGGTTTTTAGAAACGGGGAATTTAGGTGGTCTTAACTTGAGGGCCCATAATCCCGGGGGGGGCCCCAGAAGCCACTTTAGTACATTCTTAAAAATTTTGGCTCTGCATGAGAAGGGGATATGAAGGGGCCGCTATAATATTTGAAGCTCGAGACCCAAAAAACTGTAGTCCATATACTGTTGATAAACAGGCTTAAAATGATGGAAAGTCCCCTTTCCCCGGTGAATAATAAGTGAAACCAGCTCTTTTACAGGCTTTGCATTTAAAAAATTATAAGGAGCTCATTAACCTCAGGGCAGAGCGAGAGCGTGCGCAGGTATTACCGTTCTATTTTAATAATAAAAGGGAAAAAAAAACCCTTGATGGGAAATTTTTTAAAGTTTTTGGGTTGTTTTTTTTTATTTTTCCTTTTAAAATTGGGGGAAATGGTTTTTGTGGTTTTCCCCTTTCACCTGTTCTACCCTACTAATCATTCCCCAGGAAAAATTTTCCTCCTTAAATGGTGTAAAAGGGGTCCGGACGCTATAACCCAAAAAAACCTTTACCTTAATTTTGACCCCTGCTTCCACAAATTTGGCCCCATTTGGAGATTAAATTATTCTAAAACCAATTTTTTTAACTTTAAACCTACAAACCCTAACTTAGTGACCCCCCCTCCCTTTGGGGGGGGGGGTTTTTATGTTTCTTATAGCTAAAAAAGGGCTTTTTTTTGGGGGATCACTGCCTTTTCCCAAACCTATTTTGGGTTTTAAATTTTACAGTTTTCCCCTGGAAGGGGGTTTCAGGGGTAACGCCCCCAGGGCCCCCCGGTTCTGGGGACAGGCCCTCGTGGGGGCCCCCCAGGGTTTTGGGTAAAAAAGGTGTTACTGTGGCAGCCCCGAAAACCGACGTAAAACTCAAGCCTGGCTTTTTTCGGGTTTACTGACTTTAGGGGCTTTTTAAAGCGTTTTTCTTAAAGGACAGCCGGGAAAGGTTTTTGGGAAATTCCCCCTTATGTGTCCCCTGGGAGGCAGTTTGAACGTTTGGGCCCCCCTGACACTTTTTGTGTTGTTTTTCAGTTTTATGTGGCGCCCTTTTTTTTTCATTGGGGGAAATTTTTTTCTTTCCCCTGCCGAATTTTTTAAATTTCGTAAGTTTGGTTTTAAAACCCCTCTGGTTTTCCCAAATGTTTTTTATAATGTATTTTTCTGCCTCCCTTTTGGGGGAATTTAAAAGATAAAAGGAACTTCAACCTTTCCCAGTAATTTAGGGGTTTTATTTTTATTAAAGGGTCCAGTGAAAGCTCTTTGTACACTCTCCAGGTCGCAATTTCCTCCCTTAAAGGGGGCAGATAGTTTTACGCAGTGCCCAGCCTAGAGAGAAAAAAGGGGTTTAAAGGTTCTCATTTACCACCCTTTTCTTTTTTTCAAATTAGTTGGGATAGTTTCATTGTTGGGGTCCAACCACCAAAAAAAGGGCTTCTCGCTCTTTTGTGTAGTTGGAAGGTTTTTTATACTTGATACATTTTAAAATTTTTCCCCTGAAATTTTCCATATTGAGTAATTGAAAAAAAATCTTCCATTGAAAACTTCTTTTCTTTTCGGGGGGGCCCATTTTAAAATTTTTTGGGTTTGGGTTGCCCCGTTGGATTTCTTGCATGTCTTTGACCGAGGACAGGGTCTTTGCAGTTTCGGGCACTTTGCAAAGGAAGACACGGTGCTGGGGCTTTCATCTGTTTTGTTTTATGAGGAGGAACAGGAGGGTTGAAGGGGGTACTGTGCTTAGGAGCAGAGCTTTTCACGGTACCCCCGCCTTAGACTTTATCGTTCACGATTACTCTTGTAAATTATTAGGAAGCTAAGGATCCTTTTACCAACTTTTCCGGGTTATTCCTTTATCACGCTTTTGGGGTTTGCTTTAATGCCACGGGGGCATTTGGGCAAAGGGCTTTCGAAAAGGTTTGAATATCCCTCTGATTTTGTTTATTTTCTAGTGCACCCAGGTCTTTGCATGTGGCCCAGTGGGCTGGGACAGGGGGGAAAAACCCCGTGTTGCCTGGTCTGTGAAAAGATGGGTTTCTAGGTGGATGGGGGATTTTGGGTTTCTTAAAACCCCTTCCAAAGTTTTTTTGTGATGTGGGATTTTTGTGTTTCAGGCTGGGGTTTTTTTGTTTTTGGGCTTTACTACCATTTTTGGGTAGGTGGGGCTATGTCTTTTGGGTTTTTGTAAATTGGGGGGGCCCCCTTTGTACAGGTTCCCTCTTTTTTGGAATGCTAAAGGCCCCGTGGCAGGGGTTTTCTTGCATTTCCCTTGAGGGAACACGGAGTTCCCAAATTTGGGCCGGGGGCAGAGTGATGGGCATTTTCATTATTGCCTTTTCGAATTTTGGGGTTTTTTAAATAAATATCAAGGGATTTTTAAAATTGACCGAATTTTGAGTCTTGGTGAAAAAAAATTTCATTAAATTGTGGGCCCCTTTTTTTGGTAAAAACGGCTCGCAAAAAACATGAGCCTTATGGGTTTTTAGAA
Organism: Cherax quadricarinatus; assembly: GCF_026875155.1. NCBI lineage: Eukaryota > Metazoa > Arthropoda > Malacostraca > Decapoda > Parastacidae > Cherax > Cherax quadricarinatus. The sequence continues at coordinate 91,145,044 of NC_069405.1, read as the reverse complement.
ATCTTTTTTTCATTTGGGTTGCGGTTTTTCTGTGTAGGCCCATTCTCTCTAAGCGGGGGGCCCAAAATGCTTTTTGTTTTTTTTTTCCGTAGTTTTGGGCCATAAAGAAAAAAGTATTTTGGGTTTCTTTTTAATTTAATTTATGGCTTTAAGTTCTTTTGAGATTTTGTCTTCTTTTAAGATTATTTTAAGCGAAAGGTTCGATGTTTGCAATTTTTTCTTTTCATTTGCCCCCTACGAAATTTCGGGAAAATTTGGCCCTTTATTTATTCCTTTTTTCCCTTTATGTCCCTGATCTTATTCCCCAAAATTTCCCTTCCCTTTCGAGAGAGTGCGGGATTCAGGGCCTCGGTCTATTTTTTTTGGGAAGTTTTTTGTTTCAAAAATCTAAATGAGGCCAAACCCAGGGTGTATGAGTTGAAGAACCTGAGGACTTTATTTTTTATACTTCCAGATTTTAAACCCAAAGATTCTGTTGCTTTTTTTTTTTGGGGGACACTTATGCACTGTTGTCTTGGTGTTAGATTATGTTTAACCAGAACCCTAAATTTTTTTTGCAATCATTTAGTTTTAAAGTTCAAAATTTTTTTATTTTAAATTGTGGCAGGGTTTTTTTTCCCTGTCAAACATTTAGAATTTTGCACTTGTCTATTTTTTAAATTTGGCAATCTCCCACTTCCCCAAAACCAAATGCATCGTTTATTAAAAATCATCCTGGAGTGCTTTAGTGTCCTAATTGGGAATAAATTTGGGGAGGGCCCCTTTTTGGGTTGTCACCCGGGAAAAATTTGCTTATGTCGCTTTTTATTCCCATCTTTTGTCGTTTAAAGTATATTTTGAACAACAAGGGGCCCAAACCCCTGACCCCTGAGGAACACAGCTTGTGGTCCCCCCCATTCTGAATTTTTCCCCATTTTTGCAAACTCTCTGCTGTATTTGTCAACCCTTCCTTTTTTCCCAGGAAAAAAAATTTTTCTATTCCGTGTGCCTCAAGTTTTCCCCAATAGCCTTTTGATGTGGAACTCTATCGAAAGTCTTACCCGAAATCCATTAAAACAAAAATATTCCCTTACCATGATCTACCTCCCCAAATACCTTAGTGAAAAAAAAATTAGTAAATTCGTAAGACCCGGGAACGCCGCTTTGTAAAAAACCCGGGTTTAGATTCTTAAAAAAAATTTAAAAGTTATTTAAGGTGGCTACGAATTTTTCCCGGTATTTTTAATTTTCCCTAAATTTTTTTTAAAATGGAAAAGCAAAGGGGTTATTTGGGCTATAGTTAGAAGTAAGGGGGCCTGTCACCGCCTTGTAAAAAAGATATTTCAATTGCCATTTTTAAATTTTTCAGGGGGACTATGCCAGGTTTTGTAGTGATAAAATTTAAAAGATTTTGCCCAAAGGTTTGTTAAGTTCCTTTTTTTTGAAAAAAAATTTAGGCACTTGTTAACCTCTGGGTTTATTTATTGTAGAGTTTTGCCCTCCCGTGGCTTTTTTTAAAAACAAAAATTTTAGGACAGGGTAGAAAAGGGGTGCTCTTAACACCCTTCAAAAATGAGGGACTGTTTTTCCCCCAACTTTTGTTTTTGTTCTACTTTCTTCTATTAAAGTCCTTGGGAAAAAGTATTTATAAAACCACTGGTTGGGAAAGTTTTTCATTTGAGATACCCCCGATGTTACACATGTTTCTTAAAAATTTTTTAAATTTTCGGTTGGGTTTTTTACGTTCGGGTACCCAAATTCCTCTTTACATTCCCTTTTAAAACCCTTGCAAAAAAGTTTTATCGGGGCCTGGGGATTTGTTGGTTTTAATTTTTTCTTTTGTCTTTAGGACCCTGTCACTATTTCCCCCAATCGTGCATAGTTTATCCTCCTGTTTTTTTTTATCTATTTTTTTGGGAAATTTTAAAAGTATTTTCCCGGGGGGAAAAAAATGGGAGCCCAAATAGGGTATGGGGAATTTCACAATTTTTATTATCATGTCGGATTGCCAGAGTTACTCTTAAGTGTTTCCAAAACTTGTCCCTAATTTAAAATTTGTATACCGAAAGAAACCCCTTTTTGGGGTTTGTCTTCGAATCCCCTTTCGACCTTAGCCTCATAATCCCTTTTTTTCTTTTCTTATTCCTTTTATTTATTTCTCTCTTTAATTGAAAATATTTATTTTTAAACGGCCCTTTCCCCCCTTTTGATAGGCTATATATGCCCCTCTTTGGGCCAAAAGGGTTTTTTTAATCTATTTTCATCCTTTTTGGGTTTTTTTTGTTAGATCTAATTTCCCTTTCTAGGAAAAAAAGTTGTTGGGCAAACTAGAACTATGCCCCTGGAAAAAAGTCCCTATTGGCAACCAAGGAAATTTACCCACCTGACCCATAATCAGGACATTTTTAATTTAGCCCACCCAGGTAATTTTTCAGGGCCATTGGAAAACAGCCGATCGGGAAGTTTTTTGGGCAAGGGGACTTTATTTTTCAGTTTTTGGGTTTGTTCCTTTTAATATATTTAAACCCAAGTGATTTGTGAAACACTTTCCCCCAAATCATCCTTAACCCAAAATTATTAAATTTGTTTAAACTTTGTTGGCAAGAACCCAAATCAAGCGATTGTTTCCTCTGTTTGGGTTTGTCGTTTCTGTTTTAAAAAACAATCCCGAATTTTTATCAAAAAAAGTCACTAGACTCGATTTCTTGTCAATTTTTTCGAGTCAAATTTTTTCTAAAGTTAAAATCCCCCCTTAACACAACATTTTCATTCTAGACGCCTTTTGAAATTTTCCCCCAGCAGGGTTACTGGGACCCCTTCAAAGGGTTTTGGGGGGCCCATTATCACACCCAAAAAATTTAATTTTTTTCGACCCTCGAGAAAAAAGTAGGGCCAAAAAAAATTTTTTGTGTCTGATGTTTCTATTTTTTTTAGCTGTTTAAAATAACAAATTTAAATTATCCCCTGACATACATCGCCACTCCCCCCCCTTCTGTTGACCCTATCAGTTTTTGGAAAAAGTTTAAAAACCCCCGTATGTTGCATTCAGGGGGCTTTTTTTTATCCTTCAAGTTGAACAGGTCTCAGTTTAGCAATTTTTATTATTTTATCTTTGCTTATTTATTTAAATTTTTTAGACTCCTAATTTTTTACAAACAACCCTTTAAAGGGGGCTAGTCACCACGCCCTCTACTATCTCTTTTTGTTTTTTGTTCAATTGGGTTTTTCCCTTTTTTAGGAAAATTTAATTTTTAATATTGGGCTTTTTAACAAAATCCCGAGGTATCTGGTTTAAATCTGAGTTTTCAACCATAAAGCCCGCAGCCCGATTGTTTCCCACAGGACCATAAATCTATAATCTATCAGTTTAAATTCCCAGAAGTCATCAAAGAAACCCCCCCAATGGGAAATTGGGGTTTAAAGCAAACCCCTCCAAAAACCCCCGAGGGGGTTTAAACCCCAAACCCTTGATTACATTTAGTTTGCCATTTGTATTTGTCCATTATCAATGAATTTTTGGGTTGCAAGTTCCTTGCAGTACCGTCTAGCCCGCAATTTATACCCAAATTTCCCTAGGGCATTTCCCTTCATTGCCCCCTCCCCTTCTAGGCAAAATTTACATTTGGGTAGGGGTCCCTTCTTTAGCCTGACTACTTCTATGGCTGAAAAAATGTTAAATTATCCAGTAGTCCTGTCTCCGCCCTTCCCCTGTCTTTTCCCCCCAGCCCCTAAGGGCAGAAAAGGGCTTGTTTTCCCCTTTCTGATTTTATTAAACCAACTGTGGGCTTTGTCAACCCAAAACCCTCCTAGAGGCAAACCCTCGTTGAAATTTTTTATCTCTGTTACAAAAAGCCCCGGTCTATATACTTACCAGTTTTTCCCATAAACAGAATATTTTCCCCTCGATTGCAGGGGAGCAGAGGCCCACTGGAGTCAGGGGGGATACCACAAGGCAAATGGGCATTTCCCTAGGGCCCCCGCCTTTTGGGGGGCCCCTGCAGCCAAGGGGTTCAGGGGCTCATCCAAGCTGCGCTTTGGGTGCAAGTGAAAAGGGGGTCCCCCCAAAAAATTTTCAAGTTTTTGGGAGAGTAAAATTGTTTTTTTAAAAATTAATCAAAAACAAAAATAAAAAAATGAAATAAAATAAAAAAAAAATAAATAACTAACCATAGTGAAAACACTCAAAGCCTTTGTTTACATCAGAAAAAAGCTGTTTTTCCCCGTAAGGGTGGATGGGAGATTCCTCCCCAAATTTTCTGTATAATTACAGATCTAGACTTGTACTGTGACAAATTAAGAAGTTTGTTGATAGAATTGAGTGTAGGGATTTTTTTGTTTTTACCTCAAAGTTAAGGGAGGACCGATAGGTTACTTGCCCATAAAGACCCCAGGACAGAAAAGTCGCTTTTTTGGAAAAATACTATAAAAAAAACCTAAAAAACGAAATGACTTCCTTTAAAATTTTTAAAAGCACTTTGTTTCTTCAAATTTATCTTTTCAAAACAGATCTCAATTGATTATGTTCTACACACTTCCGTCGAAAATGCTTAGTTTTCAAGTTGGACGGAAGTGAGTAGAACATCAATTTTTACACATATTTCCCCAGAAAAACATAACCACATCAAAAAATCGTTGGTGGGTGAAACTAAAAAATTGTCCTGCATTCTTTAAATTTCAGTCCTTATCTTTGGTGGTAGGCCATATAAAATGCAAAACAAATATTAGTTTAGTTATGAAAATGGTAATTAAATCCATTGTGCATTGTTTTGGACCAGTATATTTTGAAAAGAAAATTGGAGATCAAGGAGGTAAATTAGTAAAAATTTAGTAGCCAAAATCAAAACCCTAATCATGGTAAAAGTTCTGTTATACTTTTTTTGGTAACGTTTTGATTTTTAGATGCGCAGCAGAAAAAGGGGGCTAAAGGGCCTATCCCCCAATTGACAGAAAAAAAATTAATAATAATTAAAAAATAATAAAAATGATAAAAAAAATTTTTGTATTGCATGATTACAGAGAGTATACACCCTCATTAGGCATCTCGTGAACGTGATGTTGGACGTTCTTATGCGAGTGCGTCACAAAAAAGAAAGAAAAAAAATTAAAGAAGAAACCGAAAAAAAAAGATGTAGGAAGCTACGAAAGATCACAGACATGCTCACAAAAAACAGTTTCTGATGTTACCGTCATTGAATCTGCAATAGTCGACATACGGGAAAGCCCCCCCCCATTATTCTCACCCAGCATCTACTTTTTTTTGTTTTCCCCTTCAATGCTCAACGAATTTCACCACAGGTTTTTGTCTTAAAAATCTTGCTCATAGCCAAATGTAACCCAAGATTCTCTACGTATGTTTTCATTGCAGAAAATTTCACCCCAAACTCTAAAACATGACTTTGGGAAATCAGCAAGGTTTTATGTGATGGAAGTCGTTGTTGTTTAAAGTCATCTATGTTTTTGGGAAAGCTTGAAATTTTCAAAAACTGTAAAAAGATATGGATGGTATATTGAAAGTCAGGAAAAGTGTCTTTCAGCATGAAGATTTTCACCAAAAAAAAATTACCTTCCACAGGGGGTTCAATGACTGGAAAATTTTTAAACGTTTCGAGGAACATGAAAAAAAGCACCCCCTACGGAGCTGCATTTTAGCCCGGTTTATTTTGTGCACAAAAAAGGTTATTTGGGTTCTTTTTGGGAAAATCAAACTGAAAAAAAAGGCCCCTTATTTGGGGAAAAAATTCAGAAAAATTCTGCTGTTGTAAAAATTTTAGCCTAAAGGACTTGCTTTCCCTGGAGAAAAATGATTTTTTTTCGGGAAAAATGGCAATTTCCTAGGGATATAGAACTGTTGCACAATTCGATCCCTTAGCAAATCATGTTCACGCCTTGGGGAATGCAGGAAAAGGCAGTTCTTACATGTCATTACTATATGCAATGAATTTATTGAATGATGATAAGAAAGGGCCCAAAAACAATAGCAGCGTGAAAACTCAAAAACTTTGCAATAAGGTAGTTCAACACCAAAATTTCACATCAGGCAAATTTACATTTATTTTTCGCTTTGCGACTCAGTGGTAAGCCTGTAGGGCTTTAAAAATCATTCCCCTTTAGGCCCTGATGGGGAAACAATGATGAATGTAGTATGGTACTTGCTTGAACTGATTTCTATTGGATTGCCGTGGCCGAGCCGACATGCAATAAAAAAAGTCGGGTAAATTAATGGATTGGAAGCCCCCTATCAAGCAAATCAACCCCTTGCTGAATATGGCCCCGCTCAGACATTCTCTTAAACTTTTTGGGTCATGTGCTGCGGATGTTTTGTCGCTGCATTTCTTTTTTTGGGCTTTTTCAAGCACTTTTATTTTTTTCCTGCTTCAACGCATGGGGGAGTTTTCAATCAACCATTCATGGATGTATCAAATCATTATCAACAACAAAGGGGGTCAGGCCGATGATGCAACACATCTTAAAAGACAGTTTGCTGAAATACGTTTGCTTGATCCCAAAAAAGCAAGGATGGACCCGCAGAACACAAGAACGAAGCAGCCAGCTTAGCTCAAAAAGGAAGATTTTGAATTGGGCCCTTTCTCGGTGCTTTTGGGACTGTATACTGGAACGGTTAAAAGCCACAAAAGACACTTCAGAAAATTGAAATTTAAAAGGCTCTTGGCTAACCTTAACCCGGTTTGGAATTTGTAAGCTCACTTTGAAGATGAAACTTTTGAAAGTTTTAAAGAAAGCTAAAAATGCTGGGGAAAGACTCATTACCCGGGGTGATCACAGCGGTCAAGGGAAAAGGGGAAAAGCAATTTTTAAGATCAGACAAAGAAATTGTGTTGCTACCAAGGCAGAAATGTGACAGCTACTCTTGTCATTTGGGTTTTTCTATTTAAAAATTGGTGAAAAAAAAAGAAATCTACAGAATTCAATGAAAGTTTGGATTTTGTTCAAAATTTCTGTTGCCGAGCAGAATGAGGAAAACTCATTAAAGTTTTTAACAACACCTTTCAGCAGATGTTAGGGCCACATTTGTTGAAGAAAAAGTTCATTTTCGGTTATGAATCGATTTTAAAAATCCCCCAAAAATTGGCCCCAGGCTTTGAAACATTTAAAAAAATGAGGATCCAGAAACCTTCCCCAATGTTGACAAGTGTATCGCCTTTACCTAACACTTCAGCTCAATGTGAAGGGAACGTTCATTTTTGTTTTGAAAAAAGGAAAAACCAGCTCCGTTCAACAAGGCCCAAAACAAAAATTTTGAACCCAGCCTTGGTTGACCCTTGAGTCTGATCTAACAAAAAAATATTGTTTCAAATATAATTTAGATTTTGCCAATTGAAATCAGAAAAAGTTTATTTAAGAAGTGCCTGTGAAAATAAACAAATCTTTACTTTCTTTAGTTTTTATGTTTGATAGTTTTTGATGAGAATGTGACAATAATGTCAGGATTTATAAAGGGTAAAAATAGTGCTGTAGGGTAATGCTGAATAAATAGGTACATGATGTCATCTTTATAGTAATTTAAATACATGCTGTCTTGATTTTTTTCTTTTAAAAAAAGATTTAAAATAGTTTAAGGGTTTTGGGAAGGGTTTTTTGGGTTTTCTTTATGTACTTTCCTATTAAAATTTAAACTAAAAGCCAAATTTTTTAATTAGACCTTAAAAGGTCACACCGACCCCCCCCCCCCCCCAAGCTGGAAGGGGGGGCGCTTCGCTTCCCGTAATCAAAGGGGCCCTGCCAATTAATAGCCTAGGGCCGGAGGGGCTTCTTAATCCGGCCCCGACTGGAGTACACTGTCTTGGGAAAGAGAAACGATTTTTACTTTTATCTTCTTTTAAATTTCATCCTTTTCTTCCTCTTCCTGAACTGTGAACCCTTTGCCCCTTGAACAGTCCACTCTCACTGCTGGTAAGCATTTCCTCCTTAACCAGCACCACTGTGTCACACTCACTCCAAACACATCCTAGCAAAGTCATCAGCCTCTCTATTTCCCTCCTGAAGAAGTAGAACCTCCTTCTTCAACACTTCATTAGATTCTGAAACACTACACAAGCCAGGTTGCTAGGTAACACCCCACGCTAAAAACCCAAACATCTCAGGCAGGTATACCCACACGTGACCACAGACCTCAGTGTACTAACATTCCTATCTATGTTACAGAAGAACGGTCCACATATCTACCTGTGATTCACCCACAACCTGAATGTACTTTACCTTGATTAGCAGAAGGGGATGAGATAGATGGTACCTTTAACTCTCAATAACCACTGCAGTACACTCATCCCTGGAAACAGAGAATCGATTTCCTTACCTACAGATCTCTCTATTAAGCTTCCATAATCTTGGTACTTCTACCTTTAGTATATACTACAATCTACTTGAAGTGGTTTGTCACTCTCAACTCACTGCCTGGTAACATTTTCCCTCCTCACCCTGCTCCACACTTTACACACTCACAAATCCATCTAGGCGAGTTTTCAGCCTCATATTTTCCTTTAGGAGAAGAAGAACCTCCTCCTCCACACTTTAGAGCTGAGATTCTTAAAACGCTACAACAATCCCTGTGCTCTATATGGCTCCCACCACTAACCCCCCATACAACTATAGGACCGGATGACATTTCGTGACCACGGATCTCAGCTACTGTGACCACTGACCTTAGCCGACTGTGACCACTGACCTCAGCCTACTGTGACCACTGACTTCAAGCATGCGTACCACTGACCTCTAGCCTACTGTGACCACTGGACCTCAGCCTACTAATGTAAAACATTAGTGAGAACTAGTATGATAAACAGAAGTAGAAATTAGTAGTAAACAGAATTAGATCTCCAACATTCAGCTTCAAATTCTTGTCTCCAGTACATTATAACACTGGACTGGTCAGTGTGGTTCACAAGGTCCAGTACTGTCTGGGGGCTTGCCCACAAGGGACTGATCATGTTTGTCATGGAAATAAGTCACTTCTGACTTTTTTGGGTATCCCAGTTCTCTACACATATGTTGCTAGTATGATAATCTATGTAACTATATTTGTGTATACCTGAAATAAATTACTTACTATTTAGTTGCTGAAGGCAACAATCTCAGCTGACAGCGACTGACAGACTCAAACATCGTGACAGCATGATTTGATTACCATGATGAGAAAGCACTAGACTCTAGTCCTAATAGGTAGACAAGACCTGTAGTTTTAGAATAATTGTACTGAAAATTTAACTTTGATGAAATCAAAAACACATTAAAATAACAATAGTCAAACAGGGGACAAAAATTGCCTCAGACTCATGAGACATATGAACTAGTAAAACATAGGAGACAATGAGACAGCGGGACACAGCGAGATCAGCGGGACACAGGGGGAGCAGGGGGACACAGGGGGATCGCGGACAAAGGGGGATACAGGGGGACAAGGGGGATACGCGGGACACAGCGGGATACACGAGATCAAGGGGACACGCGAGAACAGCGGGAAAAGGGCGAGAAAGCGGGACCAGGGGGAACTGCGGGACACAGGGGGATACGCGAGATGCAAGGGCACAGCGAGATCGGGGAAAACCAGCGAGATACAGCGGGACACAGCGGGATACTGCGGGACACAGCGGGAACAGCGGATGCAAGGGGACACAGGGGAAATACAGCGGGACACAGCGAGATACACGGGAAAAACAGCGGGATGCGCGGGACACCGGGATACAGGGGGACACAGGGGGAACTGGACCAGCGAGATACAGGGGGACACAGGGGGATACAGGGGGACCACGGATAAGCGGGACACAGAAAACAAGAAAAACACGTGGTCACAGAAAGCATAGTAAGACACAGAAAGACACAGAAAGCATAAAAACCCACAGTGAGACCAGAAAACATAGAAGACACGTGAAAAACAAGAAAGACTAGTAAAAAAACAGTGAGACCAAAAGACATAGAAAGACACATGAACACAAAAACAAAAAAGACACAGTGGAACAAAAGACTATTTAAGAAACATGAGACACAAAAGGCAATTAAACACGTGGGCACAGAAAAGGCAATAAGACACAGTGAGACGCGGGAAGACATAGTAAGACACAGTGAGCACAGAAAACTAGAAACAGAAGAGACAGAATAAAGCACATGAGACACAGAAAACTTAGTAAGACACGTGAGAAAAATTTAAAGACACAGGAGACAGAGTAAGACACAGTGAACAGAGTAAGACACGTGAACAGAGAAAGACCAGGAACAGAGTAAGACCAGGGGAGACACAGAAACACATAGCAAGACACAGTGGACAGAGTAAGACCAGTGAGACAGAGAAGAAACAGTGAGACAGAGTAAACACATAGACAGAAAGACACACTGAGACAGAGTAAGACACATGAGACGAGTAAGCACAGTGAGACGAGTAAGACACAAGAGACGAGTAAGACACAGGAGCAAGAAAAGACCACTGAACAAGTAAGACACATGAGACAAGAAACACAGTGAGACAGAAAGACACAGTGAGACACAGAAACACAAGCAAACCAGTGAGACAAGAAGACACAGTGGACAGAGAAGAACAGTGAGAAGAGTAAGAAACGGGAACAGAGAAAGAACAGTGAGACAGAGAAGACCCCCTGAGACAGAGTAAGAACATAACAGAGTAAGACACACTGAGACAGGGGAAAACCACTGAGACAGGAAAAATGAGACAGAGAAAGACACGTGAACAGAGTAAGAACAGTGAGACAGATAAAACAGTGAGACAAGAAAGACCAGTGGACGAGAAAAGACACGTGAGACAGATAAACACACTGAGACAGAGAAAGACACCTGAACAGAGTAAGACACCTAGACAGAGTAAACCAACACTGAGACAGAGTAAAACAGTGAGACAGATAAGCCCCAAACTGAACAGAGTAAAACAGTGAGACAGAGTAAGACACAGTGAGACAGAGTAAGAACAGTAGAAGAGTAAGACACATAGACAGAGTAAAACGGAACAAAGTAAGAACAAGAGACAGAGTAAAGACACAGTGAACAATAAGAACTGAGACAGAGAAAGACACAGTGGACAGAGTAAGAACATAGACAGAGTAAAAACAGTGGCAGAGAAGACACCGAGCAGGTAAGCCCAACTGAGACAGAGTAAAAACACTGAGACAGAGTAAGAACAGAGACAGATAAGAACAGTGAGACAGAGTAAGACACAGGAGACAGAGTTAAGACACAGTGAGACAGAGTAAGAACAGTGAGACAGAGAAGACACATGAACAGAGAAAGGGAACACTGAGACAGAGAAGAAATGAGACAGAGTAAGACACACTGAGACAGAGTAAAAAACCCCACTGAGACAGAGAAGACACCGTGAACAGAGTAAGACCATTGAACAAGGAAACACACTGAGACAGAGTAAGACACAGTGAGACAGAGAAAAGACACAGTGAGACAAGAAGACACCTGAACAGAGAAAAGAAAACAGTGAGACAGAGTAAGAACAGTGAGACAGAGTAAGACACACTGAACAGATAAACACCTGAACGGGAAAAGAACGTGAGACAGAGTAAACACACTGAGACAGAGTAAACAACTGAACAGAAAGACACAGGAGATAGAGAAAGACACAGTGAGACAGAGAAGACACCGAACAAGAAAGACACCCGAACAGAAAGACACAGTGAACAGAGTAAACACACTGAGACAGAGTAAAAAACAGTGAAAGAGTAAAACAGTGAGACAGAGTAAGACACACTGAGAAAGAGAAGCACCTAGACAGAGTAAGACCAGTAGCAGAGAAAGAACAGGGGACAGAGTAAGACACATGAGACAGAGAAAAGACACACTGAGACGAGTAAACACAGTGAGACAGAGTAAGACACATGAACAGAGAAAGACACACTGAACAGAGTAAACACAGTGAGACAGAGAAAGACACACTGAACAAAAGTAAACCACTGAACGAGTAAGACACACTGAGACAGAGTAAAACATGAGACAGAGTAAAAAACAGTGAACAATAAGACACACGAGACAGATTAAGACACAGGAGACAGAGTAAGAAAATTGAGACAGATAAGACACAGTGAGACAAGTAAGAACAGTGAGACAGATAAACACCTGAGACGGGTAAACACGTGAGACAGAGTAAGAACAGTGAGACAGAGTAAGACACACGAGACAGAGTAAGACACAGTAAAAACAGATAAGACAGTGGACAGATAAGACACGTGAACAGTAAGAAACATGAACAGAGTAAGACACACTGAGACAGAGTAAGACACAGTGAGCAGAGTACAAAAACAGGAGACAAGAAGACACACTGAGACAGATAAGACACACTGAGACAGAGTAAGAACATGAGACAGATAAACACACTGAACAGATAAACACATAACAGAGTAAGAAACTGAGACAGGAAAGACACAGTGGACGAGTAAGAACAGGAACAGATAAGACACACGAACAAGAAAAGACACATGAGACAGAGAAGAACGGGAGACAGAAAGACACCTGAACAGAGTAAACACAGTGAGAAAGTAAAAAACGTGAGACAGATAAGAAACAGTGAGACAGAGTAAAGAAACAGTGAACAGAGTAAAAAGTGAGACGAGTAAGAACAGTGAGACAGAGTAAGACACACTGAGACAGAGTAAGACACAGTGAGACAGAGTAAGAACAGTGAGACAGAGTAAGACACACTGAGACAGAGTAAGACACAGTGAGACAGAGTAAGAACAGTGAGACAGAGTAAGACACAGTGAGACAGAGTAAGAAACAGTGAGACAGAGTAAGACACACTGAGACAGAGTAAGACACAGTGAGACAGAGTAAGAAACAGTGAGACAGAGTAAGACACACTGAGACAGAGTAAGACACACTGAGACAGAGTAGACAGTGAGACAGAGTAAGACACACTGAGACAGAGTAAGACACACTGAGACAAAGTAAGAAACAGTGAGACAGAGTAAGACACAGTGAGACAGAGTAAGAACAGTGAGACAGAGTAAGACACACTGAGACAGAGTAAGACACAGTGAGACAGAGTAAGAACAGTGAGACAGAGTAAGACACACTGAGACAGAGTAAGACACAGTGAGACAGAGTAAGAAGAGTGAGACAGAGTAAGACACAGTGAGACGAGTAAAAAAAACAGTGAGACAGAGTAAGACACACTGAGACAGAGTAAGACACAGTGAGACAGAGTAAGAAACAGTGAGACAGAGTAAGACACACTGAGACAGAGTAAGACACACTGAGACAGAGTAAGAACAGTGAGACAGAGTAAGACACACTGAGACAGAGTAAGACACACTGAGACAAAGTAAGAAACAGTGAGACAGAGTAAGACACACTGAGACAGAGTTAGACACAGTGAGACAGAGTAAGAAACAGTGAGACAGAGTAAGACACACTGAGACAGAGTAAAAAACAGTGAGACAGAGTAAGACACACTGAGACAGAGTAAGACACAGTGAGACAGAGTAGAGCAGAGTGAGACACAGATAGAAATAATAAGACACAGTGAGACAGAGTAAGACACAGTGAGACAGAGTAAGACACAGTGAGACAGAGTAGAGCAGAGTGAGACACAGATAGACATAATAAGACACAGTGAGACAGAGTAAGACACAGTGAGAGAGAGAGTAAGAAAAAGTGAGACACAGAAAGACATAATAAGACACAGTGAGACAGAGTAAGACACAGTGAGACAGAGTAAGACACAGTGAGACAGAGTAAGACACAGTGAGACAGAGTAAGACACAGTGAGACAGAGTAAGACACAGTGAGACAGAGTGAGACACAGAAAGACATAATAAGACACAGGGGAGACAAAAGTGGGGAAAAAAGGAGACAGAGAAAGGGAAACTGAGACAGAGAAAGAACAGTGGGGACAGATTTAAGGGGGCACAGTGAGAGGAGGGGAAAAGGGAAAAAGTGGACCCCAAAAAAAGCCCTAATAAGACCAGTGAGACACAGTGAGTTCAGAAAATTTAAACAGTAAGGACACAGACATTTTGGACACATTAAGACACGGGAAAATTTAAATTCCCTGGAATTTTAATGAAATGTCTGAATTTATACTGTGTGTCGGGCCATTTCATGTGTCTGAAGTATATGTGTGGCAGACACTGTCATGTGTCTGAAGTTTTACTGGGGTGTCGGGCCCTTGTCAGTTTAAAAGTATTTTGTGTGTCGGGACATTGTCATTTTGTTGAAGTATATTTTGTGTCAGACTTTTGTCATTTTGTCTAAAAGTTTTAATGTTTTGGCAGAAAATTGTCATGTGCCTGAAGTATACTGTTTTGCCCGGGACATTGTCATGTGTCTAAAATTTTATACTGTGTGTCAGACATTGCATGTGCCTAAATTTTTTAATTTTGTGTCAGACATTGTCAGTGTTGAAGTTTACTGTGTGGCAGCCCTTTGTCATGTCCCCTGAATTTAACTGGTGGCAGACATTGCCCATGTGCCTAAAGTATACTGTTTTGTCAGCCCTTTGTCATGTGTCTAAATTATACTTGTGTCGACTTGTCAGTCCCCGAAGTATACTGGTGGCGACATTTCAGGTCGGGAAGTTTACGGGTTTTGTCGACATTTTTCTGGGGCCCTAAAGTATACTGTGTGCCCGGGACATTTTCAGTGTCTAAAGTATACTGGTGTCGGGACAGGGTCTTTGTGCCTAAAGTATACTTTTTTGTTTTTAGACATTGTCATGTGTCTGAAGTATCTGTGTGTCAACTTGTCATGTGCCCTGAATTTAAAATGTGTGTCAGACATTGTCATTTTGTTGAAGTATCCCTGTGTGTCAGACATTGTCATGTGTCTGAATTTATACTGTGTGTCAGACATTGCTTTTGTCTAAAAGTTTCCCTGTGTGGCAGACATTTTCATTTTGGCCTGAATTACTGTTTTGTAAAGACATTGTCTTTGTGTCTGAAGTTTTACTTTTGTGGCAGACTTTGGGTCATGGGGCCCTTGAAGTAAAACTGTTTTTCCCCGGGAACTTTGTCATGTGTCTGAGTATAGGGTGGGGCGGGACATTGTCATTTCCCCGAAGTATCTGTGGGGCCCCAGACATTGTCATGTTTTTAAAGTTACTGTGTGGCCCAGACATGCCCATGTGTTTTAAAGGGTTTACTGTGTGGCAGGACATTGCTGTTTTCCTAAAGTTTTACTGTGTGTAGACATTGTCATGTGTTTGAAGTATACTGTGTGGCAGACATTCATTTCCCTTTGAATTTTATACGGGTGTGTCGGGACTTTTGGGTCAGGTGTCTGAATTTACTGGTGGCGGGCCCATTTCATTTGTAAAAAAATTTTACTTTGTGGAAAGACATTGTCATGTGTCTAAAAATTTATACTGTGTGGCGGGACATTGTCATGAGTTTTAAAATTATACTGTGTGGGGGCCTTTTGTCATTGTCTAAAAGTATACTGAGTGGCAGACATTTTTTTCATGTTCCGGGAAGAAACCTTTTGGGGCCGACATTGTCATGTGTCTGAAAGATACTGTGTGGCAGAAAAATTGTCTTTGTCTGAATTTATACTGTGTGTAAAGACATTGTAAATGTGTTTAAAGGGTTTTTTACGTGTGGAGACTTTGGGTCATGTGCCTGAAGTATACTTTTGGGGCGGGACATTTCATGTCCCTAAAAGTATTCTGTGGTAGACATTTCTTTGTTTCTGAAGTAACTGTGTGTCAGACATTGTCAGTGCCTAAAAGTATACTGTGTGTCAGACATTGTCATGTGTTGAAGTATACTGTGGGGCCCAGACTTTGTCATGTGTCTAAAAGTTTTCTTTTGGGGCAGACTTTTGTCATGTGTCTGAAGTTACTGTGTGGCGGGACATTGTCATGTGTCTGAAGTATACTGTGTGGCAAAACCATTGTCATGTGTCGGGAAGTATACTGTGTGTCAGACGGGGTAATGTGTTTTGAAGTATACTGTGTGGCAGACTTTGTCATGTTCTAAAAGTATATGTTTTGGCAGACATTTTTCATGTGTTAAAAAGTATACTGTGTGTCGGGACATTGTCATGTTTTGGGAAAGTTTACTGTGTGGCAGACATTGTATGTGTTGAAGTTTTAATGTGTGGCGGGACATTGTCATTTGTCTAAAGTATCTTTTGTGTCAGACATTGTTTGTTTTGGGAAGTATAATGTGTGTCAGACTTGTAATGTGTCTAAAGTATACTGACGGGTATACATTGTAGTCCCTGAAGATACTGTGGGGAAAGGGACACTGTCATGTGTCTGAAGTTTTACGGGTGTCAGACATTGTATGTGTCTAAAGATAGGATGGTATAATTGTCAGTGCCTGAAGTATACTGTGTGGAAGCCCACTGTATGTGTCTGAAGTATACTGTGTGGCAGACACTGTCATTTTGTCTAAAAAGAAACTGTGTGTCAGAAATTGTCATGTGTTTGAAGTTTTACTGTGTGCCCAAGACTTTGGTCATGTGTCTGAAGTAAAACTGTGTGTAAAGACATTGCCCATTGCCCTAAAGTTTTTACTGTGTGTCAGACATTGTCATGTGTCTGAATATACTGTGTGTCAGACATTTTTATGTCCCTGAAGTATACTGTGGTCAGACATTGTCTGTGTTTTAAAAAAGTATACTGTTGTGTCAGACATTGTCATGTGTCTAAAGTATATGTGTGTCAGACATTGTCATGTGTCAAAAGTTTTATGGGGTGGAAGCATTGCCATATTCTAAAAGTATACGGGTTTTCAGACATTGTCAGGTGTCTGAAGTTACTGTGTGTCGGGACTTTTGTCTGTGTTTTGAAGTATACTGTGTGTCAGACATTCCCATATGTCAAAGTATATGTGTGGTCGACATTGTCATGTGTTAAAAAGTTTTATGTGTTTTCAGACATTGTCATGTGTCTGAAGTTACTTTGGGGCAAAACATTTTTCATGTGTCTGAAGTTTTCTGTGTGGGCAGACTTTGGGTATGTCCCTGGGGGATACGTGTGGCGACTTGTTCTTTGTGCCCGAAGTTTACTGTGTGGCAAAATTGTATTTTTCTGAAGTATACTTTTGTGGCTAGAAATTGTCATGTGTCTAAAGTATACGGGTTTTGTCAGCATTGTCATGTGTTAAAGTATACTTTTTGTGTCAACATTTTTCATGTGTTGAAGTTTACTGTGTGTCGGGACTTTTGTCATGTTGTCTGAAGTATACTGGGGTGGCAGACATTGTAAAGTGCCTGAAGTTTACTTTTGGGGGCAGAAAATTGTCATGGGGCTGAAGTTACTGTTTTTGGTCGGGCATTGTATGTGCCTGAATTTTACTGTGTGGCAGACATTGTCTGGCCCTGAAGTATACTGTGTGTAGAATTGTCATGTCCCCGGGGAAAAAGTATACTTGTGGCAGACATTGTCATGAGTCTGAAGTTTACTGTGTGGCAGACATTGTCTTTGTGCCGGGAAGTATACTGTGTGGCGGGAATTGTCATGTCCCTTAAAAGTTTTACTGTGTGGCAGACTTTGCCCTGGGGCTGAAGTATATGGTGGAAAGAATTTTTCATATGTCTGCAGTAAAATGGCTGGGAAACTTTGGGATATCGGTTTACCATTGTTTTGGGTTAGAACACCATGGCAAAACTTTGGGGGGTAGTCCCCACCATGGGTTTTCCCCCCCCCCCCCCCCCCCTTGGTGGTGGTCCCCACCATGGCTACCCTTGGTGGTGGTCACACCAGGGGCCTTATTCTGGGGGGTCACCCCCATGGTTTTCCTCGGGTTTGGGGTGGTACACCATGGCTATCCTGTGGTGGTGGTCACCCCCAAGGCTTTTCCTGTGGTCGTGGTCACCACCCATGGCTAAAATGTGGTGGTAGTCACAGCTTGGCTTTCCTGTGGTGGTGGCCCACACCAGGGGTATCCTGTGGTGGTGGTCACCCCAGGGCTATCCCCCGGGGGTTTGGTCACCCCAGGGCCCTACCCTGTGGTGGGGGTTTCCCCCAAATGGCAAATCCTGTTGGGGTTTGGCCCACACCATGGCAAAAACATGTGGTGGTAGTCACATCATGGCTATCCTGGGGTTTGGTGGGTCACCCCCCATGGCTATCCTGTTTGGTGGGGTCACACCTGGCAAACCCATTTGTTGGTATTTCCCCACCATGGCTACCCCTGGGGTTTGGGGGTGGGGGTTTGGTCACACCTGGCTTTTCCTGTGGTGGGGCCCACACCATGGCAAACCCATGGGTGGGGGGTTTCCCACCATGGCTACCCTGTGGTGGGGGCCCACACCATGGCTATCCTTGGGGTGGTACACCTTGGCAAACATGTGGTGGTAGTCCCCCCTTGGCTATCCTGTGGTGGTGTGGTGGTGGTCAAACCATGGTATCCTGGGTGGGGGTTTCACACCATGGCTAACAGGTGGGGGTTTAGTCCCCCATGGCTATCCTGTGGGGGTTTGTCACACCATGGCTAACATGTGGGGGAAAAGTCACCCATGGGTAAATGTGGTGGTGGTCACCCCATGGGAAAACATGGGGGTGGTATTCAAAACCATGGTTATCCTGTGGTGGTAGTCACACCAGGGCAAAACTTTGTGGTGGGGGGGTTTTCCCCACCATGGTAACATGTGGTGGGGGTAAACCCCATGGCAAACATGTGGGGTGTCACACCAAGGCAAACATGGGGGTGGTAGTCACCCCAGGGGGTAACATTTTAGTGGTAGTCACACCATGACAAAACATGTGGTGGTAGTCAACCCCTGGTTTTCCTGTGGGTTTGGTCCCACCAAGAAAAACATGTGGGGGGGTAGTCACACCAGGGGGTTTTAAATGTGGTGGATTTCACCCCATGGGAAAAACATGTAGTGGTAGTCCACCTTTGGACTAAAAATATGGTGGTAGTCACCCCATGGCTATCCTGTGGTGGAGGTCCACCCATGGAAAACATTTTGGTGGTGGTCCCCACCATAGCAAAACATGTGGTGGTAGTCACCCCTTTGGCTAAAAATTGTGGTGGTAGTCACACCATGGCAAAACATGTGGGGGTTTGGTCACACCATGGCAAACCCATTGGTGGTGGTACACCAGGCTAAATGGGGGGGGTAGTCACCCCATGGCTATCCTGTGGTGATGGTCACACCATGGCTAAAAAAGTGGTGGTAGTCACAGATGGCTATCCGGGGGTTTGGTGGTCACCCCAGGGGCTACCCTGTGGTGGTGGTCACACCATGGCTATCCTCTGGTGGTGGTCACCCCAGGGCTATCCTGTGGTGGTGGTCACCCCTTGGCTATTGTGGTGGTGGTCACACCATGGTATCCTGTGGTGGTGGTCAAAACCATGGCAAACATGTGGGGGGTAGTCACATCATGGTTTTCCTGTGGGGGGTTTGGTCCCCACCATGGCCCCCTGTGGGGGGTGGTCACACCAGGGGAAACATTTTGGTGGAAAGTCAAACCATGGCTACCCTTGTGGTGGGGGTTCACCCCATGACTAACATGTGGTGGAAGTCACACCATGGCTTTCCTGGGGGTGGTGGTAACACCATGACTAACATGTGGTGGTAGTCAAAACCATGGCTAACATGTGTGGTGTACACCATGGCAAAACTTATGGGGGGTAGTCAACCATGGGTAACATGTGGGGGGTTATTCACACCAGGGGTAAATGTGGTGGTATTCACACCAGGGGCTACCCTGTGGGGGTTAGTCACACAGGGCTAAAAATGTGGTGGGGGCCCACACCATGGAAACATGTGGTGGGGGTTTCACCCCATGGCTAACATGTGGTGGTAGTCAAAACCATGGCTAACTTTGTGGTGGTAGTCCCCCACCATGGGTAACATGTAGTGGTAGTCCCCCTTTGACTAACATGTGGGGGGTTAGCCCCACCATGGTTTATCCTGTGGGGGTTGGTCACCCATCCCAAAAATTTGGTGGGGGGTCACCCCTTTAGCTAAATGTGGTGTTGGTCAACCATGGCTAAATGTGGTGGGGGTCCACCATGGCTAACATGTGGTGGTAGTAAACCCCATGGCTAACATGTGGTGGGGGTTTCACACCAGGGCTAAATGTGGTGGTGGTAAACCCTGGCTAACATGTGGGGTAGCACACCATGGCTAATTTTGGTGATGGCCACACCATGGCAAACCATGTGGTTGTAGTCACATCTTGGCTTTTTTCCTGTAGTGGGGGGTATCCATGGCTAAATGTGGTGGTGGCTACACCATGGGAAACATGTGGTGGTTTTCCCCACAATGGCTAACATGTGGGGGTTTGGGTCACCCTTTGGCTAACATGTGGTGGTAGTCCACCATGGGTAACAGTGGTGGTATTCACACCATGGTAACATGTGGGGGTAGTCACACCATGGCTAACTTTGGGGTGGTGGTGGTCACCCCTTTGGGTAACATTTTTGGGTGGTGGTCACACCCTTGGCTAACATGTGGTGGTGGTCACACCATGGCTAACATTTTTGGTGGTGGCCCAACCATGGCTAACATGTGGTGGTGGTCACCCAATGGCTAACATGTGGTTTTGGGGTCACACCATGGCTAACATGGGGTGGTGGTCCCCACCATGGCTAACAGGGTGGTGGGGGTTTCCACACCATGGCTAACTGTGGTGGGGGGTCCCCAAATGGCTAACATTTGGTGGGGGGTCACCCCATGGCAACATGTGGTGGTGGTCCCCATCATGGAAAAACATGGGGTTTGGTGGTCACACCTTTGGCTAACATTTGGTGGTGGTCACATCAGGGTTTAAAATGTGGGGGGTTTCCCACCCCATGGCAAAACATGTGGTGGGGGGTAAACACCAGGCTAACATGGGGTGGTGGTCACACCATGGCTAACATGTGGTGGGGGTTTCAACCATGGCTAACATGTGGGGGGTGGTACATCATGGTAACATGTGGTGGTGGTCACACCATGGCAAAAACATTTTGGGGGGTTTGGTCACCCATGGCTAACATGTGGTGGTGGGTCACCCCCGGGGGCTAAATTTTTGGTGGTGGTCCACCAGGGGCCTAACATGTGGTGGTGGTCACACCATGGCAACATGGGGGTGGTGGTCACACCATGGCAAACCCATGTGGTGGTAGTCAACCATGGCTAACATGTGGTGGTAGTACCCCAGGGGCTAACATGTGGTGGGGGTCACACTATGGCTAAAATTTTGGGGGTAGTCAACCATGGCAAACCCTTGGTGGTGGTCCACCAGGGCCCAAACATGTGGTGGTAGTACCCATGGCAAAACATGTGGGGGGGTTCACACCATGGCTAACATGTGGTGGTAGTCACACCATGGCAAACATGTGGGGGTGGTCACACCATGGTTTAACATGTGGTGGGGTTCAAAAACCATGGCTAAAATGTGGTGGTGGTAAACCCCCCATGGTTTAACATGGGGTGGGCCCACACCAGGGGCCAACATGGGGGTGGGGTTTACCCCAGGGCCCTAAATGTGGTGGTGGTCACACCATGGCTAACATGGGGGTGGTGGCCCACCCGGGCTAAAAAAGTGGTGGTGGTCCCCCCCCAGGGGCTAACATGGGTGGTGGTAAACCCCATGGCAAAATGTGGGGGGGTCACAATGGCTAACATGTGGTGGTGGAAAAACCATGGCTAACATGGGGGTGGTGGCCCCCCCCAGGGGTTTAACATGTGGTGGTGGTCACACCATGGCTAACTGTGGTGGTGGTAAAACCCATGGCTAACATGTGGGGGGGGTTTCACACCAGGGGTTTAAACATGTGGTGGGGGTTTCCAAAACCATGGCTAACATGTGGTGGTGGTCACACCAGGAAACTTGTGGTGGTGGTCACACCAGGGGCTAACATGTGGTGGTGGTCAACCATGGCAAACATGGGTGGTGGTCACACCTTGGCTAACATTTTGGTGGTGGTCCACCTGGCAAACTGTGGGGGTTTGGTCACCCCTTTATTTCATGGGTTGGGGTAAGTTAATAATAATAAAATAATGATAAAAAGTAATAATAATAATTTTTAATAAAATTTTAATAATAATAAAAATTTAAAAAAAAATAATAATAATTAATAATAATAATAAAAATTTAAATTAATAATAATAATAAATAATAATAATTTTAATAATTTTTAATTAATTTAAAATTATGTTCCAAAAGTCCTTTTGTAAAAAGGTTTTTACAGACCAAATTTGGGGGCCGGGGGAACCCCAACCCAGTCCTTTAAACCCTACTTTTATAGGACATCCCCTTTTAAAAATTAATGCCAGGGGACCCCCCCAATTTTCCCGGTTTTAAAATTGGGTCAGTTTTTGTTTCCCGGGGTCCCCCCCCCCCCCCCCCCCCCCCCCAAACCCCACCCCCCCCCCCCCCCCCCCCCCAACAAAAAAAAAAAAAAAAACCCCCCCCCCCCCCCAAACCCCCCCCCCCCCCCCCCAAAATTAAACCCCCCCCCCCCCCCCCCCCCCCCCAAACCCAAAAAACACAAAAAAAGGGTACAAAAAGTAAAATAAAGGGTGTATATCAACTTTTACAGGGGCCAAAATGGGTCCGGGGGACTGTCCCTCAAAATTACAGAGTTAAACATTTGTCCAGAAACTATTTAAAACATTTTTAATAAAGTTGGTAGAATTACCGAAAATTATGAAAAAGTAAAAGGACACAATTTGAAACAAATGTGACATTTATTGTGGCAACGTTTCGCTCTCCAGGGCTTTATCAACCCAAATTAAAAAACAATATAGGGGACACGGGGTTTTAAAAAAAGGGCTCAGAGTGAGGGGAATACTAGTGAGGTTTCCATTTCGATGTTCACTAGTGGTAGTAGTGTGGGAGTGGGCAAAAGAATACAATTTGGTAGAGCAATTAAATTTGTACATTTAGTAAAAGGAATAAAAAACTATTACTTGGGTAACTTAAAAAAGGTTGGAAAAAAATATAAAAAGGAAAAGAGGCAGCTTGTTTCAGTGTTCACTTCTGTGCTTTGTTTTAGTTTAACGGAGAGGGCTTCGTGATGGCAGGGGGTTTTCTGTTTTAGGAGGATTTTTGCTAAGACTTCGGAGATGGTGAAAGCTTTCCGTTGTTTTTTTTAACTGTATTCGAAACAAACGATCAGTGCTGATTTGAAGGGGACTTGCCCTCTGCGGAAAAATTTGTTTTTTTGATCACTTTGGGGGGTTTTCTGAATTTCATGAGATGATTGGGGGAATTTCGGTGGTTTTACCAGGCGTTGGGTTTAGGTTATCGGTTTCCCACATGCGTTAAAAAGTGGTTTTAATGAGGCGGGGGGTCGAGGTTTTGGGCTGTTTCACCCACGTAATCTTTTTCCAGCCTCCACAGGGTATAGTTTTAAACTCCTGCATTGGGTGGTTCGTGGTTTCTTGGATTTTGTCCTGGTTAAAATCCTTTACTGAAGTGCTAGAAGCGATGGCGACTTTGGGGGTTAGCTTGTGAAAGTGCCCTTTTTAGGGGCGTTCAGTGCAAAATGACTGTTTGGGGAAAAATTTTTAAATTTGCTGGGAGTGGGGGTTGATGGTGGAGAATTTATTATTGAAGGGGCTCTTTTCTTGCAGTCTTTGATGAAAAAAGAAGGAAAATTTAAAATCCCGTGAATGTTTTTGGGGAATGTATTTTCACTCCTCGTCAAGAAACTCAAAGGGTACCAAAATTTGGTTTTGTCTTAGGAAAAAACCCCATGATTTATGCCTATTTTGGTCTTGGTATCTTGACTGGAATAGAAGTGTTTTGGATCATTTTTATTTTGGGGGGGTTTCCCATAAATTGGGAAAAATTGGTTGTTGTCTATTTGGAATGAGGGGGGGCGAGGAAAAAGGTTTTCTTGTCTTTGGGGGCTCTTCTTTAGTGTTAAAAATGGAAACGCCGGTTCAAAATGCGTTTAGCCCTTTCTTGAAAAATCCCTACATCAAAAAAGTTTTGGGTTTTTACGAGGGGCATTTGTCCCCTAACGTAACCAAGTGCGCTTGAAGGGGTGATGTTGGCGAAGTGTTCGGACTCTAGGTGTTCCATGTATAAGTTTGGTAAAGGGCGGCCTGATGGGGGACCCCAATTCCCCTGCCCTAGGTTTGTGAACATCGGGAAAAAGGTTTCCTCACTAGTATTCACCTCCCCCCCTCTGAGCCTTTTATTACCCTCTTTTGTCCATGTTTTTGTTTGTAATGGCTTGTTTAAAACTCCCGGGAGAGCGAAAAAGTTGCCACAATAAATGTCCATTAGTTGCACTTGTGTTTCCCTTTTTCTTTACAAAATCTCAAAAATTACAGAGGGACACAATCGGTTTAGGGAAAGGGACCTCATTATTATAGTTACATAGCTTTAAAAAATAGGTTTTGATAAAAAGTCAAATCAGCTAGTGAATAGGGGAAACCCGTAAATGCCCGTAAAAGAAGCGGGGCCAAAGGGGCTTAAAATCGACCTCTGCAACCTTTAAAACCCGTTGGCAAAAGCTCTCCCCTTTATCGGTAGAACCCAGGTTCGATTCCCCCGGGGAGGGTTTTTAAACATTAGGGCATTTCCTTTTCACGGTTTCTATGTTCACCCATCAGTAAAATTTGGGGACCTTGGGGTGTTAGTGGAAAATGGTGTGGGGCGCATCTGGGGCATTTTCCTAATATGAGGAAATGCCCAGCATAACAAGGAGCTTTCTTTATATTTGTATGTCACTGATGTCAGCTTGGGCTGTATACCTTGTACATTATTATTATTATTATTATTATTATTATTATTATTATTATTAATTACGGGAGTACCAAGTTTTGGGGGTGATTTTAGACTCGTAGAGGCGCATGAAAGGCTCATAGTGACGCAGTTTTAGTAGTGGAACGCCACAACGAGTGATGATGTTGAGATCACCTTAGCTCGAGTGAAAGTAGTGAGTAGTTACTCAAGTGTGAGAGTGAGGGAGGGAGGCACTCTGATCCAGGTGGATTACATGACGGTGCTTCCTGCTGTAAAGTGTCGTGATCCTTTTTTATGATCAAGTACTGACTCACTTCCTTTTCTTTCTCCTCCCTCTCTCTCTCTCTCTCTCTCTCTCTCTCTCTCTCTCTTCTCCCCTCACTTCTCGTTCTCTTTTCTCTCTCCCTCCCTCTCTCACTCGTTCTCTTTCTCTCGAACATACACAAAACACAACTCAATAACACGACGAGACTGGAGGTGCACCCGGGCAGGTACTGAGGTGCACCTGGGTAGGTACTGAGGTGCACCTGGGTAGGTACTGAGGTGCACCGGGTAGGTACTGAGGTGCACCTGGGGAGGTACTGAGGTGCACCTGGGTAGGTACTGAGGTGCACCTGGGTAAGGTACTGAGGTGGCACCTGGGTAGGTACTGAGGTGCAACCCGGGTAGGTACTGAGGTGTACCTGGGTAGGTACTGAGGTGCACCTGGGTAGGTACTGAGGTGCACCTGGGTAAGTACTGAAAATGCACCTGGGTAGGTACTGAGGTGCACTCAGCTGGGTACTGAGGTGCACCTGGGTAGGTTTCTGAGGTGCACCTAGCTGGTACTGAGGTGCACCTTGCTAAATACAGAGGTGCACCTCGCTAGATACTGAAGTGCACCTTGCTAAATACTGATGTGCACATAGCTAGATACGGAGGTGAAATAGCTAGATTTAAAGAGGTTCACCTAGCTAGATACTGAGGCGCACCTCACTAGATACTGAAGTGAGCATAGCTAGATACGGAGGTGCACATCGCTAGATAATGAGGTGCACCTGCTAGATACTGAGGTGCACCTACCTACGTACTGAAGTGCACCTAGCTAGATACTGAGGTTTCACCTCGCTAAATATGAGGTGCACCTCACTACATACTGAAGTGCATCTAGCTAGAAATAAAGTGCACCTACCAGATAATGAGGTACACCTGGCTAGGTAGTGAGGTGCACCTCGCTAAATACTGAAGTGCACCTAGTTAGATACTGAGGTGCATCTAGCTCAATATTCAGGTGCACCTAGCTGCATACTGAGGTGTACGTAAATAGCTACTAAGGTGCACCTAGCTATTTACTGAGGTGCACCTAGCTAGTTAGTGAGGTGCACCTAGATAGGTATTGTAGTGCAAGTAGCTAGTTATGTGGTGCA
>NC_069405.1:91087265-91118549 GCF_026875155.1 Cherax quadricarinatus | reverse complement strand
CGGAAAAAAGTCATTACAATCTCCTTCACAATTACCTACAGAAGCCCCCCCAACCAGAACAACCCCAATGTACCCAAACATTCTAACCCAAAACACACATGCCATTTCAATGCCCCCATCCACCTCATTACAAACTCCACCCTCACAACAAACGCCCATAATTCCTCATCAGGTCTCCCAATTCTCCAACCCCAACGTACTCCAACGTACCCCCCAGACCACAGTTTTAGAAAAAAAAATTGAAGGTTTGGTATACAAATGCAGATGGAATAACAAATAATTGCGAAGAGTGACATGAAAAAATCAAGGAGACATACCCCAGACATAACAGCACTCACAGAAACGAAACTCACCAGATGATAACAGATGCAATCTTTCCACCCGATACGAAATCCTCAGGAAGATTAGAGAGAGGAGAAGGGGAGGAGGAGTTGCACTGCTCTTTTAAAAACTAGTGGGGACTTGAGGAGAATGGAAGGAATGGATGGAATGTGCGAAAGGACAAATTATTAGGAACAAATCAGTCTGAGGGCCATAAGGTGGTAAATGCCACAGAACTGCAGGAGGCCAAGAGAAGAATTCGGCGAGAGCAACAAAGCAATGGTTGACACACTAGTCGAGGTGGCCAGAAGAGCTCACATGGGGAGCAAAGTTATTAGTTATGGGTGATTTCAATCACAAGGAGATTAACTGAGAAAACCTGGAGCCCCATGGAGGTCCCGAAACATGGAGAGCCAAGATGATGGATATAGTACTGGAAAACCTCTTGCATCAACATATTAGAGACACTGTAAGAGAGTTGAAGATGATCCAGCAAGACTGGACCTTGTATTCACCTTGAGTAGTTCGGATCGAGGATATCAAGTATGAAAGGCCCCTTGGAACTAGAGATCATGTGGTTCTGCGCTTTGGTTACATAGTTAAGATACAAGTGGAGAGAGTAGCAGGAACAGGATGGAAAAAAAACAAATTACAAAAGGGAGATACACAGGCATGAGAAACTTTCTGCAAGACATTTTGTGGGAGAGAGAAATAGCAGGAAAACCAGTAAAAGAAATGATGGAATATGTGGCAACAAAATGCAAGGAGGCAGAGGAGAGGTTTGTTCCAAAGAGGAACAGAAATAATGGGAAAACCAGAATGAGTCCTTGGTTCAGCCAAAGGTGTAGGGAGGCAAAAACTAGATGCACTTGAGAATGGAAAAGGTACAGAAGACAAAGAACCCAGGGAAAAAAAAGAGATCAGCCGGAAAGCCAGAAACGAATATGCACAGATTAAGAAGGAAGGCTCAGTGGGCAATACGAAAATGACATAGCATCGAAAGTCAAGTCTGACCCGAAGTTGTTGTACAGCCACATCAGGAGGAAAACAACAGTCAAGGACCAGACAATCTGGCTGAGGAAGAATGGTGGGAAGTTCACAAGAAACGACCAAGAGGTATGTGAGGAGCTTAACATGAGATTTAAAGAAATATTTACAGTGGAGACAGGAAGGACTCCAGAATTCAGAACAGGGAGGTACACCAATAAGTGGTGGATGAGATACACACAACCATGAAGGAGGTGAAGAAATTGCTATGTGAACTTGATACCCCAAATGCGGTGGGACCAGACAACACCTCTGGGGGCCCCTTTAGGAGGGAGCAAAGATACTGTGTGGCCACGAACAAAGATTTTCAACACATCCATTAAAAAGGAAATAAACAAGCAAAAAAAAACAATTAGCCATTTTCAGGGAACAGAATGGGGAAAAAAGAGAGAGGGAGAGAGAGAGAGAAGAAGGAGAGGAGAGAAAGAAGAGAGAGAGAAGGGGAGAGGGGGAAGAGAGAGAGAGGGAGAGAGAGAGAGAAGAGAGAGAGAGAGAGAAGAGGGGGAGAGAGAGAGAGAGAGAGAGAGAGGGGAGGGAGGAGAGAGAGAGAGAGAGAGAGAGAGGGGGGAGAGAGAGAAGAGAGAGAGAGAGAGAAGAGAGAGAAGAGAGAGGGGTTTGGATAACTGCATTTTTTTAACGCAAGAAGGCCTTCGACACATTTCTTCACAAGAGGTTAAGCAAAAGCTGGGGGATCATCACACACAACGGAGGGGCACTGCAATGGATCAGAAAATACTTGAAGGGAGGAAACAAGATCATAGTACGTGAGAGGTAAAGGTGGGTGCTTATGACAACGGCTTCCCACGGGGGTCAGTCATATACGTCGGTCCATATGGGTATGCAGCCCATTCGGAATCCCACTGGTATGCACCTAAAAAATTTAAAGAAATTAAAAAGGTTTCCCCCAAACTAGCCCCAGAGCAAAGGGGGATGTCGACAAAAAAGAATTAAAGGGGAAATTGGCCTGCGACAGTGAGAACAAAAAGGCCAGGGAGACATGATAAGACAAAAAAACTGCCGCAATAGACAAGTGGACGAAAAAGGGATGTTACAAGAGGGACACAGAAAAAAGAGGTCACAATAGGAAGTTGAAGACTCAAGAGTCAAAGTATTTTGGGAATATTTTTTCAGTTAATTTGTCGGGAAGTGGAATGTCTAGAAAGTGAGTAGCGGGGGGGGAACCATACTGTTTTAAGACGGGGTTTTGATAAACCAGGAGAAGGGAGAGAGAGGACCTTAGGGGTCATAAAAGGGGGGGCCAGGAGCTGTGATTCGACCCCTGCCCCACAAATGAAACAAAAAAAAGGGTGATACACATACATTGTGCAGAACAGACGAGTTTGCCTTTTTGGCTGTTTTTGCTAAACTAAAAAATAAATTTTGTTTATCCATAAATAGGGGAAATTAGTTTGAATTTAAACGAATGAAATATATATAATCGATTTTATATAAAATAAATAAATTTATTTATGTATTATTTTTTTATTTAATGTCTTTGCAAACAGTATATTGAATTTTTATATAAATAGTGGGTTGAAATACAAAGAAACCTCTATTATCCCGGGCATTATGGCCGCCAACTTAACATTTTTGGGCTTAGGGCTATTAAATAAAAGGGAGTATTTAAAATATAGTTGTACGGGGACAAAAATTATTTCATAGTTTTAGAATTTTTAATTATAAATAAATAAAAAATTGATAAACAAAGATATATTTATATTCAAAATGCTTTGTGAAAACAATGTTTCAATTATTTTCCGTCAATAATGTTAAAAGGTTTCAATGTATTGTTGAAGTTATAATGGGGAGTAATGGGTGATAAATGTGTAGAGTATTTAGCATTTAGTCTAGGGGATTAAGTGGCTTTTGAGAGAGTCTTTAAATTGTTTTTCGACGGGGTTACTTTAATATTTTCTGGAAAATGAATTCCCATATTTTGGGGCCCTTTTGTGCATGGGTTTTTTCACAGTGTGATATGGACACGGGGTTATCAAAAGAGTGATCTGGCTTGTGTTGTGGTCTGTGTCCTTTAAAGGTTGTAGGAAAGTTTGAGGGGAGGGTTTATATTTGTGTGTATTTTGTGATGTAGTAGGCCTGAAAAATTTGGATTTTTATGGTGAGAGACCCAATTTTTAAAAATTTGGGGGAGTATCTGGGGGGAGGGGGAATTTTTTTATCATTCTTACTGCTGCCTTTTTGTTTATGGGGGTTTTTTTAAGTGACGGATGTGTGATCCTCATGCCACAAATTCCTTGTAAGAAAAGGGTTTATAAAAATGGTACATGCCAGGAGTGATTGTGGAACGTAGTACCTTATCTTTGATAGTATGTCTACAGTCTTGGAGATTTTTTTTGGGTGATTTGTTGTATGTGTCCGGAACTTAAGGTACGCAAGGGAACCTAGGAATTTTCCCTCTGTGATCTTGTGACGGACCACTTAGCGTTTTTTTAAAGTGGAACATTTGCAGCTTTTTTTCCCAAAAATGAATAAAAATAGGTTTTTCATGTCGGGAATTTTTATTATCTCGTCAGGCGAATTTTCTGAATTCAGCATTGACTGTGTTTTATTTTGATGGTTTGGGGAAAAAATCATATGTATGCATCGCAAATAATATGGGTTTGAGAGCGTATGAAACGTGATCTTTTGTAGATGAAAAAGGGGTGGCCCAAAGGGACATTCCCTTTGGGACTCCTACTGTGTTTGGGTTTTGAGTGGAGGATTTTGCTATTTGCTCACAATTGATTTGTTACTTTAATATTGAGGGAGTGGCCTTGATACCATAGTGCTTTAATTTAGGTACTTAGTTCATGGCAATTACGAAAGTTTTAAGTAAATCAATAAAATTCCCCCCGGACTTTTTTTTTTAAGTCGGTAATATTAGTTCTAGCATGTGTATGATAGACATTTTTTTCTTTTTTTATTCCTGAACCCAAACTGACAAGGGTTTAATATGTTGTGTGAAACGGGGGTGGAATAGTCCGTCTATGAATTAATTTTCAAAGTTTTTTAAGAGCATTGGGAAGTTTGATATTGGCTAGAGTTTTTAAGTTTCTTGGTCACCTCCTAAGCTGTACACAAATAATAAATTTTTTTTATTTAAAATAAAACTACTATTATACTATCTATCTATCATTATCTATCTATCTATTATATTAATATATATTATAATAATATATATATAATATAATAATATATATAATATATTTAATAAGATCACAGTAAACAGATGATTTTTAAAAAATACAAAAAAACCATGTGAAAGATGTGAAAACCAAGCGTTTCGTGACTACTCACATTTCAAGGAATATGAAAGTAATACATCAAAGGAAGGCAATTTAAAAGGGGTTAGACTACACCTCACAGTCAACCCCCACAAAAAGAAACACCCGACCCGCAATACCGGACTATAAGAAAAAGGAACACTGAGTAGGTCCGCTGGTAAACTAGACAGGTCCTCACGACATCCCACTAACAAATAAGGTTTATTTTTTGTCCAATGTATTATTTAAAATCTAACCAATTTTTATTAATTTAAAAGAGTCTAATTATATAAACCTAAGGAAATGTTCATATTATTTTTAAAACTGCTTTTTGAAACAAGAATTTAATTAAATTTCTTCAACCTGGACTTGCTTGATACAACTTTCTCAACTTTTTTGAAAATCAATTGGGTGGTTAAAATTCTCACTGAAAAATAAGCATTGGAATCTGTCCAGTTCTAAGCTAATTTATTTTTTTTTAATCTAAGTTCGAGATTTTTTTTCCATTTGACCGTAATAAGCTTTTCGCAAATTTTTAAAATAATCTTACAGACACTCCGTCAGCATTTTGGGGGAATTTCTTTATCTAAAGCTTTTTTCTGTATCCCCTTTTCTTTTAATTGGGATTGTCGCGCGTCATTTTTTTTTTTGTTGTGGGGGTTGACTGTGAGGTGTAGTCTAAGCTCTTTAATTTTCCTTTCCCTTTGATGCATTCTTTATGTTCCTTGACAATGTACTAGTCACGAAAGCGCTTGGGAATTTCACTACCTTTCACATTGTTTTTTTTCATATATATATATAAAATATTATAAAAAATATAGTTTTTTTTATATATATATA
The DNA here is from genome assembly GCF_026875155.1 of Cherax quadricarinatus. NCBI lineage: Eukaryota > Metazoa > Arthropoda > Malacostraca > Decapoda > Parastacidae > Cherax > Cherax quadricarinatus. Next base: position 91,113,081 of record NC_069405.1, on the reverse strand, counting down.
TATATATATATATATATATATATAATTACCCCATACGCACGAATATCAGTACCTAGGCGATTTTTTAAAATAGTACTTAACCACCTTACGTAAAAAGGCAGTGAACCAAGCTTTTTCACTTCAGTGAGACTAAAAGGGGATTCGTGTCCGCGTCAACAGTTCACTACCTGCTTTTCCCGTCCCCAAGTGTTGCATCCGGATTTTAGCAGCGATTCTCCCTGAGCATCTTAGGGGCAAACGGAAACCCGGACCAAAAGTTTGTTGACAGAGCCTGATCGAGGTTATCTAACGGGCCTAAAAAAAAGTCCTGTGCCCCCCTAAATAGTGCACACTTCACACAGGGTGGCCCAGTAGTGAAATAACCTCAACAATGGTTTAGGGGGTATCAGGGAATGATAAGCCACCCCCCTGGTAGTGGGGCTCTCATGTAGGAGACTTTCGTTGGGTGTTCCCCTCTCCCCCTTTGGGCCCCGACTCAACCCCCCAGACCACCGTTAGTGTTGCCCCACACTTGCCCCCTTTATTTTCCCGAACACAGGTTATTGTGACAGTGAAGCAGCGACCGATTCGGTACCCCGGTCTTGTGTGCCGTAAATCCAGGGAAAGATTCAAGGGATGAAGAGGTTTAAAAACGTTTCAAGAGTAGTCTCACAAAGCCGTTGCCCAGCAATAAGGAAGCCCCTCCAACTATGCAGACCTGAGGCAGCCAAAACATCCAAATTGGATCACCATTTAAGCCCGGGTAGACGGCAAGCGGTGGTATGGGATATACAGTGCTCTACCTTGGCTGACACCATTCCAATACCCAGGAAGAAGGAGGGGGAGCTCCCGCTTCAGAGAGTCCCCCAAAATCTAAAATACGGAGAAATTGGCCAATTATAAATTTTTTCCCATAGGCCGGGGAAAGCTTGGCTCATGGGAAAAGAGGCATTTAAGTTCCCTTTAGAAGCTAGGCAAAGATCCTCGGGTAACTGGGGACCCCCCGGGGAGCTATTTTTTTTTTTTTCCAGGGACTCACCACGCTGTTCAGCTCGTCGTGCCAATACATAAAATTTCGATTTTGGATTAAATAACAATGCGCTTTGGCCGAATATTAAAGCGAAAATTTTGGTATGCAATAATTTCGCAAAAATCATTCTGAACCCAATGAAAACGATAAATTTAATTTGTTTTGTTTTTTTATTAAAGTACTGTAAACCCTTTTTAAAATATTTAGTTGGGTTTTGGGAAAATTTAAATTTCGCTTCTTATAATAAAATTGGTAAGTTTTTCCCAAAATTCCCTTTGGGACAAAATCAAAATTTTTATAAACATAAAAAAAAAAAAAATCTATAATTTTAAAAAGACAATTTTTAGAACCTAATTTAAATGAGTTCTTACTAACTGGGCCAAAACCACATTTATATATATAAATATATTAAAAAATTTTTTTTAAAATATAAATAATAAAATATATAAATAATATAACGGTAGATAAATAGTAGATAGATAGCAATAGATAAATAGATAGATAGATATAGATAGTAACAGATATATAATTATACTACTGAGAAAGAAAAGGGAAAAACTCTTTGGGAATGATTACAATGGGGCTTATTTAAAAGCGAGGCGCAACGTCAAGTGAAAACTGCAGTGTTCCAAAATAAGCAGTGAGTGATGGCACTCCAAGGTGAACATATTGAACAAGAAAAAGGGGGGGAAAAAGGGGAATTGCATACACAAAGCTTTAAAATGGAAACTGACAGCGGGGTTGCTGTTGGGGAGAGGGAAACTTAGGTTTAAACCTGAACTTTTCTGAGTGCAGGGTGAAAAACCTCCATGTTTATTTGCATGAAAGTAAGGAGCGAGAGAGAGAGAGAGAGAGAGAGAAGAGGAGAGAGAGAGAGAGAGAGAGAGAGAGAGAGAGAGAGAGAGAGAGAGAGAGAGAGAGAGAGAGAGAGAGAGAGAGAATTATAAACAGTAATCATCTGCTTATTTACCCTCTGTGTGTCCTTATGCCTCATCAGTGAGTCACCAAACTATAGGTACCCAGCCCATAGAGTCTAGCGCTTCAGCGTCATGATAACAAACACGAAATTATAATAAATATTAAAACAAAAAAATAACAGTATTTTAATCGCAAAAGCTTCAGAAAAGCTCAAAACTCACAAGTTATTCTCGAAGCATCATTTACCGGCGACAAGATTCTTGCGTAACTCGTCCCACCATCACCATAATGACAGTAATAAAATCAACTATAAGAATCAGATCAGAACATAAGGTAAATATACACAAATAACCCGCACATAAAAGACAGAAGCTTACGACGACGTTTCGGTCCGACTTACACCATTGACAAAGTCACACTAACAGAGGTGGAGCAGGACGGCTATGTATAGGCAGGAAGAGGTGGTGGTAGTGGTAGTAGTAGTAGTAGTAGTAGTAGTAGTAGTAGTAGTAGTAGTAGTAGTAGTAGTAGTAGTAGTAGTAGTAGTAGTAGTAGTAGTAGTACAAGAATTGTATATACATGCACAACAAATTAATGAAAGTATAAGATGGTTGTTTATTACGGAAACAAGAGAAGTAAAGAGACTTAGAGTGCCATAAATCAACGAACTAAAACATTTAATAATAATAATATCTTTATTACTACATGTACAAGGTATACAGACCATAGCTGACATCACTGACATACTACTATGTAGAAAGTAGCTTGTTATGTACGGCATTTCTCGCAAATTAGGTCAGTTTTGTCCCAGGATGAGACCCGCACCAGTCCACTAACACCCAGGTACCCATTTTACTGATGGGTGAACATAGACAACCTGTGTAAAGAAACACACCCAATGTTTCTACCCTCGCCTGAAATCGAACCCGGACATCCTGGACGTGTGAAGCGAGACCCACCAGTCCACGGGGCATATTCGAAACAATGTCTACCTGTGAGCAACAAGGTTTAAGAATGCTCGCTTTCAGAGCGCAAAATTTCGAATGCAAACTTCCAGAAGCAAAATTAATTATTAATAATAAATTTTCTAATCAACATCTTGAATATAACGTAAATTTTTCATCTCTTTATTACAGAAAAAAATAATAAAAAGTCTGGAAAAGAGAGAGAAAACCATAACTAAGAAGTAAAATAATATTGACTCAAACACTTAATCTATTTTTCCTTAAGAATTTGAGATCTCATTCACGTCTTTAAGATAATTACGGCAGACTGAAACACAGTGTCTGCTGAAGCTGCAAGTATAATTACGGCAGACTGAAACACAGTTTGTCTTGAAGCTCAGTATAATTACGGCAGACTGAAACACAGTGTCTGCTGAAGCTGCAAGTATAATTACGGCAGACTGAAACACAGTGTCTGCTGAAGCTGCAAGTATAATTACGGCAGACTGAAACACAGTGTCTGCTGAAGCTGCAAGTATAATTACGGCAGACTGAAACACAGTGTCTGCTGAAGCTGCAAGTATAATTACGGCAGACTGAAACACAAGTGTCTGCTGAAGCTGCAAGTATAATTACGGCAGACTGAAACACAGTGTCTGCTGAAGCTGCAAGTATAATTACGGCAGACTGAAACACACGTTCTGCTGAAGCTGCAAGTATAATTACGGCAGACTGAAACACACTGTCTGCTGAAGCTGCAAGTATAATTACGGCAGACTGAAACACATGTCTGCTGAAGCTGCAAGTATAATTACGGCAGACTGAAACACACTGTCTGCTGAAGCTGCAATGTATAATTACGGCAGACTGAAACACAGTGTCTGCTGAAGCTGCAAGTATAATTACGGCAGACTGAAACACAGTGTCTGCTGAAGCTGCAAGTTATAATTACGCAGACTGAAACACAGTGTCTGCTGAAGCTGCAAGTATAATTACGGCAGACTGAAACACAGTGTCTGCTGAAGCTGCAAGTATAATTACGGCAGACTAAAACACACTGTCTGCTGAAGCTGCAAGTATAATTACGGCAGACTGAAACACACTGTCTGCTGAAGCTGCAAGTATAATTACGGCAGACTGAAACACACTGTCTGCTGAAGCTGCAAGTATAATTACGGCAGACTGAAACACAGTGTCTGCTGAAGCTGCAAGTATAATTACGGCAGACTGAAACACAGTGTCTGCTGAAGCTGCAAGTATAATTACGGCAGACTGAAACACAGTGTCTGCTGAAGCGTGCAAGTATAATTACGGCAGACTGAAACACAGTGTCTGCTGAAGCTGCAAGTATATTACGGCAGACTGAAACACAGTGTCTGCTGAAGCTGCAAGTATAATTACGGCAGACTGAAACACAGTGTCTGCTGAAGCTGCAAGTATAATTACGGCAGACTGAAACACACTGTCTGCTGAAGCTGCAAGTATAATTACGGCAGACTGAAACACACTGTCTGCTGAAGCTGCAAGTATAATTACGGCAGACTGAAACACAGTGTCTGCTGAAGCTGCAAGTATAATTACGGCAGACTGAAACACAGTGTCTGCTGAAGCTGCAAGTATAATTACGGCAGACTGAAACACAGTGTCTGCTGAAGCTGCAAGTATAATTACGGCAGACTGAAACACAGTGTCTGCTGAAGCTGCAAGTATAATTACGGCAGACTGAAACACAGTGTCTGCTGAAGCTGCAAGTTATAATTACGGCAGACTGAAACACACTGTTGCTGAAGCTGCAAGTATAATTACGGCAGACTGAAACACACTGTCTGCTGAAGCTGCAAGTATAATTACGGCAGACTGAAACACAGTGTCTGCTGAAGCTGCAAGTATAATTACGGCAGACTGAAACACAGTGTCTGCTGAAGCTGCAAGTATAATTACGGCAGACTGAAACACACTGTCTGCTGAAGCTGCAAGTATAATTACGGAGACTGAAACACAGTGTCTGCTGAAGCTGCAAGTATAATTACGGCAGACTGAAACACAGTGTCTGCTGAAGCTGCAAGTATAATTACGGCAGACTGAAACACACTGTCTGCTGAAGCTGCAAGTATAATTACGGTAGACTGAAACACAGTGTCTGCTGAAGCTGCAAGTATAATTACGGCAGACTGAAACACACTGTCTGCTGAAGCTGCAAGTATAATTACGGCAGACTGAAACACACTGTCTGCTGAAGCTGCAAGTATAATTACGGAGACTGAAACACAGTGTCTGCTGAAGCTGCAAGTATAATTACGGCAGACTGAAACACAGTGTCTGCTGAAGCTGCAAGTATAATTACGGAGACTGAAAACACAGTGTCTGCTGAAGCTGCAGGTATAATTACGGCAGACTGAAACACAGTGTCTGCTGAAGCTGCAAGTATAATTACGGCAGACTGAAACACAGTGTCTGCTGAAGCTGCAAGTATAATTACGGCAGACTGAAACACAGTGTCTGCTGAAGCTGCAAGTATAATTTACGGCAGACTGAAACACAGTGTCTGCTGAAGCTGCAAGTATAATTGACGGCAGACTGAAACACAGTGTCTGCTGAAGCTGCAAGTATAATTGCGGCAGACTGAAACACAGTGTCTGCTGAAGCTGCAAGTATAATTACGGCCAGACTGAAACACAGTGTCTGCTGAAGCTGCAAGTATAATTGCGGCAGACTGAAACACAGTGTCTGCTGAAGCTGCAAGTATAATTGCGGCAGACTGAAACACAGTGTCTGCTGAAGCTGCAAGTATAATTGCGGCAGACTGAAACACAGTGTCTGCTGAAGCTGCAAGTATAATTGCGGCAGACTGAAACACAGTGTCTGCTGAAGCTGCAAGTATAATTGCGGCAGACTGAAACACAGTGTCTGCTGAGCTGCAAGTATAATTACGGCAGACTGAAACACAGTGTCTGCTGAAGCTGCAAGTATAATTGCGGCAGACTGAAACACAGTGTCTGCTGAAGCTGCAAGTATAATTACGGCAGACTGAAACACTGTCTGCTGAAGCTGCAAGTATAATGCGGCCAGACTGAAACACAGTGTCTGCTGAAGCTGCAAGTATAATTGCGGCAGACTGAAACACAGTGTCTGCTGAAGCTGCAAGTATAATTACGGCAGACTGAAACACAGTGTCTGCTGAAGCTGCAAGTATATTACGGCAGACTGAAACACAGTGTCTGCTGAAGCTGCAAGTATAATTACGGCAGACTGAAACACAGTGTCTGCTGAAGCTGCAAGTATAATTGCGCGAACTGAAACACAGTGTCTGCTGAAGCTGCAAGTATAATTGCGGCAGACTGAAACACAGTGTCTGCTGAAGCTGCAAGTATAATTACGGCAGACTGAAACACAGTGTCTGCTGAAGCTGCAAGTATAATTACGGCAGACTGAAACACAGTGTCTGCTGAAGCTGCAAGTATAATTACGGCAGACTGAAACACACTGTCTGCTGAAGCTGCAAGTATAATTACGGCAGACTGAAACACAGTGTCTGCTGAAGCTGCAAGTATAATTACGGCAGACTGAAACACACTGTCTGCTGAAGCTGCAAGTATAATTACGGCAGACTGAAACACACTGTCTGCTGAAGCTGCAAGTATAATTACGGCAGACTGAAACACAGTGTCTGCTGAGCTGCAAGTATAATTACGGCAGACTGAAACACACTGTCTGCTGAAGCTGCAAGTATAATTACGGCAGACTGAAACACACTGTCTGCTGAAGCTGCAAGTATAATTACGGCGGACTGAAACACACTGTCTGCTGAAGCTGCAAGTATAATTACGGCAAACTGAAACACAGTGTCTGCTGAAGCTGCAAGTATAATTACGGCAGACTGAAACACAGTGTCTGCTGAAGCTGCAAGTATAATTACGGCAGACTGAAACACAGTGTCTGCTGAAGCTGCAAGTATAATTACGGCAGACTGAAACACAGTGTCTCCTGAAGCTGCAAGTATAATTACGCAGACTGAAACACAGTGTCTGCTGAAGCTGCAAGTATAAATTACGGCAGACTGAAACACAGTGTCTGCTGAAGCTGCAAGTATAATTACGGCAGACTGAAACACAGTGTCTGCTGAAGCTGCAAGTATAATTACGGACAGACTGAAACACAGTGTCTGCTGAAGCTGCAAGTATAAATTACGGCAAACTGAAACACAGTGTCTGCTGAAGCTGCAAGTATAATTACGGCAGACTGAAACACAGTGTCTCCTGAAGCTGCAAGTATAATTACGGCAGACTGAAACACAGTGTCTGCTGAAGCTGCAAGTATAATTACGGCAAACTGAAACACAGTGTCTGCTGAAGCTGCAAGTATAATTACGGCAGACTGAAACACAGTGTCTCCTGAAGCTGCAAGTATAATTACGGCAGACTGAAACACAGTGTCTCCTGAAGCTGCAAGTATAATTACGGCAGACTGAAACACAGTGTCTCCTGAAGCTGCAAGTATAAATTACGGCAGACTGAAACACAGTGTCTCCTGAAGCTGCAAGTATAATTACGGCAGACTGAAACACAGTGTCTCCTGAAGCTGCAAGTATAATTACGGCAGACTGAAACACAGTGTCTGCTGAAGCTGCAAGTATAATTACGGCAGACTGAAACACAGTGTCTCCTGAAGCTGCAAGTATAATTCGGCAGACTGAAACACAGTGTCTCCTGAAGCTGCAAGTATAATTACGGCAGACTGAAACACACTGTCTGCTGAAGCTGCAAGTATAATTACGGCAGACTGAAACGCAGTGTCTGCTGAAGCTGCAAGTATAATTACGGCAGACTGAAACACAGTGTCTGCTGAAGCTGCAAGTATAATTACGGCAGACTGAAACACAGTGTCTGCTGAAGCTGCAAGTATAATTACGGCAGACTGAAACACAGTGTCTGCTGAAGCTGCAAGTATAATTACGGCAGACTGAAACACAGTGTCTGCTGAAGCTGCAAGTAATAATTACGGCAGACTGAAACACAGTGTCTGCTGAAGCTGCAAGTATAATTACGGCAGACTGAAACACAGTGTCTGCTGAAGCTGCAAGTATAATTACGCAGACTGAAACACAGTGTCTCCTGAAGCTGCAAGTATAATTACGGCAGACTGAAACACAGTGTCTGCTGAAGCTGCAAGTATAATTACGGCAGAGTGAAACACACTGTCTGCTGAAGCTGCAAGTATAATTACGGCAGACTGAAACACATTGTCTGCTGAAGCTGCAAGTATAATTACGGCAGACTGAAACACACTGTCTGCTGAAGCTGCAAGTATAATTACGGCAGACTGAAACACATTGTCTGCTGAAGCTGCAAGTATAATTACGGCAGACTGAAACACATGTCTGCTGACTCCAATTCATTCGTTTAAGAACCAGTAAGACAGGAATATTGAAAATATAGGTTTGACCTAGACACTATGATGGGGTAAACTAGTTAGGTTAGTGATTTTAGTGCAACAACTACGTCAGGACGAACAGTTAATAATGGACATCCAAGATAATAATAACGATAATAATAATAATAATCAAAATAATAATATTGGACAAAGCACTAATCATCCATGTTGGAAGTCGATGTATGACTTGCTGAAGGTCTATACAGAGTCTTACTGTTTCTGTAACGAGGGTTTGCTATATGTCAAATGTATATTCTTATGATAGTTGCCGAGTATACTTGGTTCTGTGGTTGTGATGCTGAGAGCGAGGCATTACGTTCTCGCGGCTCTCACATGATGCACTCTCGCTTTCTCTCTCCGAGTGTCTCGCTTTCTCTCCAAGACCCTATCTCCTGGTTCATCTGGGGAACGTTTCTTTTAGTGTTTCTCAACGCAAACACACACGCGCGCACACACACACACACACACACACACACTAAACAGACAGACAACACTAAACTACAGATCTGTGTCTCTGACATGTATAATTTGTAAAGATATTTACAAGATTATCAGAAGAGTGGTTGAGCATCTACGACGCCTTCAGAGAAGGAAAATTCTGCCTCACAAACCTACCGGAGTTCTATGAAATGGTAACAGAAGTAATACAGGAGAGAAAGGGATGGATAGACTGCAACTTCTTGGACTGTAAGAAGACTTTCGACACACCACCACACTAGAGGCTGGTTTAGAACCTAGAGGGGCAGACAGGAATAGCAGTCACATGCACCCACTCTGACGAGGTGAGTGCATGTGTCGAGTGAGGTTCCACGATGAGAAGAATACAGGTGGACTAGATCACGTAAGCCTACAAGGAGATATGGACAGACTGCAAGCCTGGTCCAACAAATGGCTCCTGGAGTTTAACCTCAGCAAATGCAAAACCATGAAGTCTGTAGAAGGACAAAAAAGACCGCAGACGGAATACGAGCAAGTGTACAAGATGGTGATAAAGAAGACAAAATTCAAGAGCCAGAGAAAACACCGGGAAAGGTCAGCAGCCCAGACAAGGCTGCCAAAACTCGCATCACAAATGAACTACATTGCTTCACAGCTTTGGTGAGCTTGTCTGTGACTGGCTGATGAACCGAGGTACTGATATAACGGCGGGTACCCTACTGATCGTTAAATCCTTAGCACCTGTTTCGCTGGTCGGGAGGCAGCCTGTATGGGAGTGTGACATACTCTGAATAATATGTAACATATTCTTAAGTTTCCACAATAAAGTTCTTGAAGAAAGGAGAGAGTGGATATAGTGTCAGCATAGTTTATATAGTCGACCCCTTGCTAGACTTAGCGGGTAGCATGTGACGTCACGTGATGTGACATGTGAGCGTCAGACGCTCTGCCTCTCCCTCAGTTCCCAGATAGACCTACAGGCGGGTACAGGCAGGCTGGGCCACTCCCCTCTCGCAACTCTGCTAATATAGTGAATACAATCAAACAAGTGTGTTTATCTACAACCATCATATCTTCACGGAACCCTCCCAACAGTAGTAGCGACCAGCAAAGAGGCACGGCCAGGAGCTATGACTTGGCCTATGTTACCACAAACAGGTGAGTACATACACACACATGCACACACACACACACACACACACACACACGCACCTCACTCAGAGAAAAAGATGTTGGGGTGAGTATAACACCAAACATATCCCCTGAGGCACAAATCAACCAAATAACTGCTGCAGCTATGGGCAACTAGCAGACCTAAGAACAACATTCCGTCATCTCCGTATGGACTCGTACACGACTCTGTGCACCGTGTACATCAGGCCCATACTGGAGTATGCAGCATAAGTTTGGAACCCACACCTGGTCAAGCATGTCAAGAAATTAGAGAAAGTCCAAAGGTTTGCAACAAGACTAGTTCCAGAACTAAGGGGAATGTCCTACGAAGAATGGTTAGGGGAAATCGGCCTGGTGACACTGGAGGACAGGAGGGTTAGGGCAGACATGATAACGACATACAAAATTGTGAAGGCTTACTCAGCCCTGTAACAACTTCAGACAGTATTACCAAGGCTGGCTCCTCCTCAGGAAAATTAATGAATAGAAAAAGAACAAAAACTGACAAATATAAACACTTTTTTATTTAGGAAATATGAAATATAAAACACTTAAATGAAAATATTAAGTTCTACATTAAAGAAATGAAAAATGAAAAATATAAATGATAACTGAATTTCAACACTAATATAAAACTTGGGTGTCTGGTGTTGGTGGCACTGCTTGTTGAAATCGTAACCGTTGCCGATGATGGGGGGGGGTCGCAGGTGTTGGTTACAACCCACTGGCTAGTTCTTCACAGTCTAGCCTTGAGTATTCTATCCCGATGACAGGAAAGCAGGTTCTTTACCGCTGCAATGATGAGGGGTTACGTCCTGCAATTTCATACAGGTGCACAGGTAATTAAATCCAAAAAATGGAATCTCAGGACGTTAGTCCATCTCCATCAATTTTACTCGTTGATTGACAGGTGACCCTCTCTGTCATCCAAGCTAAAAAGAAAAGACAGGTTACCCATGCTTAAGAAATCACCTCTCCATGATAAGTACAATACCTAAAAGATGTGGTGATTATTACAACAGTCAACTTATAGCAAGACTAAAAGGACTAAGTTTATTATTGGTCAAAAGTAAACCCTTTTAAACCAATAAATCCACTAGAATACAAGGCAGGCATGTACTTACAGTAGTGCTGGGAGCAGTGAGTCTAGTGATTACTGTTTGGACCGGAGCCCCACACGTCACCTTTCGGGGGGGGGAGGAAAGAGGGGAAGGGATAGCGGCAGCTAGACTGACCCTACCTTAACAAGCAGCCAGCAGTCAAACTATCACTTTTGGGGTGGGGGAAAAAAGGCGGGAATAGCGGGAGCTTGACTTACCCTACCTTAACAAGTAGCCGGCAATGAAACTATTGTTACTATATACTCCCTCTCTAATCCTATCTATTGAACTTTTCCCTCACACTCCCCCATACCAAGACTTATAGTCAAGAAGTATAAGAAGAATAGGTGAGGAAAAAGTTCTAACATGTGGAAGTCGCGTAAGGCAACAAATCTTCTACTGACTGTCACGACTTAACCAGTCAGAGAAATAATTGGATGAACCATTGATATACACAATATGGAACTTAAAAGCCTGGAGTGCCAATGTCTACCTCAAGGGCGACTTTTGGGTTTCCCCTTAAAATTTTCTGGGGTATATCAAAGGTTTGTGGTCCATTTCTAAAATAAATTCTTTTCCCAGCAAATAAAATTTAAGTTTGGAGATTCCCACAAGGGCAAGCATTTCCTTTTCTATGGTGGAGTATCTTGTTTCTGCGGGAAGGATTTTCCCGGGCTTAGGAAGCATACAGGGAAGGGAGTACCATCATGGTTTGTAGTAACACTGCACCTAAGCCAGTATTGGAGGCATCAGTTCTAAACAAAATGTTTTATTAATATCTGGAATCTTAAGTATAGGGTCTTTCGAAAAGATATTTTTAATTCATTAAACTTTTCCCGAGCTACGTCGGAAAGTTCAAGAGGTTCCTTCAAAAGACTTTTTAAGGAAGTCGGATAAGATGCCTGTAAGATCAGTAAGGTTCGGGATAAACCGGCATAAAAATTTGCAGAACCAAGAAAGGTACGCAGGGAGCTTCTTGGTTTGGGGAATTTAAATTCTAATAAAGCTTTGATCTTACTGGGGAGAGGCTGCAGAGAGTTATTAGAAGTATCAGTCCAAGTATCTAATCTTGTTTATCCCCAAAGGAAGCATTTTTTTGGGCCCTTGGCAGTGGGCCATGTGGAGCGTAACCAATACGGAAAACTGATGTTAATTTTTGGATATGTTCCCCCCACGTGGATGTCATTATGTAAATTTTTATCAAAATAAACTGAAACATTTGGCATATTACCCAAGACCTTTCCATCAGTCTCACGTAGGTAGAACAGGCAGTTACCAAACCAAAGGGGCATAGTTCTAAACTGCATCAGTCCTTGGTGTGTAGGAAAAGCGGTTTTACTGCTTAGAAGAAGGATCTAAATTACTTGATGTATGCTCAATCTCTAAAAAAGAAGGAAGCGTCATAAAATTTGTGTTAGATCGCTATCTATCAAGGGCATAGGTTCAGCATCCCACCGAGTTATAGCATTAAGGCCTCTGAAGTCAATAGCAAGTCTATATAAATTATCCTCCTTCTTAACCGTGACTACTGGTGAGCAATATGCAGATACTAAAGGTTCAAGATCTTTATTTTAAAATAATTTGTCTACCTCTCAAATCAAATGCATCCCTAAGGTGAACTGGAATGGTATAATTTCCGTTTGATAGGATTGTCCGTAAACTAAGTCAATCTTATGGACTACCGTGGAGGTAACACCTGGAATATCAGAAAAGGGCGTCTAAAAAGTTACTCACACATTGAAGTAGTTCATGTCTCTTAGGGCATCCAAAGATTCATTAATATTAATGTTGGTTGCGCCCGAGTGGTCAAGAGTCACCAAGTCATGTAGTTCTTCATCATAGTCTAAGTTAGGGGTTTGTCAATTATGCACACCTTACATTCTTCAGATGTCGTATCAAGTTCGTGGGGGAAAAACTAAGTCAAATTTTATTAAGGCAGTTAACCAAATTTCTTCGGTATATTTCTTAAGGATGTTGATATGATAAGCTTAGGTTTCCCCTTGACTATATGAGGTAGTCAACTTTCCCACAAATTTTAATACTTTATATGGACCTTCCATGCTACTAATAATTTATTTGACTTGATAGGCAAAAGTACAAGAACTTCATCTCCTACTTCAAAACTTCTCCTCTGACTTTTGGAATCAAAATAGGTTTTGTACTGGTCCCTGACAAGTTTAGGTTTTTCGAAACTATGCAGAGGTCTCCTCAATTTTGGGATCTAAGGTCAAGGAGAAACTGGAAAGAAGACTGAACCTCACACTCATCTCCTCATTAGTCCTTTAAGTCTGAAGGATGGACAATGGCCTCTGGCCTGTCTACCATAGAAAATTTCAAAAGGTAAAACCCCAAAGAGTCACTGGGAACTTCCCTCAGGGCAAACAAGCACAGGGTAGGTAACGATGGCACTCCTTAGGTTTAAGGGAGCAAACTTTCCTTAAAATGGACTTGAGAAACGAATGCTGGGCGCTCATCCTCCCATTACAGCTGGGATTTATAGGGTGTGGTGAAGAGAGGCTTCACTCCCAGAAATTGGTATAGATGTTGCATTAAGTCAGAATGTGAATTGTGTCCCACGGTCAGACAAAATTTCTCTAGGGATGCCACTCTGGAGAAAATGGACAAAAGGGCTTCAGCCACCTCTGTAGTAGTTATGGTCTTTAAGGGTATGGCTTCAGGGAAACTCGAAGCATAATCAACTAATGTTAATATATATCTATATCCCCCAGATGACAGTGGAGATAAAGGACCAACGATGTCAATAGCTACTCTTTCAAAAGGTACCGTAAAGACTGGCATTTTGACCATAGGTACTCGCCTGGTACCTCGGGAGGATGACAGTTGGCAAACTTTACACGATCTACAATAGGTAGTGACATCTGAGGACATTTTGGCCAAAAATAGGTTTTTTTTTCCCCAATTTTATTTAAGGTTTAACGATGCGAGAAATGTCCGGCCATTGGCAGGTCATGAGCCATTTTAAGACAGTCTCCCCTGCATTGACTTGGAACAAATAAGATGGAATAGTTTAAACTCATCTGAATTTAATTTGAATACTGACTTGACAAGATACCTTTTATATATTCAAATTTATATGAAAAGTTTTTCCTTTGGATAACTTGATTTTGTCTAGCGGCATTATGGCAATTCCGAAGAGAAGGGCAATTACGTTTTTAAATTTACAAAGGAGTCCTTCGATATATCTAAAGGCTTAAAGTCAGGGAAAATTTAAAGGATGGATAGTAGGACAAGCCTGGGCTTTGGTCTGAGCCCTAGTCAAGACATCTATGGTAAACGGAGGTGATATCTTCACTTTCATCTAACAAGTGAACCCGGGGATCCTACTACCTCGCTTTCGAGAGTGCATCACTGGTTTTTAATCCACATGAATCTCACGAGACATTGTCTCATCTGAACTTTCGGGGCTTTTCTGACTCTAACAGGAAGAGGATCTAAACACCTATGTCCATCTTTGGTGATGAAAGGTCAACTTCAGAAGGAAGAATGGCACCTTTTACATTACCTATTAGTACGGAGCAAGAAGTGATGGGAGCTAGTACGGCTTCAGACCAACCCGTGAACCATTTAGACCTAATGTAACAATGGATGGTAGGAAAAGTGTCTGTACGGCCCCAAAAAAGTCTGAAAGTATAGCAGAGGAATGAATTTCTTTAAGGTTAGGGAAACAGCTTATCAGAAATGACTATACATGTGCATCCAGTGTCTCGTAAAATGGTAGATACATTAAGTCCATTAACTGTTCCTGAACAGAAGGGTGCTTGGTCATTACAGTCTTTAAAACATCTTCCAACTTTTTGCACCTTCTTAGAAGGACAATCTGGGCGTTTTGTCCCCTTTAAACACCACACAAATGACAAACAGGAATAAAAGTAATCATTTTACTTTCCACTAGAGGTTTGATTTCTTAAAGGGCTGATGAACCCTTGCCCTTAGGGTTCGATCCCTTTAGATCTTTATAGGAAATTGTGAGCCTCAGCATACAGGTCAGCAGCCTCAGCAACTTCCTCAGCTTTAATCAGGTTTCGTTTTCTGATGAATTTTCGTATCTGGTGGGGAAGAGCTGTCAGGAACTGGTCAGCAACCCTGAAGTCTCTAAGAGATTCATAACTGTGATCAATTCCTGAACTCTCTATCCAAAAGTCGAACAAACGAAGAGTGGGTTTCCTGTAACGCTGAAAGGTTCTGGCCAGGCTGTAAGGTGGCATACCCGAAACTTTCCTGTAAGAATTAGTTGTTTTTTGATATGCTTTAAGGATTGCCTTCTTCAGTAGGTTATAATTATATATGATATCCTGCGACAAAGTTGCATAGATATTCAAAGCTGTACTAGAAAATAACATTCCTAACCTGGTTTGCCCAGGTGTCCCGCAGCCATTCACAGAGGGTAGTGTATTTTTAAACCTGATAATGTATGAAGTTATGTTTCCCCTCTGTGAAGGGAGGTAAATTAGGTGTTGGAATATGTGCACTAGCTGCACGTTGTTCCATTACTCCTTCATCTAATTGCTGTTGTGAGAAAGTTAACTTTTTATTCTCTAATTCAAGGCGAGCTTGTTCGAGCTCACGATCCTTTTCTCTCTCCCTTAACTCATATTCTCTGTCTTTTGCTTTTTTCCTCAAGTTCCCTTAATTTCTTGTTCTCACGTACTCTAGTTCTTTCTTCACGATCAAGTCTATCACGCTCCTTTTTGTCTTCTCTTTCTCTTTCTATTCTCTCTCTTTCAAGTCTTTCCTGGATCTTAGCACTAATGAATGATTCTAAATTTTTCCCTGTTGTTCCTAACTTACTTCCAGCATTTTATCCAAAACTGGTATTCCTCCATATTTGCAAGAATAACTTAAACTACCAGGGGAAAATGAAACGGGTATTAAAGAAAACAGAGGGTTCAATTCCTGCTTTGCTCAAACTAAATAAACCAGAGGGCTCGATCCCTACTTCAATTAAACAATATGTATTAATGAAAACGAAGGGTTCTATGCCGGCTCCGAGCAAACAGTAAGTAGAATGGGGTCCCTTGACCATCCAATCTTCTCACCAACAAATCAAGAGTGTCCTACTACTACTACTTCCACTACTACTACTACTACTACTACCACTACTACTACTACTACTACCACTACTACTACTACTACTACTACTACTACTACTACCACTACTACTACTACTACTACTACCACTACTACAACTACTACTACTACTACTACCACTACTACTACTACTACTACTACTACCACTACTAATACTACTACTACTACTACTACTACAACTACTACTAATACTACAACTACTACTACCACTACTTCTACAACTTTCACTACTACTACTACTACTACTACTACTACTACCACTACTACTACTACTACTACTACTACTACTACTACTACTACTACTACCACTACTTCTACACTTTCACTACTACCACATACTACTACTACTACTACTACTACTACTACTACTACTACTACTACCACTACTACTACTACTACTACTACTACTACCACTACTTCTACAACTTTCACTACTACCACTACTACTACTACTACTACTACTACTACCACTACTTCTACAACTTTCACTACTACCACTACTACTACTACTACTACTACTACTACTACTACTACTACTACTACCACTACTACTACTACTACTACTACTACTACTACCACTACTACTACTACTTCTACTACTACTACTACTACTACTACTACCACTACTACTACTACTACTACTATTTCTACTACTGCTACTACTACCACGACTTACAACTGCTACTACCACCACGACTTACTACTGCTACTACTACCACGACTTACAACTGCTACTACTATTACAACTACCTTCCCCCCATCCTCCAGATGTGTGTTCTGGTCTACTCTTCATGTCTGGCTCGGTTCTCACTAATAAGAACCAGGACGAGTCCAAACCTGGTCTGAAGTCTCACTTCTAAGTGTCAGTAATAATAATAATAATAATAATAATAATAATAATAATAATAATAATAATAATAATAATATCTTTATTTACTACACGTACAAGGTATACAGACCATAGTTGACATCAATAACATACTACTATATAGAAAGCCGCTTGTTATGCTGAGCATTTCCCGCAGATAAGGCCAATTTTGTTCCAGGATGCGACCCACACCAGTCCACTAACACCCAGGTACCCATTTTACTGATGGGTGAACATAGACAACCGGTGTAAAGAAACACACCCAGTGTTTCCACCCCTCCGCCGGGAATCGAACCCGGACCCCTCACCGTGTGAAGCGAGAGCTTCTGCCACCAGGCCACGGGACACCAATTGTTTGTGAGTAATAATATTGTTAATATAATGTACAGTGGGAGATTTGTCAATAAGAGAGAGTGTGCGCGCGCGTGCTCGAGAGCGAGAGAGAGAGAGAGAAGAGAGAGAGAGACAGTGCGACTGCTTGACAGAGTAGAGAACAGAGCAAGACGTCTCATCTCTCGCCTGGACCCATCCTGGATAGATCTGTCATTTCAGCAGAGCCTTCAACACAGGAGGGACGTGGGTGGCCTTACTGTTATGTACAAGACCAATATTGTCAAAGTACCACACTTGGATCCACTTCGAGGACAGCGTGAAACAAGCTTTTATGCCACAAGACGGGCAGAAAGCAGCAACTTCACTCTGGCTGTACCCTTCTCCAGAACATCACTCCATCTGAGATCATACATACCCAGGATGACTCGAGTATGGAAACCCATTCGTACAGCATAATGATGTCAACGAGATAAAGTCAGTTGATCAAATGAAAATGCTGGCCCACAGATGGCTCCAACTTCATACTGTCCCGTACTTGTATGTCTCATAACAATAAAAATGCTTTCAAATGAGCTGATGTAGGTAACAGCTCTTAGCTTGCCAATAAAGTTAGGAATCCTTAAACCTGTAAATAGCTGTCAATAAAGCTAGGGATCCTTAACCTTGTCAAAACCCTGTGTAAAAGAGAGAGAGAGAGAGAGAGGGGAAGAGAGAGGGGAGAGAGAGGAGAGAGAGAGAGAGAGAGAGAGAGAGAGAGAGAGAGAGCTGCAAGAACTGTGTCAAAACTGTCAGTGGTGACAATAAGGCAGGAGGAGGTGCATTTCCTTCTTAAATCGCTTGACCAAGAAAAGGCTGTGGGCCAAAGACAATTTTGAGCCCAAGATTGTTGAGATGTGCAGACCAGCTAGCAGCACTCCTAACCGCATCTTTCAGCACTGCCTAGTACAGTGTAAAGGCCTCTCTATGGAAGAGGAAAAATGTAGTCCCTGTTCACAAAAAGAAGAGCAGAGCAGAAATCAGCAACTACAGACCAGTGTCACTCTTGTCAATCACGGGTAAGACCTTGAGACAATAATCTCAAGACAAATGACAGAGTTTTTGACTACCATCACTACTTTGTGATCGTCAATATGGCTTCGGGAAAAGGTTACTCTGCTGCTGATCTGTTTGTTAAACCTTCCACTAAGTGGCACCAGTCACTGGATGAATCCAAAGTCAGCTGTGTGGTAGCATGGACATTGCTGGCGCTTTCGACCGGGGGGTGCACCAGGGCCTCTTAGCAAAACTTCAAGCACTGGAATTGCAGGCCCCTACGCTATGTCTCCTCAGTGATTACCTTCATGGTAGATCTCTAAGTGTAGTTCTCAATGGAACGGAATCAGCAAGACATCCTATTGGGGCAAGTGTTTCCACAAGGAAGCGTGTGGGTCCATTGTTATGGAATTTTCTTCTTCAACGACCTTCTTCATTCATCCCAGAATCACATGCATATGCAGACGACTGTACACTGACATTCACTTATTTCCAAGAGAAGAAATGCCAGCTGCTCTAAGCTACATCAATCACCAGCTGAGAGCTGTATCAAACTTGGGGAAATAGATGGCAAGTAACATTTGCACCTGAGAAAACGCAAATGATGATCGTCTCTAGGCACCATGATGGTAAGCTGGGGCAGTAGTAAGGATGAATGGGAGGGTGTTGGCACCTGGAGAAGAAGTTGATATCCTTGGGGTGAAAATTTGACTCCAAACTAACCATGAAGAACCATGTTGTAAATCTTGCAACAAGGCAGCCAGGAAGCTTAGAGCCCCTTCGCCGTATCTCGCATTTTGCTTGACAGTAGGGGTTGCAAGATCCTGTACGAGGGACAAGTACGCTCACACCTTGAGTATGTCCACTTTCTTGGTTGCCTGCCCCCCTCTCATCTGCGACTTTCTTGACAGAGTAGAGAACAGAGCAAGGGGTCTCATCTCTGCCTGGACCCATCCTGGATAGATCTGTCATTTCAGCAGAGCCTTCAACATAGGAGGGATGTGGGGGGCCTTACTGTTATGTCAAAAGGGGGGGATGTTGGGTGGCCTTACTGTTATGTAAAGGCCAATATTGTCAAAAACCACACTTGGATCCACTTCGAGGACAGCGTGAAACAAACTTTTATGCCACAAGACGGGCAGAAAGCAGCAACTTCACTCTGGGTTTTACCCTTCTCCAGAACATCACTCCATCTGAGATCATACATACCCAGGATGACTCGGTATGGAACCATTTTGTACAGCATAATGATGTCAACGAGATAAAGTCATTGATCAAATGAAAATGCTGGCCCACAGATGGCTCCAACTTCATCCTGTTCCCTACTTGTATGTCTCATAACAATAAAAATGCTTTCAAATGAGCTGATGTAGGTAACAGCTCTTAGCTTACCAATAAAGTTAGGAATCCTTAACCTGTAAATAGCTTGTCAATAAAGTTAGGGATCCTTAACCTTGTCAAACCCTGTGTAAAAAAAAAAAAAAAAAAAAAAAAAAGAGAGAAAGAGAGAGAGGTTTTTCTATCTTAAGTTTTTTTGTATTTTCTTTTAGTATATGTCAAAGATCTGTGTAAGAACCTCGTTTCACAGTTTGTCTATGTTCTCTCTCTCTCTCTCTCTCTCTCTCTCTCTCTCTCTCTCTCTCTCTCTCTCTCTCTCTCTCTCTCTCTCTCTCTCTCTCTCTCCCGTCTCCCACCAAGGCAGGGTGGCTCGAAAAAAGAAAAACTTTCACCATCATTCACTCCATCACTGTCTTGCCAGAAGGGTGCTTTACACTACAGTTTTTAAACTGCAACATTAACACCCCTCCTTCAGAGTGCAGGCACTGTACTTCCCATCTCCAGGACTCAAGTCCGGCCTGCCGGTTTCCCTGAATCCCTTCATAAATGTTACCTTGCTCACACTCCAACAGCACGTCAAGTATTAAAAACCATTTGTCTCCATTCGTTCCTATCTAACACGCTCATGCATGTTTGCTAGAAGTCCAAGCCACTCGTACACAAAACCTCCTTTACCTCTTCCCTCCAACTTTTCCTAGGCCGACCCTTACACCGCCTTCACTCCACTACAGATTTATGAACTATCGAAATTCTTCCATTTCATTCCAGTCTCTCTACATGTCCGAACCACCTCAACAACCCCTCCACATCTTGCTAAGCGACATACATTTATATTGGTACATAAGCCTTTTACTCAATGATTTCTCAAGTGTATACATAACAGACGTGTGATAAAGCCCGTCAAACATGCAAAGATATATCCACCTCATATCTCCACCTACTTCCACTAGTAACTCCGCTTACCACTGCTGCACCTCATATCTCCACCTACTTCCACTAGTAACTCCGCTTACCACTGCTCCACCTCATATCTCCACCTACTTCCACTAGTAACTCCGCTTACCACTGCTCCACCTCATATCTCCACCTACTTCCACTAGTAACTCCGCTTACCACTGCTCCACGTCATCTGTCATCAGTTATAAGTCCCGTCTCAGAATGTGGTTTCGCTTTTATCAAGATATTGGACTGAACACATCGACCCAAGACTAAGGGACTGATTATCTGAAAATGTTTTTCATCTTCCACCTTTCTCTGTATTGGACTGAAGAAACTGCTGGCTGGCTTCTAAAAGATACCCAAACGTTGGAAGTTTCTCATTTTTTAACATGCCCAGGTTCAAGGCAAGAGTTGGTACCAGTGAGGTGACGGTGTTTTCATACCAATGGCATCATGGTATTCCAGTAGCATAACAAGGGTGATGTGACATTGCTGACATCATTCCATCAGCACGAAATGATAGACGATCAGTGAAGAGGCGGGGCCAGGAGCTATGAATCGACCCCCTGCAACCACAAACTAGGTGAGTACAACTAGGTGAGTACAGGTAAGGTAAACAGAAACACCAATGAACCCCACTGTGACACAGCTGCTGTCAGGGATTACTCCAACAGATGGTCAACAGATGTGACATGCAGACTGAGTTGACAGGCTGCCAGCGAGAGGTACTTGCAAGTTGAATATGATTTTTTTCTTACATCTTGTGAACGTTGCAATGGTAATCTGAACCAGATCCAGACCGATACCAGACCACTATATGCCTGTCATCAGATATAGTAATATCTTGTCAACACCTGCAGTACACCTGTATCACTTGAAGTATAGTGTACACTTCCTAGTAACACATCCTGCTGCAGACAAGTTGTGGGCGCAGAAGAGATGTTACGTCTTTGTACACAGAAAAAGGCGCCTAGACAAGCGCATGGACCAGCATGCGTCAAGTATACAACACCGCTGAGAGCGGAGCTGTGTCTCAAGTACTTCCACAGACTGCAACACTTCTAGGAATATGATCAGTGACTGTATTTAAGTATATACATGTTAGAACAGTAGTGTTTACGTTCTTGTACATACATCTTTTATAAACAACGTACTGATAACACTGTAAGTGCAGGTATTGTGTTGTATACAGTGGATAACCTAACCTACCTCGTGCATGATATGGGTATCATAACCCGGTTGCTGCAACAACGTAAAAAAAAATTAGAAAGCTCCAGAAAAGTGAATAACTAAATAAAGGCTCACAGAGTGTACACAAATTTCTTATATTACCAGCAGCATCATGAAACACGAAATTCTTAACGGGGGTGAAATGAACTCACACAAGGAAGGTAGAGGAGATCTAAGTGTAATTAATGAACTCACACAAGGAAGGTAGAGGAGATCTAAGTGTAATTATTGGATCTTAAGTAGCGATACTAAACACATGGATGTTTGTTCACACATGTGACATCTTCCTCATGATACATTTTCAGAGATTATGATTGTGATTGTGATTGTGATTGTGATTGTGATTGGGGAGAGGAGAAAACTTTGTGATCAGAATATTGAGAAAGTTTTGAGTTGGATGCGTGTAGAAAAGATTGATGGCCGTGTCAAAGACATTGCAAAACAATGGTCTGATTGCATGGTGTAATGGACATTTAATTGTCCGAGTCTAAATAGAAATGTAATGGGTGAATGTGTTTGTTCGTTCTGTTTTGAATGAGGGTATTATGGTGACTGTTAGGTCAGGTTTGAATGGGTATGAAATATGTGAATGCGTTCATCTGTTCTGGTGTGAAAAGAGATGTATTGTGAGAATGTATGAATGTTGGAATGACGATAATGGATAATGGAATGTGTGCCGTTGGAATGATGATAATAATGAAGAATGTGTAATGTTCTTTTTCAGAGTCCTTAAAGCAATGTGTAATGTTTAATGGGCCTTCCAAATGAATATGTATTTTCTCATGGTCTGGAAATGAAAATGTAATGTTGTGGGGGAACTTTATGTATAAACAATGGTAACGAACTTATCTTAAACAAAATCCTGAGTAAATTATCAATGTGAATGTATATTTCTGAAGGAAATGAGAATGTGATGGGTGAATGTGTTTAATAATTCAAGTCAGAATGAGGATGCAATAAGTGAATGTATCTGATCAAGTATGAATGAGAAAGCGTCGGGGTGAATGTGTTTGAACATTCGTGAGTGAGTATGCATTACTAAGTTGCTGGAATGATGTTACTGATGAAAGTTAAGACACATGTACAACATCTATGTATCTGTATTGTAGACGTTTCGCCATCCAGTGACTTGATCAGTACAAATTTCGCCACTGGGTGGCGAAACGTCTACAGTAAAGATAACTAGATTTTGCACAAGTGTTTTAACTTTCACCTTGTCGGTATTGATGTTAGTGATGGAGAGACTACAATGATGGTCTGCTAATTCGGCAAACAACACCCTTATCGAACAGGATTCGAACCCTCGTTCGGAAGGAGGCATTGTTCCCTATGTGAAGCCTTAGACCACTCAGCCACAGGTGCATCAAAATCCTGGGTAACTAGGGTAGCCTGGGTAGCCTGGGTAGCCTGGGTAGCCTGGGTAGCCTGGGTAGCCTGGGTAGCCTGGGTAGCCTGGGTAGCCTGGGTTGCCTGGGTAGCCTGGGTAGCCTGGGAAGCCTGGGTAGCCTGGGTAGCCTGGGTTGCCTGGGTAGCCTGGGTAGCCTGGGTAGCCTGGGTTGCCTGGGTTGCCTGGGTAGCCAAGGTAGCCTGGGTAGCCTGGGTAGCCTGGGTAGCCTGGGTAGCCTGGGTTGCCTGGGTTGCCTGGGTAGCCAGGGTAGCCAGGGTAGCCAGGGTAGCCTGGGTAGCCTGGGTAGCCTGGGTTGCCTGGGTAGCCTGGGTTGCCTGGGTAGCCAGGGTAGCCAGGGTAGCCAGGGTAGCCTGGGTAGCCTGGGTAGCCTGGGTAGCCTGGGTTGCCTGGGTTGCCTGGGTAGCCAGGGTAGCCAGGGTAGCCAGGGTAGCCAGGTAGCCTGGGTAGCCAGGGTTGCCTGGGTAGCCTGGGTAGCCAGGTAGCCTGGGTAGCCTGGGTAGCCTGGGTAGCTGGGTAGTCTGGGTAGCCTGGGTAGCCTGGGTAACTAAGAAGTTATGAGGAGAAAGATGATTTTAGGGATAACAATAATATTTGGGTAAATGAAAGATGGTATAGATATTTTTTTTTAATAATGGTAGAAATTATAAAAGATAATTGTTGAGGAGGACGAGAAGGTGATATTTTTAACATAAAAATAAGTAAATATTGAAAAAAATGAAAATGGCATTTTTGTATGTGTGAAATGTCCAAAAAAAAAAATGGATAGGCTGTAGAGATGAGTGAATAAGGTGATAATTATGAAGGAATGAAATGAAAGAACATTGTCAGTAGTGGGACAAGTTGAATATTGTCGGCATCACCAGTCCATTTTCACAACATAGTTGACTTGGAGAAACACGGTGCCCCGTGGCCCGGTGGCTAAATCTTTCGTTCACATGGTGAGGGGTGTGGGTTCGATTCCCGGCGAGGTGTGGAAACATTGGGCGTGTTTCCTTACACCGGTTATCCATGTTCACCCATCAGTAAAATGGGTACCTGGGTTAGTGGACTGGTGTGGGTCGCATCTGGGACACTGACCTAATTTGCAGGAAATGCTCAGCATAACAAGCGGCTTTCTATATAGTTAGTAAGTTATTGATGTCAGCTATGGTCTGTATACCTTGTACATGTACTTGTACATGTACAAGGTATACATGTACTTGGTGGTGTTGCATTGCTTTGGCTTGCTTATGAAAACACTCTTTCTGCAAGAACACATCGTACCTGGATTCTCTTTCCTTCGCCTCTAAGGAAGTCCTTTCCCCAGAACACATTCCTGTGAACGCCTCAATACATTCTCATTACTTCAAAAACTCAAGTGTATTCTTAGTGCGCCTTGTCTTGTGTTTGGTACATCACATAAAAACCCTCAGGCCAGGTCGTGGCCTTTCAAGTGTTTTCATAACTCTAGTGGTTGTTAAGAAAAGATTAGCTGTGAAGCACTGCCAAGTTACTTTTGTTGTCAGAAGGGAACACTGCAGGAAGTTTACTGCGAAGCAGAGAGAAGCAGAGAGAGAGAGAGAGAGAGAGAGAGAGAGAGAGAGAGAGAGAGAGAGAGAGAGAGAGAGAGAGAGAGAGAAGAGAGAGAGACAGACAGACAGACAGACAGACAGACAGACAGACAGACAGAGACAGAGAGAGACAGAGAGAGACAAAGACAGAGAGAGAGAGAGAGAGAGGAGAGAGAGTGAGAGAGAGAGAGAGAGAGACAGACAGACAGACAGACAGACAGACAGAGATAGAGACAGAGAGAGACATAGAGAGTGAGAGAGAGACAGAGAGAGACAGAGAGAGACAGAGAGAGACAGAGAGAGACAGAGAAGAGAGTGAGGAGAGAGAGAGAGAGAGGAGGAGAGGACAGAGAGAGAGACAGTGAGACAGAGAGAGAGAGAGAGGACAGCCTTCACCAAATTCAACTTCAATAACAAAAACATAAAGTGGGACCAAGTAAACCAAGTCCTAACCGATATAAACTGGGAAGATATACTAAGCAACACAGACCCCAACTTATGCCTAGAACAGATTAACTTGGTGGCACTCGATGTATGCACAAGGCTTATTCCTTTAAGAAAAAGGAGGAATAGATGTAAAATAGAAAGAGACAGGCACTCCCTTTACAGGCGACGGAAAAGAATAACAGAGCGGCTAAAAGAGGTCAATATATCTGAAATGCGTAGGGAGACACTGGTCAGAGAAACAGCAAACATCGAACTTAAGCTAAAGGAATCTTACAGGAGTCAGAAATCGCGGGAAGAGTTAAAAGCCATAAATGAAATCGAAAGAAACCCAAAGTATTTCTTTTCTTATGCCAAATCAAAGTCGAGAACAACATCCAGTATTGGGCCCTTACTTAAACAAGATGGGTCCTACACAGATGACAGCAAGAAATGAGTGAGCTACTCAAGTCCCAAAGTGACTCAGTTTTTTTGCAGCCGCTAACCAGACTGAGAGTCGAAGATCTAAATAATTTTTTATGAGAGAGCCACAGAATTTGGTAAACACAAACCT
>NC_069405.1:91004918-91086765 GCF_026875155.1 Cherax quadricarinatus | reverse complement strand
GCTTTAGGGGTTTTTACCCAAAACAGGTGAGTACATTCACACACATGCACACACACACACACACACACACACACACGCACCTCACTCAGAGAAAAGATGTTGGGGTGAGTATAACCCCAAACATATCCCCTGAGGCACAAATCAACCAAATAACTGCTGCAGCTATGGGCAACTAGCAGACCTAAGAAAAAACATTCCGTCATCTCCGTATGGACTCGTACACGACTCTGTGCACCGTTGTACATCAGGCCCATACTGGGTATGCAGCATAAGGTTTGGAACCCACACCTGGTCAAGCATGTCAAGAAATTAGAGAAAGTCCAAAGGTTTGCAACAAGACTAGTTCCAGAACTAAGGGGAATGTCCTACGAAGAATGGTTAGGGGAAATCGGCCTGGTGACACTGGAGGACAGGAGGGTTAGGGCAGACTTTGATAACGCATACAAAATTGTGAAGGCTTACTCAGCCCTGTAACAACTTCAGACAGTATTACCAAGGCTGGCCCCTCCTCAGGAAAATTAATGAATAAAAAAAGAACAAAAACTGAACAAATATAAACACTTTATTATTTAGGAAATATGAAATTAAAACACTTAAATATGAAATATTAAGTTCTACATTAAAAAAAATGAAAAATGAAAAATATAAATGATAACTGAATTCAACACTAATATAAAACTTGGGTGTCTGGTGTTGGTGGCACTGCTTGTTGAAATCGTAACCGTTGCCGATGAGGGGGGGGGGGGTCGCAGGTGTTGGTTCCCAACCCAACTGGCTATTTTCTTCAGTTCTAGCCTTGAGTATTCTTCCCGATGACAGGAAAGCAGGTTCTTTACCGCTGCAATGATGGGGGGGGTTACGTCCTGCAATTTCATACAGGTGCACAGGAAATTTAAAATTCCAAAAAAATGGAAGTCTCAGGACGTTAGTCCATCTCCATCAATTTACTCGTTGATTGACAGGTGACCCTCTCTGTCATCCAAGCTGAAAAGATAGACGGGTTTAAACCATGCTTAAGAAATCACTCCCCATGATAAGTACAATACCTAAAAGATGTGGTGATTATTACAACAGTCAACTTATAGCAAGACTGAAAGGACTAAGTTTATTATTGGTCAAAAGTAAAGCTTTTAACAATTAAATCCACTAGAATACAAGGCAGGCATGTACTTACAGTAGTGCTGGGCAGTGAGTCTAGTGATTACGGTTTGGCCCGGAGCCCCACACGTCACTTTGGGGGGGGGGAGGAAAGAGGGGAAGGGATAGCGGCAGCTGGGACTGACCCTACCTTAACTAGTAGCCGGCAATGAAACTATCACTTTTGGGGAGGGGGAAAAAAGGCGGGAAATGCGGGAGCTTGAATTACCCTACCTTAACAAGTAGCCGGCAATGAAACTATTGTTACTATATACTCCCTCTCTAATCCTATCTATTGAATTTTTTCCCTCCACTCCCCCATACCAAGACTTATAGTCAGATTTATAAGAAGAATAGGTGAGGAAAAGTTAACATGGGGAAGTCGCGTTTTAAGGCAACAAATCTTCTACTGACTGTCACGACTTAACCAGTCAGAGAAATAATTGGATGAACCATTGATATACACAATATGGAACTTAAAAGCCTGGAGTGCCAATGTCTACCTCAAGAGGCGACTGTTGGTTCCCTTAAAAGTTTCTAGGTATATCAAAGGTTTGTGGTCCATTTCTAAAATAAATTCTTTTCCCAGCAAATAAAATTTAAGTTTGGAGATTCCCCACACAAGGGCCAAGCATTCCTTTTCTATGGTGGAGTATCTTGTTTCTGCGGGAAGGAGTTTCCGGCTTAGGAAGCATACAGGGAAGGGAGTACCATCATGGTATTGTAGTAAAAACTGCACCTAAGCCAGTATTGGAGGCATCAGTTCTTAAACAAAATGTTTTATTAATATCTGGAATCTTAAGTATAGGGTCTTTTCGAAAAGATTTTTTTAATCTATTAAAATTTTTCCCCGAGCTACGTCGGAAAGTTCAAGAGGTTCCTTCACAGACTTTTTAAGGAAGTCGGATAAGATCCCTGTAAGATCAGTAAGGTTCGGGATAAACCGTGCATAAAAATTTGCAGAACCAAGAAAGGTACGCATGAGCTTCTTGGTTTTGGGAATTTAAATTCTAATAAAGCTTTGATCTTATGGGGAGAGGCCTGCAGAGAGTTATTAGAAAGTATCATTTCCAAAGATATCTAATCTTGTTATACCCAAGGAAGCATTTCTTCGGCTTGGCAGTGGGGCCATGTGAGCGAAACCTACGGAAAACTGATGTTAATGTTTGGATTTTGTTCGCCCCACGTGGATGTCATTATGTAAATGTTATAAAAAATAAACTAAAACATTTGGATTTACCCAAGACCTTTCTCATCAGTCTCACGTAGGTAGCACAGGCAGTTACCAAACCGAAGGGCATAGTTCTATACTGCATCAGTCTTGGTGTGTAGGAAAAAAGGGGTTTGTACTGCTTAGAAAAAGGATCTAACATTATTTGGGATGATATGCTCAATCTCTGAAAAGAAGGAAGCGTCATAAAATTTGTGTAGATCGCTATTTTATCAAGGGCTTTGGTTCACACCCCACCGAGTTATAGCATTAAGGCCCTCTGAAGTCATAGCAAGTCTATATGAATTATCCCCCTTCTTAACCGTGCTATGGTGAGCAAATATGCAGATACTGAAGGTTCAATGATCTTTTTTTTAAATAATTTGTCTACCTCTCGATCAAATGCATCCTAAGGTGAACTGGAAACTGGGTTTAATAATTTCCGTTTGATAGGATTGTCCGTCACTTAAGTCAATCTTATGGACTACCGTGGAGGTAACACCTGGAATTCAGTAAAGACGTCTGAAAAGTTACTCACACATTGAAGTAGTTCATGTCTTTTTATGGTCATCCAAGATTCTTAATATTAATGTTGGTTGCGCCCGAGTGGTCAAGAGTCACCAAGTCATGTAGTTCTTAAATATAGTCTAAGTTGAGGTGTCAATTATGCACACCTTACATTCTTCAGATGTCGTATCAAGTTCGTGTGGAAAAACTAAGTAAAAGTTATTAAGGCAGTTAACCGAATTTCTTCGGTAATATTCTTAAGGGATGTTGATATGATAAAGCTTAGGTTTCCCTTGACTATATGAGGTAGTCAACTTTCCACAAATTTTAATACTTTATATGGACCTTTCCATGCTACTAATAATTTATTTGACTTGATAAGGCAAAAGTACAAGAACTTCATCTCCTCTTCAAAACTTCTCCCCTGCTTTGGAATCAAATAGGTTTTGTACGGTCCACTGACAAGTTTAGGTTTTTCGAAACTATGTCAGAGGTCTCCTCAAGTTTGGATCTAAGGTCAAGGAGAAATGGTAAGAAGACTGAACTCAGCAACTCCTCTCCTCATTAGTCCATAAGTCATGAAGGTTTGGGCAATGGGCCTCTGGCCTGTCTTACCATAGAGAAGTTCAAAAGTGAAAACCCCAAAGAGTCCCCTGGGAACTTCCCTCATGGCAAACAAAGCACAGGTAGGTAACGATGGCACTCCTTAGGTTTTAAAGGGAGCAAACTTTCCTTAAAATGGACTTGAGAAACGAATGCTGGCGCTCAATCCTCCCCTTACGCTGGGATGATAGGGTGTGGTGAAGGAGGTTCACTCCCAGAAGTTGGTATAGATGTTGCATTAAGTCAGATGTGAATTGTGTCCCCCGGTCAGACAAAATTTCTCTAGGGATGCCCACTCTGGGGAAAATGGACAAAAGGGCTTCAGCCACCTCTGTAGTAGTTATGGTCTTTAAGGGTATGGCTTCAGGGAAACTCGAAGCATAATCAATAATGTTAATATATATCTATATCCCCCAGATGACAGTGGAGATAAAGGACCAACGATGTCAATAGCTACTCTTTTTAAAAGGTACCGTAAAGACTGGCATTTTGACCATAGGTACTCGCCTGGTACCTCGGGAGGATGACAGTTGGCAAACTTTACACGATTTTACAATAGGTAGTGACATCTGAGGACATTTTGGCCAAAAATTGGTTTTTTCCCTAATTTTTTTTTAAGGTTTTTAAAGATGCGAGAAAAGTCCGGCCATTGGCAGGTTTATGAGCCATTTTAAGAACAGTCTCTCTGCATTGACTTGGAAACAAATAAGATGGAATAGTCTATCTCATTGAATTTAATTTGAATACTGACTTTTACAAGATACCTTTTATATATTCAAATTTTTATGAAAGTTTTTCCTTTGGATAACTTGATTTTGTCTAGCGGCATTATGGCAATTCCGAAGAGAAGGGCAATTACGTTGTAAATTGACAAAGGAGTCCTTCGATATATCTAAAGGCTTAAAGTCAGGGGAAAATCAAAAGGGTGGATAGTAGGACAAGCCTGGGCTTTTTTTGGGCTGAGCCCTAGCAAGACATCTATGGTATCGGAGGTGATATCTTCACTTTCATCTAACAAGTAACGGGATCCTACTACCCTCCCCTTTCGAGAGTAGCATCACTGGTTTTTAAACCCACATGAATTCACGAGACATTTTTCATCTGAACTTTCGAGGGGCTTCTCTGACTCTACAGGAAGAGGATCTGAAACACCTATGTCCATCTTTGGTGATGAAAGGTCAACTTTTAGAAGGAAGAATGGCACCTTTTACATTACCTATTAGTACGGAGCAAGAAGTGATGGGAGCTAGTTCGGCTTCAGACCAACCTGTGAACCATTTAGACCTAATGTAACAATGGATGGTAGGAAAGTGTCTGTACGGCCCAAAAAAGTCTGAAAGTATAGCAGAGGAATGAATTTCTTTAAGGTTAGGGAACAGCTTATCAGAAATGACTTTACATGTGCATCCAGTGTCTCGTAAAATGGTAGATACATTAAGTCCATTAACTGTTCCTGAACAGAAGGGTGCTTGGTCATTAAGTCTTTAAAAAAATTTCCAACTTTTTGCACCTTTTAGAAGGACAATCTGGACGTTTATGTCCCTTAACACCACACAAATGACAAACAGGAATAAAAGTAATCATTTTACTTTCCCCTGAGGCTTTGATTTCTTAAGGTCTGATGAACCCCTTTCCCTTAGGGTTCGATCCCTTTAGATCTTTATAGGGAATGTGAGCCTTTAGCATACAGGTCAGCAGCCTCAGCAACTTCCTCAGCTTTAATCAGGTTACGTTCTTGATGAAAGTTCGTATCTGGTGGGGAAGAGCTGTCAGGAACTGGTCAGCAACCCTGAAGTCTCTAAGAGATTCATAACTGTGATCAATTCCTGAACTCTCTATCAAAAAGTCGAACAACGAAGAGTGTTACCTGTAACTGCTGAAAGTTCTGGCCAGGCTGTAAAGGGGGCATACCTGAAATCTTTCCTGTAAGAATTAGTTGTTTTTGATATGCTTTAGGATTGCTTCTTCAGTTGGTTATAATTATATATGATATCCTGCCCACAAAGTTGCATAGATATTCAAAGCTGTACTAGAAAATAACATTCCTAACCTGGTAGCCCAGGTGTCAGCAGGCCATTCACAGAGGGTAGTGGTATTTTCAAACCTGATAATGTATGAAGTTATGTCTTCCCCCTCTGTGAAGGGAGGTAAATTTTGGTGTTGGAATATGTGCACTAGCTGCCGTTGTTTTCCCTTACTCCTTCATCTAATTGCTGTTGTGAGAAAGTTAACTTTTTATTCTCTAATTCAAGGCGAGCTTGTTCGAGCTCACGATCCTTTTCTCTCTCCTTTAACTCATATTCTCTGTCTTTTGCTCTTTCCTCAAGTTCCCTTAATTTAACTTGTTCCTCACGTACTCTAGTTCTTTCTTCACGATCAAGTCTATCACGCTCCTTTTTGTCTTCTCTTTCTCTTTCTATTCTCTCTCTTTCAAGTCTTTCCTGGATCTTAGCACTAATGAATGATTCTAAATTTTTCCCTGTTGTTCCTAACTTACTTCCAGCATTCATCCAAAACTGGTATTCCTCCATATTTGCAAGAATAACTTAAACTACCAGGGGAAAATGAAACGGGTATTAAAGAAAACAGAGGGTTCAATTCCTGCTTTGCTCAAACTAAATAAACCAGAGGGCTCGATCCCTACTTCAATTAAACAATATGTATTAATGAAAACGAAGGGTTCTATGCCGGCTCCGAGCAAACAGTAAGTAGAATGGGGTCCCTTGACCATCCAATCTTCTCACCAACAAATCAAGAGTGTCCTACTACTACTACTTCCACTACTACTACTACTACTACTACCACTACTACTACTACTTATACCCACTACTACTACTACTACATAACTACTACTACCACTACTACTACTACTACTACTACCACTACTACAACTACTACTACTACTACACACTACTACTACTACTACTACTACTACCACTACTATACTACTACTACTACTAAATACTACAACTACTACTAATACTACATACTACTACTACCACTACTTCTACAACTTTCACTACTACTACTATACTACTACTACTACTAACTCTACTACTACTACTACTACTACTACTACTACTACTACTACTACCACTACTTCTACAACTTTCACTACACTACTACTATACTACTACTACTACTACTACTACTACTTTACTACTACTACCCCTACTACTACTACTTTCTACTACTACTACCACTACTTCTACAACTTTCACTACTACCACTACTACTATACTACTACTACTACTACTACCACTACTTCTACAACTTTCACTATACCACTACTACTACTATACTACTACTACTACTACTACTACTTACTCTACCACACTACTACTACTACTACTACTACTACTACCACTACTACTACTACTTCTACTACTATTTACTACTACTACTACTACCACTATACTACTACTACTACTATTTCTACTACTGCTACTACTACCACGCTTACAACTGCTACTACCTCCCACGACTTACTACTGCTACTACTACACGACTTACAACTGCTACTACTTTTTACAAACTACCTTCCCCCTTTCCTCCAGATGTGTGTTCTGGTCTACTCTTCATGTCTGGCTCGGTTCTCACTAATAAGAACCAGGACGAGTCCAAACCGGGTCTGAAAGTCTCACTTCTAAGTGTCAGTAAAAATTTAATAAAAATTTAATAATAATAATAATAATAAAATAATAATAATAATAATAATAATATCTTTATTTACTACACGTAAAAGGTATACGACCATAGTTGACATCAATTAACATACTACTATATAGAAAGCCGCTTGTTATGCTGAGCTTTTTCCCGCAGAAAAGGGCCAATTTTGTTCCAGGTGCGACCCACACCAGTCCACTAACAACCCAGGTACCCATTTTACTGATGGGTGGAACATGACAACCGGTTTTAAAGAAACACACCCAGTGTTTCCACCCCTCCGCCGGGAATCGAACCCGGACCCCTAAACCCTGTGAAGCGAGAGCTTCTGCCACCAGGCCACGGGACACCAATTGTTTGTGAGTAATATATTGTTAATATAATGTACAGTGGGAGATTTGTCAATAAGAGAGAGTGTGCGCGCGCGTGCTCGAGAGCGAGAGAGAGAGAGAGAGAGAGAGAGAAAACAGTGCGGGCTGCTTGACAGAGTAAGAAACAGAGCAAGACGTCTCATCTCTCGCCTGGACCCATCCTGGATTTG
Organism: Cherax quadricarinatus; assembly: GCF_026875155.1. Lineage (NCBI taxonomy): Eukaryota > Metazoa > Arthropoda > Malacostraca > Decapoda > Parastacidae > Cherax > Cherax quadricarinatus. The sequence continues at coordinate 91,079,101 of NC_069405.1, read as the reverse complement.
ATTGTCATTTTTAGCAGAGCCTTCAACACAGGAGGGACGTGGGTGGCTTACTGTTATGTACAAGACCAATATTGTCAAAGTACCACACTTGGATCCCTTCGAGGACAGCGTGAAACAGCTTTTATGCCACAGACGGGCAGAAGCAGCAACTTTACTCTGGCTGTACCCTTCTCCAGAACATCACTCCATCTGAGATCATACATACCCAGGATGACTCGAGTATGGAACACATTCGTACAGCATAATGATGTCAACGAGATAAAGTCAGTTGATCAAATGAAAATGCTGGCCCACAGATGGCTCCAACTTCATACTGTCCCCTACTTGTATGTCTCATTTAAAAATAAAAATGCTTTCAAATGGCTGATGTAGGTAACAGCTCTTAGCTTGCCAATAAAGTTAGGAATCCTTAACCTGTAAATAGCTGCAATAAAGCCTAATGGATCCTTAAACCCTTGTCATACCCTGTGTAAAAAGAGAGAGAGAGTGAGAAGAGAGAGAGAGGAGAGAGAGATGGAGAGAGAGAGAGAGAGAAGAGAAGAGGAAGAGAGAGAGAAGAGCTGCAAGAACTGTGTCAAAAACTGTCAGTGGGTCAATAAGCAGGAGGAGGTGGCATTTCCTCCCTTCTTAATCGCTTGACCAAGAAAGGCTGTGGGGCCAGACAAGTGAAGCCAAGATTGTTGAGATTGTGCAGACCACTACAGCCACCTCTAACTCGCATTCTTTCCAGCACTGCCTAGTACAGTGTAAATGGCCCTCTTATGGAAAGAGGCAAATGTAAAGTCCCTGTTCACAAAAAGAAGAGCAGAGCAGAAATCAGCAACTACAGACCAGTGTCACTCTTGTCAATCACTGGTAAGATCCTTGAGACAATAATCTCAAGACAAATGACAGAGTTTTTTGACTACCACTCACTACTTTGTGATCGTCAATATGGCTTCAGGAAAGGTTACTCTGCTGCTGATCTGTTGTTAAACCTCTCCACTAAGTGGCACCAGTCACTGGATGAATCCAAAGTCAGCTGTGTGGTAGCACTGGACATTGCTGGCGCTTTCGACCGGTGTGGCACCAGGGCCTCTTAGCAAACTTCAAGCACTGGGAATTGCAGGCTCTACGCTATGTCTCCTCAGTGATTACCTTCATGGTAGATCTCTAAGTGTAGTTCTCAATGGAACGGAATCAGCAAGACATCCTATTGGGGCAAGTGTTCCACAAGGAAGCGTGCTGGGTCCATTGTTTATGGAATGTCTTCTTCAAACGACCTTCTTCATCTCATCCCAGAATCACATGCATATGCAGACGACTGTACACTGACATTCACTTATCCAAGAGAAGAAATGCCAGCTGCTCTAAGCTACATCAATCACCAGCTGAGAGCTGTATCAGCTGGGGAAATAGATGGCAAGTAACATTTGCACCTGAAAAACGCAAATGATGATCGTCTCTAGGCACCATGATGGTAATGCTGGGGCAGTAGTAAGGATGAATGGGAGGGTGTTGGCACCTGGAGAAGAAGTTGATATCCTTGGGGTGAAATTGAACTCCAAACTAACCATGAAGAACCATGTTGTAAATCTTGCAAACAAGGCAGCCAGGAAGCTTAGAGCACTTCGCCGTATCTCGCATCTGCTTGACAGTAGGGGTTGCAAGATCCTGTACGAGGCACAAGTACGCTCACACCTTGAGTATGCTCCACTTTCTTGGTTTGCCTGCCCCCCCTCTCATCTGCGACTGCTTGACAGAGTAGAGAACAGAGCAAGGCGTCTCATCTCTCGCCTGGACCCATCCTGGATAGATCTGTCATTTCAGCAGAGCCTTCAACATAGGAGGGATGTGGGTGGCCTTACTGTTATGTACAAGGGAGGGATGTGGGTGGCCTTACTGTTATGTACAAGGCCAATATTGTCAAAATACCACACTTGGATCCACTTCGAGGACAGCGTGAAACAAACTTTTATGCCACAAGACGGGCAGAAAGCAGCAACTTCACTCTGGCTGTACCCTTCTCCAGAACATCACTCCATCTGAGATCATACATACCCAGGATGACTCGAGTATGGAACACATTTGTACAGCATAATGATGTCAACGAGATAAAGTCAGTTGATCAAATGAAAATGCTGGCCCACAGATGGCTCCAACTTCATCCTGTTCCCTACTTGTATGTCTCATAACAATAAAAATGCTTTCAAATGAGCTGATGTAGGTAACAGCTCTTAGCTTACCAATAAAGTTAGGAATCCTTAACCTGTAAATAGCTTGTCAATAAAGTTAGGGATCCTTAACCTTGTCAAACCCTGTGTAAAAAAAAAAAAAAAAAAAAAAAAAAAGAGAGAGAGAGAGAGGTTTTTTCTATCTTAAGTTTTTTTGTATTTTCTTTTAGTATATGTCAAAGATCTGTGTAAGAACCTCGTTTCACAGTTTGTCTATGTTCTCTCTCTCTCTCTCATCTCTATCTCTCTCCTCTCCTCTCTCTCTCTCTCTCTCTCTCTCTCTCTCTCTCTCTCTCTCTCTCTCTCTCTCCCGTCTCCCACCAAGGCAGGGTGGCTCGAAAAAAGAAAAACTTTCACCATCATTCACTCCATCACTGTCTTGCCAGAAGGGTGCTTTACACTACAGTTTTTAAAACTGCAACATTAACACCCTCCTTCAGAGTGCGGCACTGTACTTCCCATCTCCAGGACTCAAGTCCGGCCTGCCGGTTTCCCTGAATCCCTTCATAAATGTTACCTTGCTCACACTCCAACAGCACGTCAAGTATTAAAAACCATTTGTCTCCATTCGTTTCCTATCTAACACGCTCATGCATGTTTGCTAGAAGTCCAAGCCACTCGTACACAAAACCTCCTTTACCTCTTCCCTCCAACTTTTCCTAGGCCGACCCTTACACCGCCTTCACTCCACTACAGATTTATGAACTATCGAAATTCTTCCATTTCATTCCAGTCTCTCTACATGTCCGAACCACCTCAACAACCCCTCCACATCTTGCTAAGCGACATACATTTATATTGGTACATAAGCCTTTTACTCAATGATTTCTCAAGTGTATACATAACAGACGTGTGATAAAGCCCGTCAAACATGCAAAGATATATCCACCTCATATCTCCACCTACTTCCACTAGTAACTCCGCTTACCACTGCTGCACCTCATATCTCCACCTACTTCCACTAGTAACTCCGCTTACCACTGCTCCACCTCATATCTCCACCTACTTCCACTAGTAACTCCGCTTACCACTGCTCCACCTCATATCTCCACCTACTTCCACTAGTAACTCCGCTTACCACTGCTCCACGTCATCTGTCATCAGTTATAAGTCCCGTCTCAGAATGTGTTTCGCTTTTATCAAGATTATTGGACTGAACACATCGACCCAAGACTAAGGGACTGATTATCTGAAAATGTTTTTCATCTTCCACCTTTCTCTGTATTGGACTGAAGAAACTGCTGGCTGGCTTCTAAAAGATACCCAAACGTTGGAAGTTTCTCATTTTTTAACATGCCCAGGTTCAAGGCAAGAGTTGGTACCAGTGAGGTGACGGTGTTTCATACCAATGGCATCATGGTATTCCAGTAGCATAACAAGGGTGATGTGACATTGCTGACATCATTCCATCAGCACGAAATGATAGACGATCAGTGAAGAGGCGGGGCCAGGAGCTATGAATCGACCCCCTGCAACCACAACTAGGTGAGTACAACTAGGTGAGTACAGGTAAGGTAAACAGAAACACCAATGAACCCCACTGTGACACAGCTGCTGTCAGGGATTACTCCACCAACAGATGGTCAACAGATGTGACATGCAGACTGAGTTGACAGGCTGCCAGCGAGAGGTACTTGCAAGTTGAATATGATTTTTTTCTTACATCTTGTGAACGTTGCAATGGTAATCTGAACCAGATCCAGACCGATACCAGACCACTATATGCCTGTCATCAGATATAGTAATATCTTGTCAACACCTGCAGTACACCTGTATCACTTGAAGTATAGTGTACACTTCCTAGTAACACATCCTGCTGCAGACAAGTTGTGGGCGCAGAAGAGATGTTACGTCTTTGTACACAGAAAAAGGCGCCTAGACAAGCGCATGGACCAGCATGCGTCAAGTTTAAAAACCCCCCGCTGAGAGCGGACTGTGTTCAAGTACTTCCACAATGCAACACTTCTAGGAATATGATCATGACTGTATTTAAGAAATTTACTTTTTAAACAGTGGTTTACGTTTTGTACATAAAACTTTTATAAACAAGTACTGATAACACTGTAAGTGCAGGTATTGTTTGTATACAGTGGATAACCCAATACCCGTCATGATTGGGGGGTCTAACCCGGTTTCTGCAACAACGTAAAAAAAATTGAAAGCTCCGAAAAGTGAATAACTAAAGGGTCCCGATGTACACAATTTTTAATTACCAGCACTATGAAAAGAAATTCTTAAAGGGGGGGAAATGAACTACACAAGGAAAAGGTAGAGGGAGATCTAAATGTAATTATTGGTCTTAAGTACGATACTAAAACATGGATGTTTGTTCACACATGGACTCTCCCAGGGATACTTTTTCAAGATTTGATTGTGTTTGGTTGTGATTTGTGATTGGGGGGGAGGGAAAACTTTGTGATAGAATATTGAGAAAGTTTGATTGGATGCGTGAGAAAGATTGATGGCCGTGTCAAAGACTTGCAAAACAATGGTTTGATTGATGGTGTAATGGACTTTAATTGTCCGAGTCTAAATAGAAAGTAATGGGTAAAGGTTTTTCGTTCTGTTTTAATGGGGGATTATGGTGACTGTTTAGGCGGGTTTTGAAGGTAGAAAATGTAATGCGTTCATCTTTTTGGTGTGAAAAGAGATGATTGTAGAATGTAAAATGTTGGAATGACGATAATGGATAATGGAATGGTGCCGTTGGAATGATGAAAATAATGAAGATGTGAAAAGTTTTTTTTCAGATCCTTAAGCTTGTGTAATTTTTAATGGCCTTCCAAATAATATGTATTTTCTCATGGTCGGGAAAAAGAATGTAATGTTGTGGGGGAAATTTTAGTAAAACAATGAAAAAACGAACTTTCTTAAACAAACCCCTGAGAAATTATAAGGGGATGTTATTTCTAAAGGAAATGAAAGGGAGGGGTGAATTGTTTAAAAATTTCAAGTCAAATGGGACAAAAGTGAAAGTATCCGATCAAGTATGAATGAAAAGCGTCGGGGGGGAAGTGTTTGCATTCGTGATGAGTATGCATTTCTAATTCTGGAATGATGTTACTGATAAAAAGTTAAGACACATGTACATCTAGTATCTGTATTTGGGAGATTTTTGCCCCCAGTACTTTATCAGTACAAATTTCGCCCCCTGGGTGGGGAAACGTCTACAGTAAAGATAACTAGATTTGCCAGGTTTTTTAAAATTTTACCCTTTTCGGTATTGAAAAAGGTTATGAGGGGAGACTACAAAGATGGGCTGCAATTTGGCAAAAACACCCTACGAAAAGGAAACGAACCCTCGTTCGGAAGGGCATTTTTCCCTTTGAAGCCTTAGACCACTCAGCCCCAGGGGCATAAAAAACCGGGTAACCGGGTACCTGGGTAGCCTGGGTACCTGGGGACCTGGGTAGCCAGGTAGCCAGGGTAGCCAGGGTAAGCCTGGGTAGCCTGGGTAGCCTGGGTAGCCTGGGTTGCCTGGGTTGCCTGGGTAGCCAGGGTAGCCAGGGTAGCCAGGGTAGCCAGGGTAGCCTGGGTAGCCAGGGTTGCCTGGGTAGCCTGGGTAGCCAGAGTAGCCTGGGTAGCCTGGGTAGCCTGGGTAGCCTGGGTAGTCTGGGTAGCCTGGGTAGCCTGGGTAACTAAGAAGTTATGAGGAGAAAGATGATTTTAGGGATAACAATAATATTTGGGTAAATGAAAGATGGTATAGATATTTTTTTTTAATAATGGTAGAAATTATAAAAGATAATTGTTGAGGAGGACGAGAAGGTGATATTTTTAACATAAAAATAAGTAAATATTGAAAAAAATGAAAAATGGCATTTTTGTATGTGTGAAATGTCCAAAAAAAAAAATGGATAGGCTGTAGAGATGAGTGAATAAGGTGATAATTATGAAGGAATGAAATGAAAGAACATTGTCAGTAGTGGGACAAGTTGAATATTGTCGGCATCACCAGTCCATTTATCACAACATAGTTGACTTGGGAGAAACACGGTGCCCCGTGGCCCGGTGGCTAAATCTTTCGTTCACATGGTGAGGGGTGTGGGTTCGATTCCCGGCGAGGGTGGAAACATTGGGCGTGTTTCCTTACACCGGTTATCCATGTTCACCCATCAGTAAAATGGGTACCTGGGTGTTAGTGGACTGGTGTGGGTCGCATCCTGGGACACTGACCTAATTTGCAGGAAATGCTCAGCATAACAAGCGGCTTTCTATATAGTAGTAAGTTATTGATGTCAGCTATGGTCTGTATACCTTGTACATGTACTTGTACATGTACAAGGTATACATGTACTTGGTGGTGTTGCATTGCTTTGGCTTGCTTATGAAACACATCTTTCTGCAAGAACACATCGTACCTGGATTCTCTTTCCTTCGCCTCTAAGGAAGTCCTTTCCCCAGAACACATTCCTGTGAACGCCTCCAATACATTCTCATTACTTCAAAAACTCAAGTGTATTCTTAGTGCGCCTTGTCTTGTGTTTGGTACATCACATAAAACCCTCAGGCCAGGTCGTGGCCTTTCAAGTGTTTTCATAAACTCTAGTGGTTGTTAAGAAAAGATTAGCTGTGAAGCACCTGCCAAGTTACTTTTGTTGTCAGAAGGGAACACTGCAGGAAGTTTACTGCGAAGCAGAGAGAAGCAGAGAGAGAGAGAGAGAGAGAGAGAGAGAGAGAGAGAGAGAGAGAGAGAGAGAGAGAGAGAGAGAGAGAAAGAGAGAGAGACAGACAGACAGACAGACAGACAGACAGACAGACAGACAGAGACAGAGAGAGACAGAGAGAGACAAAGACAGAGAGAGAGAGAGAGAGAGGGGAGAGAGAGAGAGAGAGAAGAGAGAGAGACAGACAGACAGACAGACAGACAGACAGAGATAGAGACAGAGAGAGACATAGAGAGTGAGAGAGAGACAGAGAGAGACAGAGAGAGACAGAGAGAGACAGAGAGAGACGAGAGAGAGAGAGAGAGAGAGAGAGAGAGAGAGAGAGAGACAGAGAGAGAGACAGTGAGACAGAGAGAGAGAGAGAGACAGCCTTCACCAAATTCAACTTCAATAACAAAAACATAAAGTGGGACCAAGTAAACCAAGTCCTAACCGATATAAACTGGGAAGATATACTAAGCAACACAGACCCCAACTTATGCCTAGAACAGATTAACTTGGTGGCACTCGATGTATGCACAAGGCTTATTCCTTTAAGAAAAAGGAGGAATAGATGTAAAATAGAAAGAGACAGGCACTCCCTTTACAGGCGACGGAAAAGAATAACAGAGCGGCTAAAAGAGGTCAATATATCTGAAATGCGTAGGGAGACACTGGTCAGAGAAACAGCAAACATCGAACTTAAGCTAAAGGAATCTTACAGGAGTCAGAAATCGCGGGAAGAGTTAAAAGCCATAAATGAAATCGAAAGAAACCCAAAGTATTTCTTTTCTTATGCCAAATCAAAGTCGAGAACAACATCCAGTATTGGGCCCTTACTTAAACAAGATGGGTCCTACACAGATGACAGCAAGGAAATGAGTGAGCTACTCAAGTCCCAATGTGACTCAGTTTTTAGCAAGCCGCTAACCAGACTGAGAGTCGAAGATCTAAATGAATTTTTTATGAGAGAGCCACAGAATTTGGTAAACACAAGCCTATCTGATGTTATCCTGACGCCAAATGACTTCGAACAGGCAAAAAATGACATCCCCTCACTCTCCCCCAGGGCCAGACTCAGGGAACCGTGTCATCAAGAACTGCAAGAAGCCCTATACGATCCTTTTCCTCCATGGAGGGGGAGCAGGACAAGGGTCGTCCACGTTACAAAAACAACAACATCCCCACTCCAAAAAAAGGGGGGCAGTAAAGCAACGAAAAAACTACGACCAAAAGCACTAACTCCCTATATAAAAATTTTTTGAAAGGTCCTAAGAAGCAAGTCACCACCCATCTTGATACCCATCATTACACAACCCAGGCAACATGGGTTTTAAAAAGGTCGCTCCGTCTGTCTCAACTTTTGGGATCCACGACAAGTCCCTAATGCACTAGAAGACAAAAAAAATGAGATGTAATATTACAGACTTTGAAAAAGCCTTGACAATGTGCCATGGCGTAAACGCACAAAAGCGTGCAAAGGAAAAACAGGAAAAGTTGGTAGATGGTCTAAATTTCCTCACAAACAGAACACAAAAATAGAGACAGTACTCCTCCCATTTGTTCCCATCCTCATATCTGAAAGACAAGGATGCAGCCACAGCACCGTGTCTTCCTTTGCAGATGACACCCAATCGTATCAGTGTCTTCCTTTTCAGACACGCAAAGCTCCAGGCGGACATCAACCAAATCTTTCAGTGGGCTGCAGAAAACAATATGAAGTTCAACGATGAGAATTTCAATTACTCCGATATGGTAAACATGAGGAAATTAAAACTTCATCAGAGTACAAAACAAATTCCAGCCACAAAATAGAGCGAAACACCAACGTCAAAGACCTGGGAGTGATCATTTCGGAGGATCTCACCTTCAAGGACCATAACATTGTATCAATCGCATCTGCTAGAAAAATGACAGGATGGATAATGAGAACCTTCAAAACTAGGGATGCAAGCCCATGATGACACTCTTCAGGTCGCTTGTTCTATCTAGGCTGGAAAATTGCTGCACACTAACAGGATCTTTCAAGGCAGGTGAAATTGCTGACCTAGAAAATGTACAGAGAACCTTCACGGCACGCATAACGGAAATAAAACACCTCAATTACTGGGAATGCTTGAAGTTTCTGAACCTGTATTCCCTGGAACGCAGGCGGGAGAGATACATGATTATATACACCTGGAAAATCCTAGAGGGACTAGTACCGAACTTGCACACGAAAATCACTCACTACGAAAGCAAAAGACTTGGCAGACGATGCACCATCCCCCCAATGAAAAGCAGGGGTGTCACTAGCACGTTAAGAGACAATACAGTAAGTGTCAGGGGCCTGAGACTGTTCAACTGCCTCCCAGCATACATAAGGGGGATTACCAACAGACCCCTGGCAGTCTTCAAGCTGGCACTGGACAAGCACCTAAAGTCGGTACCTGACCAGCCGGGCTGTGGCTCGTACGTTGGTTTGCGTGCAGCCAGCAGCAACAGCCTGGTTGATCAGTCTCTGATCCACCATGAGGCCTGGTCACAGACCGGGCAGCAGGGGCTTTGACCCCCGGAACTCTCTCCAGGTAAACTCTCCAGAACTCACCGGTTGGTTGGAGAAGAGGCCATTATGAGAGTCTAACTTCAATTTTTATGCGAATGTGGACTTAGAGAAAGAGAGAAAGTTCAACAACGACTTAATGAAAGAGAGATAATGATGTGCTTACTGGTAAAGGATGTACAAACAAACTCTAGATTTAATTCTGAGATTACCTCTCTTTCCTGACTTAAAGATCACCTTTAATAATTGACCGAAAATAAATGATTTAGAAAAACATTATTTTCACGGTAATAGAGAGACAAAATATATAATAAAGGTCTAATAGCAGAAATATTTACACGACATAGGAGAATATTGCAGTGTTTTGTATATCTTGTTAGGCATCATGATTTACCGTCCTACACACCTAACACTGCTTTCCTACGACGGTTTGAACACTATCTCCTTAAAACTAAAGTGGTTATTACTTCTTGTTAACCTTAAGATTACCCCTCTTAGTATTGTTTGTCTCTCTTAGAATTGTCTACCTCTCTTAGTGCTGTTTACCTTTCTTAGTTGTGTTAACTCTCTTAGTATTGCTTGCCTCTCGTAGTATTGTTTCCCTGCCTTACTATTGTCTACCTGCTGCAGTATATGGGCGCCTGGCAAACCCAAGAACAATATTCCGACATCTAAATAAGGAGCCATTCAGGACCCTGTACACTGTGCATGTTAGGCGCATTTTGGAGTATGCGGCACCAGTTTGGAACCCACACCTAGCCAAGCACGTAAAGAAACTAGAGAAAGTGCAAAGGTTTGCAACAAGACTAGTCCCAGAGCTAAGAGGTATGTCTTACGAGGAGAGGTTAAGGGAAATCGACGTGACGACACTGGAGGACAGGGGAAATAGGGAAAACATGAGGCAGGATCCATACATAGCTTTAAGCAGAGGTATGATAAAGCTCACGGTTCAGGGAGAGTGACCTAGTAGCGACCAGTGAAGAGGCGGGGCCAGGAGCTAGGACTCGACCCCTGCAACCTCAACTAGGTGAGTAACTAGGTGAGGTGAGTACACACACACACAAAAACACACACACACACACACACACACACACACACACACACACACACACACACACACACACACATGCATGACTCCGAGCATATCTCCGGATGCACACATCAACCAGGTAACTGCTGCAGCATATGGGCGCCTGGCAAACCTGAGAACAGTGTTCCGATACCTTAATAAGGAATCGTTCAAGACACTGTAAACCGTGTACGTCAGGCCCATACTGGAGTATGCAGCACCTGTTTGGAACCCGCACTTGACAAAGCACGTCAAGAAACTAGAGAAAGTGCAAAAGTTTGCGACAAGGTTAGTTCCAGAGCTAAGGGGAATGTCTTACGAAGAAAGGTTAAGGGAAATCGGCCTGATGACACTAGAGGACAGGAGGGTCAGGGAAGACATGATAACGACATATAAAATACTGCGCGGAATAGACAAGGTGGACAAAGACAGGATGTTCCAGGGAGGGGACACAGAAACAAGAGGTCACAATTGGAAGTTGAAGACACAGATGAGTCAGAGAGATATTAGGAAGTATTTCCTCAGTCATAGAGTTGTCAGGCAGTGGAATAGCCTAGAAAATTATGTAGTGGAGGCGGGAACCATACATAGTTTTAAGACGAGGTATGATAAAGCTCATGGAGCGGGGAGAGAGAGGGCCTACTAGCAACCGGTGAAGAGGCGGGGCCAGAAGCTAAGACTCGACCCCTGCAACCACAAATAGGTGAGTACAGGTAGGTGAGTACACACACTCACACACACACACACACACACACACACACACACACACACACACACACACACACACACCAACACACACACACACACACACACAACACACACAATACACACATACACACACTCACACACACACTCACACACAAACACACACACACACCACACACACACACACACACACACACACACACACACACACACACACACTCACACACACATACACACACACACACAAGCTGTCCCTTATGGGCATTCTGACCCCACCCCATCAACACAAACCCCACCTACACCACAGCCCCATATAGGCCCCCACCAAGGCTCTCGCTCCCCCAACCCCAATATTCTTGCATGACCACAATGATAGAAAAGAAACTAAAGGTTTGGTACACGAACGCGGATGGAATAACGTGTGAGACCTCTACCCACTCTACCGGAGGTATCCCAGCGAGTGAGCACGTCTCCTGTATATCCCAGTGCTTAACAAAATAGGGAATAGCATATGAAGGTACAAATAAAAATGGGAACTATGGCTATAGTTTACTTAATAACATAAAAGGGCTAGAATACATCTCCTGATGGAAATTTACACAATATAACAATTGACCTATGAGACTTATTACCAGGGGGAAGGGTAGATGTTATCAGTAACACGGACTAGTACTCACTCTTAATTCACCGACCAGCTGACCCGAGATTCCCAATGCGTGGTCCACTACACACGCGGCTGTCCAGAGCTCTCGCTCGACGGACCTGTCACCAACAACCTCCTTGCCCCGCTCTTCCCTGGGCTTATATCGTAGTCAAAGTACCCCCTCCCCAATGGAGTATGTACCACGTGTTGCGGCCTGACGCCGAGCTCTGACGCTATTAAGAACAAAAGACCTCAGACGTGGGCGTGGCTACAGACGTCTGCCAAGGCAAGGTGTGACCATATAATTGGTTAAATTAGGTCTCCCCAGAGACCTCACAAGCCCAGCTGAACTACATCACAAACGAATAAACATGAGGAGTGGAATGAAAGAATCAGTGAAAAATCCCCAGACATCATAGCAGTCACAGAAACAAAACTCGCTGAGACAATAACAGACACAATCTTCCCAACAGGATATCAGATCCTGAGGAAAGATAGAAGGAGTAGAGGGGGAGGAGGGGTTGCACTGCTCATAAAACACCGATGGGGATTTGAGGAAATGGAAGGCATGGACATGATTGGAGAAAGAGACTACATTGTAGGTACAATTCAGTCCGGAGAACATAAAGTAGTCATTGGAGTGATGTATAACCCACCACAGAACTGCAGGAGGCCAAGAGAGGAGTACGAAGAAAACAACAGGGTGATGGTGGACACACTGGCTGAGGTGGCAAGAAGAGCTCACTCGAGCAGAGCAAAGTTACTGGTAATGGGCGATTTCAACCACAGGGAGATCGACTGGGAAAACCTGGAGCCACATGGGGGTCCCGAAACATGGAGAGCCAAGATGATGGATGTGGTACTTGAAAACCTCATGCATCAACATGTCAGGGACACAACCAGAGAGAGAGGGGAGGATGAGCCAGCAAGACTGGATCTTGTGTTCACCCTGAGCAGTTCAGACATTGAGGACATCACTTACGAGAGGCCCCTTGGAGCTAGCGATCATGTGGTTCTGAGTTTTGACTATATAGTAGAGTTACAAGTGGAGAAGGTAACATTAACTGAAGGGGACAGGCCAAACTATAAAAGGGGGGACTACACAGGTATGAGAAACTTCCTGCAGGAGGTTCAGTGGGACAGAGAAATGGTAGGAAAATCAGTAAACGAGATGATGGAATATGTGGCAACAAAGTGCAAGGAGGCAGAGGAAAGTTTTGTTCCCAAGGGAAACAGAAATAATAGGAAGACCAAAACGAGTCCTTGGTTTACCCGAAGGTGTAGGGAGGCAAAAACTAAGTGCAACAGAGAATGGAAAAGGTACAGGAGGCATAGGACCCAGGAAAACAAGGAGATTAGTAGAAGAGCCAGAAACGAGTATGCACAGATAAGGAGGGAGGCCAGCGACAGTATGAAAACGACATAGCATCGAAAGTCAAATCTGACCCGAAACTGCTGTATAGCCACATTAGGAGGAAGACAACAGTCAAGGACCAGGTGATAAGGCTGAGGGAAAGAAGGTGGAGAACTCACAAGAAACGATCAAGAGGTTGTGAGGAGCTCAACACGAGATTTAAGGAAGTATTTACAGTAGAGACAGGAAGGACTCTGGGGGGACAGACCAGATGGGGACACCAGCAAGGAATACACCAACAAGTGTTGGACGACATACATACAGATGAGGAGGAGGTGAAGAAACTGCTAAGGGACATCGATACCTCAAAGGCAATGGGACCGGACAACATCTCCCCGTGGGTCCTTAGAGAGGGAGCAGATATGTTGTGCGTGCCACTTACCACAATCTTCAACACATCCCTGGAAACTGGGCAACTACCTGAGGTATGGAAGACGGCAAATGTAGTTCCCATTTTTAAAAAGGAGACAGAAAAGAGGCACTAAACTATAGACCTGTGTCATTGACTGTATAGTATGCAAAATTATGGAGAAGATTATCAGGAGGAGAGTGGTGGAGCACCTGAAACGGAACAAGAGTATAAATGCCAACCAGCACGGATTCACGGAAGGCAAATCCTGTGTCACAAACCTTCTGGAGTTTTATGATAAAATAACAGAAGTAAGACACGAGAGAGAGGGGTGGGTTGATTGCATCTTCTTGGACTGCAAGAAGGCCTTTGACACAGTTCCTCACAAGAGATTATGCAGAAGCTAGAGCATCAGGCGATATAACAGGAAGGGGACTGCAATGGATCAGAGAATACCTGACAGGGAGGCAACAACGAGTCATGGTACGTAATGATGTATCACAGTGGGCACCTGTGACGAGCGGGGTCCCACAGGGGTCGGTCCTAGGACCAGTGCTATTTTTGGTATATGTGAACGACATGACGGGAAGGGTTAGACTCAGAAGTGTCCCTGTTTGCAGATGATGTGAAGTTAATGAGGAGAATTAAATCTGATGAGGACCAGGCAGGACTTCAAAGAGACCTGGACAGACTGGACACTTGTCCAGCAAATGGCTTCTCGAATTTAATCCTGCCAAATGCAAAGTCATGAAGATAGGGAAAGGGCACAGAAGACCACAGACAGAGTATAGGCTAGGTGGCCAAAGACTGCAAACCTCACTCAAGGAAAAGATCTTGGGGTGAGTATAACACCGAGCATGTGTCCGGAAGCACACATCAATCAGATAACTGCTGCAGCATATGGGCGCCTGGCAAACCTGAGAACAGCATTCCGATACCTTAGTAAGGAATCATTCAAGACACTGTACACCGTGTATGTCAGGCCCATACTGGAGTATGCAGCACCTGTTTGGAACCCGCACTTGATAAAAGCACGTCAAGAAACTAGAGAAAGTACAAAGGTTTGCGACAAGGTTAGTTCCAGAGCTAAGGGGAATGTCCTATGAAGAAAGATTAAGGGAAATCGGCCTGACGACACTGGAGGACAGGAGGGGTCAGGGGAGACATGATAACGACATATAAAATACTGCGTGGAATGGACAAGGTGGACAAAGACAGGATGTTCCAGGGAGGGGACACAGAAACATGAGGGCACAATTGGAAGTTGAAGACACAAATGATTCAGAGAGATAGTAGGAAGTATTTCTTCAGTCATAGAGTTGTAAGGCAGTGGAATAGCCTAGAAAATGACGTAGTGGAGGCAGGAACCATACACAGTTTTAAGACGAGGTTTGATAAAGCTCATGGAGCGGGGAGAGAGAGGGCCTAGTAGCAACCGGTGAAGAGGCGGGGCCAGGAGCTGGGACTCGACCCCTGCAGCCACAAATGGGTGAGTACAAATGGGTGAGTACACACACACACATACACACCACACACACACACACACACACACACACCACACACCACACACACACACACACACACACACACACACACACACACACACACACAAATACACACACACAGACATGAAGCATTAAACTACAGACCAGTGTCACTGACATGTATAGTATGCAAAATCATGGAGAAGATTATCAGGAGAAGAGTGGTGGAACACCTAGAAAGGAACGATCTCATCAACAGCAGCCAACATGGTTTCAGGGACGGGAAATCCTGTGTCACAAACCTACTGGAGTTCTATGACATGGTGACAGCAGTAAGACAAGAGAGAGAGGGGTGGGTGCATTGCATTTTCTTGGACTGCAAGAAGGCGTTTGACACAGTTCCACACAAGAGATTGGTGCAAAAACTGGAGGACCAAGCAGGGATAACAGGGAAGGCACTACAATGGATCAGGGAATACTTGTCAGGAAGACAGCAGCGAGTCATGGTACGTGGCGAGGTGTCAGAGTGGGCACCTGTGACCAGCGGGGTCCCGCAGGGGTCAGTCCTAGGACCAGTGCTGTTTCTGGTATTTGTGAACGACATGACGGAAGGAATAGACTCTGAGGTGTCCCTGTTTGCAGATGACGTGAAGTTGATGAGAAGAATACACTCGATCGAAGACCAGGTAGAACTACAAAGGGATCTGGACAGGCTGCAGACCTGGTCCAGCAATTGGCTCCTGGAGTTCAATCCCACCAAGTGCAAAGTCATGAAGATTGGGGAAGGGCAAAGAAGGCCGCAGACGGAGTACAGTCTAGGGGGTCAGAGACTACAAACCTCACTCAAGGAAAAAGATCTTGGGGTGAGTATAAGACCAGGCACATCTCCTGAAGCGCACATCAACCAAATAACTGCTGCAGCATATGGGCGCCTAGCAAACCTCAGAACAGCATTCCGACATCTTAATAAGGAATCATTCAGGACCCTGTACACCGTGTACGTTGGGCCCCATATTGGAGTATGCGGCACCAGTTTGGAACCCACACCTAGCCAAGCACGTGAAGAAACTAGAGAAAGTGCAAAGGTTTGCAACAAGACTAGTCCCAGAGCTAAGAGGTATGTCCTACGAGGAGAGGTTAAGGGAAATCAACCTGACGACACTGGAGGACAGGAGAGATAGGGGGGACATGATAACGACATACAAAATACTGAGAGGAATTGACAAGGTGGACAAAGACAGGATGTTCCAGAGATTGGACACAGTAACAAGGGGACACAGTTGGAAGCTGAAGACACAGATGAATCACAGGGATGTTAGGAAGTATTTCTTCAGCCACAGAGTAGTCAGTAAGTGGAATAGTTTGGGAAGCGATGTAGTGGAGGCAGGATCCATACATAGCTTTAAGCAGAGGTATGATAAAGCTCACGGCTCAGGGAGAGTGACCTAGTAGCGATCAGTGAAGAGGCGGGGCCAGGAGCTCGGACTCGACCCCCGCAACCTCAACTAGGTGAGTACAACTAGGTGAGTACACAACAAAATGCAAGGAGGCAGAGGAGAGGTTTGTTCCCAAGGGAAAAAGAAATAATGGGAAGAACAGAACGAGTCCTTGGTTCACCCAAAGGTGTAGGGAGGTAAAAACTAGGTGTACTAGAGAATGGAAAAGGTACAGAAGACAGAGAACTCAGGAAAATAAAGAAATTAGCCGAAGATCCAGAAACAAATATGCACAGATAAGAAGGGAGGCTCAGAGACAATATGAAAATGATATTGCATCAAAAGTAAAGACTGACCCGAAGCTGTTGTACAGCCACATCAGGAGGAAAACAACAGTCAAGGACCAGGTAATCAGACTGAGAAAGGGTGATGGGGAATTCACAAGAAACGACCAAGAGGTATGTCGGGAGCTCAACACAAGATTTAAAGAGGTATTTACAGTGGAAACCAGTAGGACTCCAGGAAATCAGAACAGGGGGGTACACCAGCAAGTGCTGGATGAGGTACATGTAACCAAGGAGGAGGTGAAGAAGCTGCTATGCGAACTTGACACCTCAAAGGCGGTGGGACCAGACATCTCTCCATGGGTCCTTAAAGAGGGAGCAGAGACATTGTGTGAGCCATTAACAAAGATCTTCAACACATCATTTGAAACTGGGCAACTCCCCGAGATATGGAAGATGGCAAATGTAGTCCCAATTTTTAAAAAGGGAGACAGACATGAGGCACTAAACTACAGACCTGTATCACTAACGTGTATAGTATGCAAGGTCATGGAGAAGATCATCAGGAGGAGAGTGGTGGAGCACCTGGAAAGAAACAAGTGTATAATTGACAACCAGCACGGTTTCAGGGAGGGAAAATCCTGTGTCACAAACCTATTAGAGTTTTGTGACAAGGTGACAGAAGTAAGACAAGAGAGAGAGGGGTAGATCGACTGCATTTTTTTGGACTGCAAGAAGGCCTTCGACACAGTTCCTCACAAGAGGTTACTGCAAAAGCTAGAGGATCAGGCACACATAACAGGAAAGGCACTGCAATGGATCAGAGAATACCTTACAGGGAGGCAACAACGAGTCATAGTACGTGACGAGGTGTCAAAGTGGGCGCCTGTGACAAGCGGGGTTCCACAGGGGTCAGTCCTAGGACCTGTGCTGTTCTTGGTATATGTGAATGACATAACGGAAGGGATAGACTCAGAAGTGTCCTTGTTTGCGGACGATGTGAAGTTAATGAGAAGAATCAAATCGGATGAGGATCAGGCAGGACTACAAAGAGACCTGGACAGGCTACAAGCCTGGTCCAGCAACTGGCCCCTGAGTTTAACCTCGCCAAATGCAAAGTCATGAAGATTGGGGAAGGGCAAAGAAGACCGCAGACACAATATAGTTTAGATGGCCAAAGACTGCAAACCTCACTCAAGGAAAAAGATCTGGGGGTGAGCATAACACCGAGCATATCTCCTGAGGCGCACATCAATCACATAACTGCTTCAGCATACGGGCGCCTGGCAAACCTACGGATAGCGTTCCGATACCTCAGTAAGAATTCGTTCAAGACTCTGTATACCATTTACGTCAGGCCCATACTGGAGTATGCAGCACCAGTTTGGAATCCACACCTAGTCAAGCACGTCAAGAAATTAGAGAAAGTGCAAAGGTTTGCAACAAGACTAGTCCCAGAGCTACGGGGATTGTCCTACGAAGAAAGGTTGAGGGAAATCGGCCTGACGACACTGGAGGACAGGAGGGTCAGGGGAGACATGATAACGACATATAAAATATTGCGCGGAATAGACAAGGTGGACAAAGACGGGATGTTCCAGAGAAGGGACACAGACACAAGAGGTCACAATTGGAAGTTGAAGACTCAGATGAATCAAAGGGATGTTAGGAAGTATTTCTTCAGTCATAGAGTAGCCAGGCCGTGGAATAGCCTAGAAAGTGACGTAGTGGAGGCGGGAACCATACATAGTTTTAAGGCGAGGTATGATAGAGCTCATGGGGCAGGGAGAGAGAGGACCTAGTAGCAATCAGCGAAGAGGCGGGGCCAGGAGCTGTGACTCGACCCCTGCAACCACAAATAGGTGAGTACAAATAGGTGAGTACACACACACAAACACAAACACACACGCACCCACACACACACACACACACACACACACACACACACACACACACACACACACACACACACACACACACACACACACACACAAACACACTGTTGCACAGCCACATCAGGAGGAAAACAACAGTCAAGGACCAGGTAATCAGGCTAAGGAAGGAAGGAGGAGAGACAACAAGAAATGACCGTGAAGTATGTGAGGAACTCAACAAGAGATTCAAAGAAGTGTTCACAGAGGAGATAGAAGGGACTCCAGAAAGACGGAGAGGTGGGGCACACCACCAAGTGCTGGACACAGTGCACACAGCCAAAAAAGAAGTGAAGAGGCTTCTGAGTGAGCTAGATACCTCAAAGGCAATGTGGCCAGATAACATCTCCCCATGGGTATTGAGAGAGGGAGCAGAGGCGCTATGTGTACCCCTAACAACAATATTCAATACATCTATCGAAACAGGGAGATTGCCTGAGGCATGGAAGACAGCAAATGTAGTCCCAATCTTTAAAAACGGAGACATACATGAAGCATTAAACTACAGACCAGTGTCATTGACATGTATAGCATGCAAAATCATGGAGAAGATTATCAGGAGAAGAGTGGTGGAACACCTAGAAAGGAATGATCTCATCAACAGCAGCCAACGTGGTTTCAGGGACGGGAAATCCTGTGTCACAAACCTACTGGAGTTCTATGACATGGTGACAGCAGTAAGACAAGAGAGAGAGGGGTGGGTGGATTGCATATTCTTGGACTGCAAGAAGGCTTTTGACACAGTTCCACACAAGAGATTGGTGCAAAAACTGGAGGACCAAGCAGGGATAACAGGGAAGGCACTACAATGGATCATGGAATACTTGTCAGGAAGACAGCAGCGAGTCATGGTACGTGGCGAGGTGTCAGAGTGGGCACCTGTGACCAGCGGGGTCCCACAGGGGTCAGTCCTAGGACCAGTGCTGTTTCTGGTATTTGTGAACGACATGACGGAAGGAATAGACTCTGAGGTGTCCCTGTTTGCAGATGACGTGAAGTTGATGAGAAGAATTCACTCGATCGAAGACCAGGCAGAACTACAAAGGGATCTGGACAGGCTGCAGACCTGGTCCAGCAATTGGCTCCTGGAGTTCAATCCCACCAAGCGCAAAGTCATGAAGATTGGGGAAGGGCAAAGAAGACCGCAGACGGAGTAGAGTCTAGGGGGCCAAAGACTACAAACCTCACTCAAGGAAAAAGATCTTGGGGTGAGTATAAGACCAGGCACATCTCCTGAAGCGCACATCAACCAAATAACTGCTGCAGCATATGGGCGCCTAGCAAACCTCAGAACAGCATTCCGACATCTTAATAAGGAATCATTCAGGACCCTGTACACCGTGTACGTTAGGCCCATATTGGAGTATGCGGCACCAGTTTGGAACCCACACCTAGCCAAGCACGTGAAGAAACTAGAGAAAGTGCAAAGGTTTGCAACACACATACACACACACACTCACACACACACACACACGCACGCACACACACGCACACACACACACACACACACACACACACACATACACACACACACACACAAACACTCACACACACAAACACACACACATACATGAAGGTAATCACTACATACTTTCTAACCCCAGCAACATTTCCTTTCAGAGTGTAACAAGAAGATATAATGAAAGCAAGTTTGTAAGACTGACTCAAGCAGAGTATAAATTATCTTTCCTTCCTCTTATTATCTATCTTGCTAGTTCTCTTCTTTATTTCCTCTGCTTGCTAGTTCTCTTCTTTATTTCCTCTGCTTGCTAGTTGTCTTCTTTATTTCCTCTGCTTGCTAGTTCTCTTCTTTATTTCCTCTGCTTGCTAGTTCTCTTCTTTATTTCCTCTGCTTGCTAGTTCTCTTCTTTATTTCCTCTGCTTGCTAGTTGTCTTCTTTATTTCCTCTGCTTGCTAGTTGTCTTCTTTATTTCCTCTGCTTGCTAGTTCTCTTCTTTATTTCCTCTGCTTGCTAGTTCTCTTCTTTATTTCCTCTGCTTTCTAGTTGTCTTCTTTATTTCCTCTGCTTGCTAGTTGTCTTCTTTATTTCCTCTGCTTGCTAGTTCTCTTCCTTATTTCCTCTGCTTGCTGGTTGTCTTCTTTATTTCCTCTGCTTTCTAGTTGTCTTCTTTATTTCCTCTGCTTGCTAGTTGTCTTCTTTATTTCTTCTGCTTTCTAGTTGTCTTCTTTATTTCCTCTGCTTGCTAGTTGTCTTCTTTATTTCCTCTGCTTTCTAGTTGTCTTCTTTATTTCCTCTGCTTGCTAGTTGTCTTCTTTATTTCCTCTGCTTGCTAGTTCTCTTCCTTATTTCCTCTGCTTGCTAGTTGTCTTCTTTATTTCCCCTGCTTGATAGTTGTCTTCTTTATTTAATCTGCTTGCTAGTTGTCTTCTTTATTTCCTCTGCTTGCTAGTTGTCTTCTTTATTTCCTCTGCTTGCTAGTTGTCTTCTTTATTTCTTCTGCTTTCTAGTTGTCTTCTTTATTTCCTCTGCTTGCTAGTTGTCTTCTTTATTTCCTCTGCTTGCTAGTTGTCTTCTTTATTTCCTCTGCTTGCTAGTTGTCTTCTTTTATTTCCCTGCTTGATAGTTGTCTTCTTTATTTAATCTGCTTGCTAGTTGTCTTCTTTATTTCCTCTGCTTGCTAGTTGTCTTCTTTATTTCTTCTGCTTGCTAGTTGTCTTCTTTATTTCCTCTGCTTGCTAGTTGTCTTCTTTATTTCCTCTGCTTGATAGTTGTCTTCTTTATTTCCTCTGCTTGATAGTTGTCTTCTTTATTTCCTCTGCTTACTAGTTGTCTCCTTTATTTCCTCTGCTTGCTAGTTGTCTCCTTTATTTACTCTGCTTGCTAGTTGTCTACTTTATTTCCTCTGCTTGCTAGTTATCTCCTTTATTTTTTCTGCTTGCTAGTTGTCTCTCTTATTTCCTCTGCTTGCTAGTTGTCTTCTTTATTTCCTCTGCTTGCTAGTTGTCTTCTTTATTTCTTCTGCTTGCTAGTTGTCTTCTTTATTTCCTCTGCTTGCTAGTTGTCTTCTTTATTTCCTCTGCTTGATAGTTGTCTTCTTTATTTCCTCTGCTTGATAGTTGTCTTCTTTATTTCCTCTGCTTGCTAGTTGTCTTCTTTATTTCCTCTGCTTACTAGTTGTCTCCTTTATTTCCTCTGCTTGCTAGTTGTCTCCTTTATTTACTCTGCTTGCTAGTTGTCTACTTTATTTCCTCTGCTTGCTAGTTATCTCCTTTATTTTTTCTGCTTGCTAGTTGTCTCTCTTATTTCCTCTGCTTGCTAGTTGTCTTCTTTATTTCCTCTGCTTGCTAGTTGTCTTCTTTATTTCCTCTGCTTGCTAGTTGCCTTTTTTATTTTCTGTGCTTGCTAGTTGTCTCCTTTATTTACTCTGCTTGCTAGTTGTCTCCTTTATTTCCTCTGCTTGCTAGTTATCTCCTTTATTTTTTCTGCTTGCTAGTTGTCTCTCTTATTTCCTCTGCTTGCTAGTTGTCTTATTTATTTCCTCTGCTTGCTAGTTGCCTCCTTTATTTTCTCTGCTTGCTAGTTGCCTCCTTTATTTTCTCTGCTTGCTAGCTGTCTTCGTTACTTCTGCTTTCTAATTGTCTCCTCCACTTCCAGTGCTTGCTAGTTACATTCTCTACTTCCAGTGCTTGCTAGTTACATTCTCTACTTCCAGTGCTTGCTAGTTACATTCTCTACTTCCAGTTCTTGCTAGTTACATTCTCTACTTCCAGTGCTAGCTAGTTACATTCTCTACTTCCAGTGCTTGCTAGTTACATTCTCTACTTCCAGTGCTTGCTAGTTACATTCTCTACTTCCAGTGCTAGCTAGTTACATTCTCTACTTCCAGTGCTAGCTAGTTACATTCTCTACTTCCAGTGCTAGCTAGTTACATTCTCTATTTCCCAGTGCTTGCTAGTTAATTCTCTACTTCCAGTGCTAGCTAGTTACATTCTCTACTTCCAGTGCTTGCTAGTTACATTCTCTACTTCCAGTGCTAGCTAGTTACATTCTCTACTTCCAGTGCTAGCTAGTTACATTCTCTACTTCCAGTGCTTGCTATTTTACATTCTCTACTTCCAGTGCTAGCTAGTTACATTCTCTACTTCCAGTGCTAGCTATGTTACATCTCTACTTCCAGTGCTAGCTAGTTACATTCTCTTCTTCCAGTGCTAGCTAGTTACATTCTCTACTTCCAGTGCTTGCTAGTTACATTCTCTACTTCCAGTGCTAGCTAGTTACATTCTCTACTTCCAGTGCTAGCTAGTTACATTCTCTACTTCCAGTGCTTGCTAGTTACATTCTCTACTTCCAGTGATAGCTAGTTACATTCTCTACTTCCAGTGTAGCTAGTTACATTCTCTACTTCCAGTGCTTGCTAGTTACATTCTCTACTTCCAGTGCTAGCTAGTTACATTCTCTACTTCCAGTGCTTGCTAGTTACATTCTCTACTTCCAGTGCTAGCTAGTTACATTCTCTACTTCCAGTGCTAGCTAGTTACATTCTCTACTTCCAGTGCTTGCTAGTTACATTCTCTACTTCCAGTGCTTGCTAGTTATATTCTCTACTTCCAGTGCTTGCTAGTTACATTCTCTACTTCCAGTGCTAGCTAGTTACATTCTCTACTTCCAGTGCTAGCTAGTTACATTCTCTACTTCCAGTGCTTGTTTAGTTACATTCTCTACTTCCAGTGCTTGCTAGTTACATTCTCTACTTTCCAGTGTTTGCTAGTTACATTCTCTACTTCCAGTGCTTGCTAGTTACATTCTCTACTTCCAGTGCTTGCTAGTTACATTCTCTACTTCCAGTGCTTGCTAGTTACATTCTCTACTTCCAGTGCTTGCTAGTTACATTCTCTACTTCCAGTGCTGGCTAGTTACATTCTCTACTTCCAGTGCTAGCTAGTTACATTCTCTACTTCCAGTGCTTGCTAGTTACATTCTCTACTTCCAGTGCTTGCTAGTTACATTCTCTACTTCCAGTGTTTGCTAGTTACATTCTCTACTTCCAGTGCTTGCTAGTTACATTCTCTACTTCCAGTGCTTGCTAGTTACATTCTCTACTTCCAGTGCTAGCTAGTTACATTCTCTACTTCCAGTGCTGCTAGTTACATTCTCTACTTCCAGTGCTAGCTAGTTACATTCTCTACTTCCAGTGCTTGCTAGTTACATTCTCTACTTCCAGTGCTTGCTAGTTACATTCTCTACTTCCAGTGCTTGCTAGTTACATTCTCTACTTCCAGTGCTTGCTAGTTACATTCTCTACTTCCAGTGCTTGCTAGTTACATTCTCTACTTCCAGTGCTTGCTAGTTACATTCTCTACTTCCAGTGCTTGCTATTTACATTCTCTACTTCCAGTGCTTGCTAGTTACATTCTCTACTTCTAGTGCTTGCTAGTTACATTCTCTACTTCCAGTGCTTGCTAGTTACATTCTCTACTTCCAGTGCTTGCTAGTTACATTCTCTACTTCCAGTGCTTGCTAGTTACATTCTCTACTTCCAGTGCTTGCTAGTTACATTCTCTACTTCCAGTGCTTGCTAGTTACATTCTCTACTTCTAGTGCTTGCTAGTTACATTCTCTACTTCCAGTGCTTGCTAGTTACATTCTCTACTTCCAGTGCTTGCTAGTTACATTCTCTACTTCCAGTGCTTGCTAGTTACATTCTCTACTTCCAGTGCTTGCTAGTTACATTCTCTACTTCCAGTGCTTGCTAGTTACATTCTCTACTTCCAGTGCTTGCTAGTTACATTCTCTACTTCCAGTGCTAGCTAGTTACATTCTCTACTTCCAGTGCTAGCTAGTTACATTCTCTACTTCCAGTGCTAGCTAGTTACATTCTCTACTTCCAGTGCTAGCTAGTTACATTCTCTACTTCCAGTGCTAGCTAGTTACATTCTCTACTTCCAGTGCTTGCTAGTTACATTCTCTACTTCCAGTGCTAGCTAGTTACATTCTCTACTTCCAGTGCTAGCTAGTTACATTCTCTACTTCCAGTGCTTGCTAGTTACATTCTCTACTTCCAGTGCTAGCTAGTTACATTCTCTACTTCCAGTGCTAGCTAGTTACATTCTCTACTTCCAGTGCTAGCTAGAGATGCGGGTGATGCTCCATGTTTGTGTTCCACTGTTCTCTCCAATCTTGAATATGAAGTACATAATTAAATACGAACTTAGGTACTTAACAAGGCAGTTACATACTGAAGGAGTGATGTGAGCAGTGCTCAGGACCATTAATGGAGTCTCCTAGGGAGAGGAAGATAATATCTCAGTTCCTAGCTAGGTGCACTGGAGTACCTAGTTAGGTGCACGCAGTACCTAGCTAAGTGCACTAGAGAACCTAGCTAGGTGCACCTCAGTACCTAGCTAGGTGCACCACAGTACCTAACTAGGTGTAGCACTGTGCCTAGTTAGATGCACCACAGTACATAACTAGGTGTAGCACTGTCACTAGCTAGATGCACCACAGTACCTAGCAAGGTACTGTGGTACTGTAGTGCACCTAGCTAGGTGCACCTCAGTACCGAGCTACGTGCACCTCAGTACATTTTTAGGTATAAGACTGTACCTAACAACTTGCACCACAGTACCTAGCTAGGTGCACTACAATACCTATCTAGGTGCACCTCAGTTACTAGCTAGGTGCACCTCAGTAAATAGCTAGGTGCACCTCAGTAGCTATTTACGTACACCTCAGTATGTAGCTAGGTGCACCTGAATATTGAGCTAGATGCACCTCAGTATCTAACTAGGTGCACTTCAGTATTTAGCGAGGTGCACCTCACTACCTAGCCAGGTGTACCTCATTATCTAGGTAGGTGCACTTTAGTATCTAGCTAGATGCACTTCAGTATCTAGTGAGGTGCACCTCAGTATCTAGCTAGGTGCACTTCAGTACCTAGGTAGGTGCACCTCAGTATCTAGCTAGGTGCACCTCATTATCTAGCGATGTGCACCTCCGTATCTAGCTATGCTCACTTCAGTATCTAGTGAGGTGCGCCTCAATATCCAGCTAGGTGCACCTCATTATCTAGCTATGTTCACCTCCGTATCTAGCTATGTGCACGTCAGTATTTAGCAAGGTGCACTTCAGTATCTAGCGAGGTGCACCTCTGTATTTAGCAAGGTGCACCTCAGTACCCAGCTAGGTGCACCTCAGTACCTACCCAGGTGCACCTCAGTACCCAGCTGAGTGCACCTCAGTACCTACCCAGGTGCACCTCAGTACCTACCCAGGTGCACCTCAGTACCTACCCAGGTGTACCTCAGTACCTACCCAGGTGCACCTCAGTACCTACCCAGGTGCACCTCAGTACCTACCCAGGTGCACCTCAGTACCTACCCAGGTGCACCTCAGTACCTACCCAGGTGCACCTCAGTACCTACCCAGGTGCACCTCAGTACCTACCCAGGTGCACCTCAGTACCTGCCCAGGTGCACCTCAGTCTCGTCGTGTTATTGAGTTGTGTGTGTGTGTATGTTCGAGAGAAAGAGAACGAATGAGAGAGGGAGGGAGAGAGAAAGAGAACGAGAGAGAGAGAGAGAGAGAGAGAGAGAGAGAGAGAGAGAGAGAGAGAGAGAGAGAGGAGGAGGAGAAAGAGAAGGAAGTGAGTCAGTACTGATCATAAGAAAGGATCACGACACATACAGCAGGAAGCACCGTCATGTAATCCACCTGGATCAGAGTGCCTTCCCCTCCCTCACTCTCACACTTGAGTAACTACTCACTACTTTCACTCGAGCTAAGGTGATCTCACATCATCACTCGTTGTGGCGTTCCACTACTAAAACTGCGTCACTATGAGCCTTTCATGGCGTCTCTACGAGTCTAAAATCACCAAATCTTGGTACTCCCGTAATTAATAATAATAATAATAATAATAATAATAATAATAATAATAATAATAATAATAATGTACAAGGTATACAGACCATAGCTGACATCAGTGACATACTACTATATAGAAAGCTCCTTGTTACGCTGGGCATTTCCTGCATATTAAGTCATTTGTCCCAGGATGCGACCCACACCGGTCCACTAACACACAGGTACACATTTTACTGATGGGTGAACATAGACAACCGGTGTAAGGAAATGCTCCTAATGTTTCAACCCTCGCCGGGGATCGAACCTGGGATCTCACCGTATGAAGGGAGAGCTTTTGCCAACAGGTTATGGTTGCAGAGGTCGAGTCTTAGCTCCTGGCCCCGCTTCTTTACTGGCAGCTACTGGTTTCACTATTCACTAGCTGTTTTGACATTATCACACCTGTTCTTAAAGCTATGTAATGCTGTAATAATGAGGTACCTTCCCTAAACCGATTGTGTACCTCTGTAATGTTGAGATATAGTTGCTGGACCAAATGTTTATCTCTGTAATTATGAGGTACAGTCCCTGGACCCATTATGTGCCTCTGTAATGTTGATATACACCCTTTATGTACTTATGTAACCCTTTCATTATCAGTGATATCATGGGTATGAGGTGTCTCGTAGCCTGGTGGCAACTGCTCTCACTTCACACGGAGAGGGTCCGGGTACGACTCCAGGCAAGGGTGGGAACATTGGGCAAGTTTCCTTACACAGGTTGTCTATGTTCACCCATCAGTAAAATGTGTACCTGGGTGTTAATGGACTGGTGTGGGTCGCACCCTGGGACAAAACTGACCCAATTTGGCGGAAATGCTCTGCATAATAAGCAGTATTCTATACAGTAGTATGTCACTGATGTCAGCTATGGTCTGTATACCTTGTACATGTACTGGTACAATATGATATTATTATTATTATTATTATTATTATTATTATTATTTTTATTATTATTATTATTATTATTATTATTATTATTATTATTATTATTACTATTATCATTATTATTATTATTATTAACTATACCCCAACCCATGAATATGGTGTGACCACCACCACATGTTAGCCATGGTGTGACCACCACCACATGTTAGCCATGGTGTGACCACCACCACATGTTAGCCATGGTGTGACCACCACCACATGTTAGCCATGGTGTGACCACCACCACATGTTAGCCATGGTGTGACTACCACCACATGTTAGCCATGGTGTGACCACCACCACATGTTAGCCATGGTGTGACCACCACCACATGTTAGCCATGATGTGACCACCACCACATGTTAGCCATGGTGTGACCACCACCACATGTTAGCCATGGTGTGACCACCACCACATGTTAGCCATGGTGTGACCACCACCACATGTTAGCCATGGTGTGACCACCACCACATGTTAGTCATGGAGTGACCACCACCACATGTTAGCCATGGAGTGACCACCACCACATGTTAGCCATGGTGTGACCACCACCAAAAGTTAGCCTTTTGGGGTGACCCCCAACCACCTGTTAGCCAGGGAGTGCCCCACCACCACATTTTTGCCAGGGGAGTGACCACCCCCACTTGTTAGCCAGGGGGGTGACCAACCCACATTTTAGCCTTGGTGGTTACCCCAAACAGGGTGGGCCCTTTGGGGGGGTGGACCACCCCCCAAACATTTTGCCATGGGGGGTGCCACCCCCAACATGTTACCCCTGGTGTGACCCCACCCGGTTTCCCAAGGGTGTGACTCCCATCAAGGTTAGCCAGGGTGTGCAAACCCCCACAGGTTCCCCAGGGTGTGACTAATACTTTTTAAACCCCATGGTGTAACCACCATTTGGCTATGGTGTGCCCCACCACCACGGGATGCCTGGGGGGGGAACTACCCCAAATTTTCCCAATGGTGTGACTCCCACCCAATGTTACCCATGGGTGCTACCACCACATGTTAGCCGGGGGTTTGGGGAATCCCAATACATTTTTCCCCGGGGTGACTAAAACCACATGTTACCCAGGGTGTAAATCCCACAAACAGGGCCCCCATGGTGGGGATTTACCCCTACATGTTAGCCAGGGTGTGACTACCACACAGGGTTACCCAGGGTGGGGATTTCCCCCCCACATTTTTGCCATGGGTGGCCACCACCACAGTTAGCCATGGGGGTGACCCCCAAAATTTCGGATAGCCAAGGTGTGACTACCACCACATGTTACCCCAATGGTGGGCCAAACCAATGTTGGGCCAGGGAAAAGTAAACCACCCCCTATTTTTTTGTTAGCCATGGTGTCCCCAAAGCACTACATGTTAGCCAGGTGTGCCCAAAAAACCACATGTTACCCCAGGGTGTGACCCCCCCCACATTTTTACCCTTTGGTGTGACCCCCCACCACATTTTAAAGCCCGGTGTGCCACCACCCCCCAGGTTAACCATGGTGGGACCACCATTTTCCCGGGTTTGTAATGGAGGGCCCACCACCACTTTACCCAGGTTTTTGGACCCCCACCCCCTTTTAAACTTTGGTGTGCCCACCACCCACGGGATAGCCAGGGTGGACTACCACCACATGTTACCCCTTTGGTGTGCCCAAACCCCCAAAATTTTTGGGCCGGGGTGTAAATACCCCCAACATTTGGGCCATGGGGTGATCCCAACCACATTTTTAGCCGGGTGTGACCCCCACCCCCTATTACCCCGGGTGTGACCACCCCCCACTTGTTACCCAAAGGGTGGACCCCCCACCATTTGTTAGCCCGGGTTGACCTACCCCACTTTTAGCCTTTGGTGTGGTACCACCACATGTTAGCCTTTGGTGTAAACCACCCACCCATGTTAGCCGGGTGTGCCACCAAAACATTTTTGGCCATGGTGTAAATACGCCCACATGTTCCCAATGGTGTGACTATTTCCTAAATTTTTTCCCAAGGGTGGGACCCCCAAAAAAACAGGACCCAAGGGTTTTGTGATTTCTACTACATGTTAGCCAGGGTGTGACCACCCCACCCCCTTTTTACCCAAGGGTTTGTAAACCACCCCAAAATGTTACCCCTGGTGTGCCCTCCCCCCACATGTTAGCCAGGGTTGACTACCCCAAAATTTTAGCCATGGTGGGGGACTTCCCCCAAATTTAGCCGGGTTTTTATACCCCACGTTAGCCAGGGTGTGACTCCCAACCCCCGGGATCCCCTTTGGTGTACTACCACCCCCTTGTTCCATGGTGTGCTCCCAAACCACATGTTACCCAATGGTTTTTCTACCCCACATGTTAGCCTTTTGGTGTGACTACCCCAAAAATTACCCCATGGTTGACTAAAACCAACATTTTACTAGGGTGACCCCCACCAAAAAGTTAGCTATGGGTGACCCCCATCACATGTTTACCATGGGTGACCCCCACCACATGTTAACTTGGTTTTACCACCCCCACAGGATAGCCTTGGTGTGACTACCCCCCACAGGGTTACCCCTGGTGGACCACCACATGTTAGCCATTTTTGTGACTACCACCACGGGTTTACCCCAGGGTGTGCCCAAGAAACCACATGTTTCCCTTTGGGTGACCACCAAAAAATTTTTGCCAGGGTGTGATACCCCCACTTGTTACCATGGTGTGATACCACTCCCTGAAAACCCCAGGGGGGTTTACCAAAAAAATGTTAGTGAGGGGGGTGACACCCCCAAACATTTTACCCTTGGTTTTGATACCCCCAAAACATTTTTAAAGCCATGGTGTGACCCCACCTTTTTTTTTGAATGGTGGACCACCACCACGGGGATAGCCATGGGGTGACTCCCACACATTTTTTGTCGGTGTGACTACCCCCCAAATGTTACCCAATGGTGTGCCCTACCCCACATTTTTTACCATGGGTGCCCACCAGCAAGGGTTGCCATGGTGTGGAACCCCACCAATTTTTGTCATGGGGCAACCACTAAATTTTTTTACCCTGGGGTGACTCCCCCCAATTTTTAGCGATGGTGTGAAATACCACCACATTTTAGTTTTGGTGTGCCCCACCCCCACATTTTTAGCCGGTGGGGAATACCACCACGGGTTAGCCATGGTGGCCCACCCCCAACGGTTAGCCATGGGGGGACTCCCCACCCATGTTAGTCTTGGTGTGACTCCCCCACATGTTACCCAAATGGTTTTGACTCCCCCAAAACATTGTTACCCGGTGGGATCCCAACCACTTGTTAGCAGGGTTTGTAAACCAAAATTTTACCATGGGTGACTCCCACTACTTTTTTACCCAGGTGGGGATACCCCCAATGTTCCCCCATGGTTGACTACCCCCCACATGTTACCCATGGTGTGCAAACCACCCATGTTACCCTTGGTGGAAACCCAAAGGTTCCCGGGTGTGCTACCACCACATTTTTAGTCATGGTGTGACTACCCCAAATTTTTCCCCCCATGGAGGGGCTACCACCACGTTCCCCAAATGGGTGTCTACCACCACAGGATAGCCATGGTGTAATACCAAAACATTTTTAGTTATGGTGTGCCCAAACCACCACAGGGAAACCATGGTGTGCCACCACCACAGTTAGAAGGGTGTGAAAAAAAAAAAGGGGTTTGCCGGGTTTGGTTGAATACCACCACTTTTTCCCAGGGTGTGACTCCCCCCCACAGGGTTACCCATGGTGTGCCCTCCCACCACGTTGCCATGGTGGGGTTTACCAAAAATTTTTAGCCATGGTGTGATCCCACCACATTTTAAATTGGTGTGCCCACCCCCCACATTTTTGCCCATGGTGTGATACCCCAACATGTTCCCCATGGGGTATCCCCACCACATTTTACCCATTTTGGATTCCCCACCCCATTTTTAGCCAGGGTTTGGGGACTCCCACCCCCTTGTTTTTCCATGGGGGTGAAACCACCACGGGATACCCCAGGGTTGTGACTTTACACCACATGTTAGCCATGGTGTGACCCCCACCGGGGGGTAGCCGGGTTTGTGACCCACCTTTGGTTAGCCATGGGGGGCCCCCAAAACCAATTTTTAGCCAGGGTTTGGGAACCAAACCCCCAAGGATAGCCAGGGTGGACTTCCACCCAATTGTTACCTTGGGGGAACCACCACCAAGGTTTCCCCCTTGGTGTGACCCCCACCACGGGATAGCCATGGGGGTTAAAAACCCCCACCAGGGATAGAAAAGGGGTGACCCCCACCGGGTTACCCAATGGGGTCCCCACCACCCCGGTAGCCATGCTGTACTCCCAAACCAATTTTTTAAAATGGGGGGAAACCACAACCCAGGATGGGCCAGGGGTGGGACTACCACCACTTTTTGCCAGGGTGGGCCCAAACCACCCAGGATACCATCGTGTAAATAACCCCCACATTTTTCCCATGGTGTGACTACCACCCCCATTTTTAAGCCAAGGTGTGACTCCCACCACTTTTTAACCCTTTAGTGACCAAAAACCACATTTTTGCAAGGTTTTGTAAACTACCACCACAGGTTAGCCTTGGGGTACCACCACCCCCTTTTTTGGGCCATGGTGGTAAATACCACCACATTTTAGCCATGGTGGGCCCAACACCCCATTTTACCCAAATGGTGTGACCACCCCCCCCCCGTTACCCCCAAAGGACTACCACCCACATGTTACCCAGGGTTTGGTCCCTACCACAATGTTAGCCTTGGTGTGACTACCCCCCAGGTACCCAAGGTTTGTGACTCCCACCACAGGATGCCATGGTGTGATCCCACCACAGGATAGCCTGGTGGGACCCCCATATGTTAGCCATGTGTAAACCCCACCACAGGATCCCCATGGTGTGAATCCCAAACCCACGGTACCATGGTGCAAACTCCCCCCCACGGGTTGGGCCTGGTGTGACACCACCCCCGGTTACCCAAAAGGTGGGGACTACCACCAATGTTCCCCGGGGAGGGGACCCCCCCCAAAATGTAGAAATTTGGTGTGTTTACCCCCACATTTTACCCAGGGTTTGTGCCCAAACCCACCCATGTTAGCCGGGTGGGGACTACCACCACATGTTAGCCAGGGTTTGTGCCCAAAAACCCCCCTGTTACCCCATGGTGTGACCCCCCACTAACTTTCCCATGGTGTGACTACCCCCACATGTTACCCAGGGTGGATTTCCCACCAATGTTAGCCATGGGGGTGACAAACCACCACAGGTTGCCATGGTGGGGTAACCACCGGAAAAGCCATGGTGTGACTCCCCACCAAGGATAAAATGGTGTGACTACCACCACATTTGGGCCCAGGGGTGTGACCCCCCACCACAGGATCCCCCAAAGGGTTTGGTGAAACCCACCACAGGAAAACCAGGGTGCGACTACCCCACGGGATAGAAAAGGGTTTGGTATCCCAACCAAGGGTTAAACCCTTTGGTTACTCCCACCACATTTTTACCCATGGTGTGGGTACCCCCACGGATACCCAAAGGGTTTGTGACTACCACCACGGGATACCATGGTTGGATCCCAAAACGGAAAGCCATGGTGGGGATTTCCCCCAAACATTTTTACCCTGTGTGCCACCCCCAAAGGGGAAAACCCTGGTGGGAATACCACCCAGGATAGCCAGGGTGCGACAAACCCCACGGGAAAACCCAATGGTTGTGAAAAAACCCCCAACAGGAAAAGGCCATGGTGCGATTTCCCCAAAGGGATAGCCTTTAAATTGACCCGCCCTCAGGAAAACCAGGGGAGTGACTACCACAACAAATACCCGGGTGTAAAATACCAATACGGGGGGTACCCGATAGTCAATGTTTGCCAGCCAGTTCCTGGCAACATATGAAAATGTCTGCACACAGTATATTTCAGGCAATGAAAAAGCTGCCCACACAGTTTACTTCAGGCACAGGGACAATGTCTGCCCCCAAAATTTTTACTTCAGACACAGGACCAATGTTGCCACACGCATCCCCAGGCACATAAAATTGTCTGCCACAAGTATATCAGGCCCACTTGAAAATGTTGACACACAGTATACCCCGGCAAATGCCCTTTGGCTCCCAACACAGTTTTCTTCAACACATGAAAATTTTCTGCACCCCGTTTACTTCGGGCAAAAAGGGGAAAAATGTTGACACACAGTAACTTAAAACCATGAAAATTGTTGCCACACAGTTTTCTTCGAAATGAAATGTCTGCCACACAGTATGTTTCCAGGCACATGAAAAAATTTGACACACGTAAAACTTCAGGCACATGACAATGTTGACACACGTAACTTCAGGCACATGACAATGCTGACACACAGTATATTTTCGACACATAAACAATGTTGACAACAGTTACTTCAGACCCATGACAATGTCTGAAAAACAGTAAAAATTGACCCTTGCTTTTGTTCCCACCGGGAAAATTTCAGACATAGGGAAAATTCGGGCAGCCATTTTAACTTCAGACAAATGAAAATTGTCTGACACACAGTTTACTTCAAAATTTATGACAATGTCTGCCCCCAGTTTTTGGCGAAAATATAAAAAAATGTCTCCCACCGGGTATATTTCCCGGACATATAACAAGGTCTGCCAAACAGTAACTTCGGGCACTGACAATGTTTTGAAAAAACAGTATACTTCAGGCACGGGAAAAGGGCAACACACATTTATACTTCAGCATTAAAATGTCTAAACAGCCGATCCCTTCGGGGCCCTTTAAAAAGGTCTGACACACTATACTTAGACTTAGAATGTCTGCAGCCAGTATACTTCAAAATTTATGCCCAATGTCTGAACCCCAGTATATTCAGAAAATTTGCAATGTCTGACACCCAGTATATTCAACACATGACATGCCCTGCCACACAGTTTATTTCAGCCCCAATGACAAGTCTGCCACCAGTAACTTCAGACACATCCCAATGTCTGAAAACTTAACTTAAAGAAAACATGCCCAAGGTCGGACACACAGTTATTTCGCACTTGACAATGTCTGACCCCCACGTAAAATTCAGACCTTGAAAATGTCTGCCCCACGGGTATATTCAGACAAATGACAATGTCTGAACACAGTATTTTCAGAAAACATGACAATGTCTGACACACAGTATCCCTTCAGCACATGCCCAATGTCTGACACACAGTAACTTCAGCCCACTGACAATGTCTGCAACGTATACTTCAACACATACAATGTTAAACACACAGTTACTTCAAAATTTTTCCTTAATACCGGTTTTTTAATTTTCTGTATTTCTTAATGTGTCCCCCATATTTGGGGTTTCGGGAACTTATTGTATCTCCCCTTTTGGTCTCACTGTGTCTTATTCGGTTCACTGGTTTTAAATTCTGTCTCCTGTTTTACTCTGTCTCATGGTCTTATTCTGTCTAAAGTGTCTTACCTGAAAAATGTGTTTACTCTGTCTCACTGTGTTTTACCCCTGTTAACGGGGGTCTTACTCTTTTCCACTGTGTTTTATTATGTCTTCTGTGTCTAAATTTTTTCCTTTTCTCCCCTTCTCACTGGGGCTTACTTGTCTCACTGTGTCTTATTTGCCCTTTCTTGTCCCCCCCTGCCAAATCTGTCTCATGTGTTTTAACCTGTTCACGGGTCTTATTTCTGTTCACTGTGTTTTCCTTTTGTTTTTTGTGTCTAACTGTTCTTATTTGCCCTCCCCTGTGTCTTACTTTTTTCCCTGTTTTCTTACTCTGTCCCCCTGGGTCTTGCAAAGGGTTTTTTTCTCCCTTCCACTGTCCCTTACTCTTTTCACTGTTGGCCCCTTACCCCCCCCCTGGCCCCCCCCCACTGTGTTTTACTCTGTCCACTGTGCCCTTACTCTGTCTCCTGTGTCTTACTTTGTCTCACGGTGTCTTCCTTTTTCCCCAAACTGTGTCTTATCGTTCACTGGGTCTTACTCTGTCTCATGTGTTTTAAATCTGCCCTCCTGTGTTTACTCTGTCTCCGGTTGGTTTACTCTGCTCACTGGGTCATTTGGCCCCTCACTGTGTTTACTCGGTCCCCACTGTGTTTTAATTTGTCCACGTTTTTATTTAATCTTTCTGTGTTCACGGGTGTTTAAAATTCTGTTCATCTGGGGTTTAAAAATGTTTTTCTGTCTTCACTGTGTTTTAAAAAGCTTCCTGCGTCTCCCCTGTTCTTACTAGCCTTTCTGTGCCCCACTGTGTTTTAATAGCCTTCTGGTCTCACTTTTCTTACTATGTCTTTCTTGTCTCACGGTTTTCTTATTATTTTTCCCTGCGTCCATTTGTCTTACTATGCCTTCTTGTCCACTGTGTCTTACAGTCTTTCTTTTTTCAATGTGTTTACTAGTCTTTCTGTTTTTCCCACTGTTTTTTTTACTATGTCTCCGGCCCGGTATCCCGCGTCCCCCGCTTCCCCGCTGTGCCCCGCTGTATCCGCTTTTCCCCGCGTTCCCGTTGGTCCCGCTGTATTCCATGTGCCCCCGTGTATCTACTTGTCCCGCTGTATCCCGCTGGCCCCGCTGTATCCGCTGTGCCCCGCTGTATCCGGTGCCCGCTGTACCGCTGTGTCCCGTTGCATTCGTTGTATCCCGTTTTTTTCCCGCAGTACCCGCTGTGCCCCGCGATCCCGCGGTCCCGCGCACCCGCTGTGCCCGCTGATCTCGCTGGCCCCCGCTGTATCTCCCCTGTGCCCCTTGCTCTCGCTGCTCCCACTGTGCCCCGCAGATCCCGCGGGTCCCGTGTACTCGCTGTGTCCCCTGAAACTCGCTTGCCGTTGTCTCCTGATCCCCTTTTCCCCGCATATCCGCTGGGCCTGCGCACCCCGCTGTGTCCCCGCGCACCCGCTGTCCCCTGCATCCTGTGCCCCCGCGCATCTCGCGTGTTCCGCTGCTCACATTTCCACTATGTCTCACTATGCTCACTATTCTCACTATGTCTCATAGTCTGAGAGAAATTTTTATCCTTTTAGACTATTTTTAATTTTAATGTTTTTTGTTACATCAAAGAAATTTCAGTACAATTTTCTAACTCGGGTCTTGTTTCCCATTAGATGACTAGGCTTTCTCATCACGGAAATCAATCAGCTGTCACGATTTTCGTCTGCCCGTCGCTGTCACGAGATTTTTGCCTTCAGCAACTAATAGTAAAAAGTAAGTTTATTCAGGTATACCAAATTTTGTTAATAATTCAAACAAAAACCTATGGTAAGAACCTGGGGTAATCAAAAAAATCGAGGACTTATTTCAGAAAACGACAGTCCTTGGGAAGACAGACGTACTGGGCCTTTTGGCCCCCCTGACACCCTCAATGTTATAATGTCTGAGACAAGAATTGGGAAACTGAATGTTGGGATCTACTTTTGTTTACACTAATTCTACTTCTGTTTATCCTAGTTTTTCACTGTTTACCTTTTGTAGGCGAGGTCATGGCAAAGTAGGGGTGAGGGCATGGCAAAGCATGCGAGGTCGGGTCAATAGGGGTGAGGAGTGGTCACTACAAAGGCAGTGGTCACGTAAAGGGTGAATCTGGTCACGAAGGGCTCCTGTCCTAGTTTTCTGGGGGGTTAGTGTGGACCATAAGAGCACCAGGGGTTGTTGTAGCGTTTTAGAATCTCAGCTTGAAAAGTTAAGGGGAGGTTCTACTTCCCTAAAGGAAAAATGAGGCGAAAACCCCCCTGGGTTTTTGAGGTGAAAGTTGGAAACGGTGGGAGGAAAAGTTACCAAGGATTTTAAGGGGGTGACAAACCACTCAAGTAGAATTTGGGGAACTAAAGGGAGAAGACAAGATTGGAAGCTTAATAGAGAAGATTGAAGGTAGGAAACGATTCTTGTTTCCCAGGTGAGGGACTGCTTTGGGTTTGTGAGGTACCCCTATCCCCCCCCTTTTGCTAATCAAAGGGAAAACATTCAGGTTGTGGGTGACTCACAGGTAAGATATGTGGACCCGGCTTTCGTAACATAGATAGGAAAGTTTCACTGAGGGCAGTGGTCAAGTGTGGGTATACCGTCCCATGTTTGGGGTTTTGTGTGGGGTGTTACCCAAAAACCCCTGGTTGTTTTGTTTTTTGAAAATCGCTTAAAGTGTTGAAGAAAGGGGAATTTTACTTCTTCAGGAGGAAAAATAGGAGGGTGAAGCTTTGCTAGATGGGGTTTGGGATGAGTGTGACACAGTTGGTGCGGTAAGG
The DNA here is from genome assembly GCF_026875155.1 of Cherax quadricarinatus. NCBI lineage: Eukaryota > Metazoa > Arthropoda > Malacostraca > Decapoda > Parastacidae > Cherax > Cherax quadricarinatus. The sequence goes on along the minus strand of NC_069405.1, from coordinate 91,041,430 downwards.
GGAAATGCTTCCCGTGAGAGTGCATTTGTTTTAAGTGGCAATGGTTCACAGTTTTGGAAGAAGGGGATAAGGAGTGTTAATAAAGAAGATATGAAGGTAGGAAACGATTCTCTGTTCTCCCAAAAAACCCCGGGGTACTCCTCCGGGTCCTCTATCCCCTGCTAAACGGTAAGAAAAAATTTGATTATGGGGACTCTTGGTAAAATTAAAACCTCATTTTGTAACAGAGATAGAAAAGTCGACAAGGTTGTGCCCCCCAGGAGCTGTTTGGTGAATAGCGAGGTTGGTAAAATTATGGCGAAATGGGAACAAGCCCATTACTGTCTTAGGCTGGGGAAAAGACATTTGGGGGGGGCAGGAAAGGAGCACTGGTAAGTACAGGTCACCATGAATAGTCAGGTCAAAAAGGGGTCCCATCAAATGAAAAATCTTGCCCAAAGGGGAGTGGGCAATGAATAGCTAGGGGTAAAAGGTATAAATTGCGGTGGCAGGTACGCAAGGATTTTTCAACCATTCTTGAAAAGGCAAATTTTATGGCAAAATTATGTAGCAAGGATGGGTACATCCTCTGGGCTGGATGGGTTTCATAGCCAAATTTGTGAGGGGGTCATGATGACTTTTGGACTTTAAAAAAGAAGTTATGAGGTATGGGGGGCTGTCGAAAAAAATCAGGCTGCATACTAGGTTGAAAACAGCAGATAAAACCCGGGTACTTCGGGATATGTTAAAAAGGGCAATATTCAAAATAAAGTTCCTAATAAAGACAAAGCAATTGAACAACTAACAAAGAGAGATAGTAGAGGGCGGTGAGTGACTAGCTCCCTTAAGGTTGACTGTACAAATAGTAGGAGTCTAAGAAATAAGATAAATAAGCTAAGATATATAGATATTATTGCTATAACTGAGACCTGGTTCAACTTGAAGGATAGAGGAATGCCTCCTGAATGCAACATACAGGGTTATAAACTATTCCAGACTGATAGGGTCAACAGGAAGGGTGGTGGAGTGGCGATGTATGTCAGAGATAACTTAAATTGTTGTGTTAGAACAGCTATAAGAATAGAAACATCGGACACAGAATCTGTTTGGCTACAGTTTCTCGAGGGTCGTGAAAAATTAATTTTGGGTGTGATATATAGGCCCCCAAACCTTGATAGGGAGTGCAGTAAGCTGCTAGGGGACGAAATTCATAAGGCGTCTAGATATGAAAATGTGTTAATGGGGGATTTTAACTTTAGACAAATTGACTCGAACAATTTGACAAGAAATCTTGAGTCTAGTGACTTTCTTGATACAGTTCAGGATTGCTTTTTAAAACAGTATGCGACAGAACCAACTAGAGGAAACAATCTGCGTGACTTAGTTCTTGCCAACAAAGATTCACTAATTAATAATCTTGAGGTTAAGGATGAGCTTGGGGAAAGTGATCACAAATCACTTAGTTTCAATATATTATAGAACTACCCAGTAAACTGCAATCAAGTCTCTGTCACAGACTTACGATTGGCTGATTTCATGGGACTGAAAAATTACCTGGGTGGGCTAAATTGGGATGTCCTGATTATGGGTCAGGTAGGTGATCATGGTTGCCAATATGACGTTTTTCAGAGCATAGTTCTAGCTGCCCAGACAACTTTTGTTCCGAGTAGGGAAATTAGATCTAACAAAAATAATCCCAAATGGATGAACAATAGATTAAAACATCTCATTGGTCAAAAGAGAGGCATATATAGGCGTATCAAAAGAGGGGATGGGCAGTTAAGAAATCAATATATTCAATTAAAGAGAGAAATAAATAAAAGGAATAAGAAAAGCAAAAAGGGATTATGAGGCTAAGGTCGCAAGGGATTCAAAGACTAACCCAAAAGGGTTCTTTCAGGTATACAAAAGTAAGATTAGGGACAAGATCGGCTCACTTAAGAGTAACTCTGGTCAGATCACTGACAGTGATAAGGATATGTGTGAAATTCTCAATACCTACTTCGTCTCAGTTTTTACCCAGGAAAATACTATTAAATTCCAGAAATAATAGATAATATAAAACAGGAGGATAAACTATGTACGATTGCGGTAACTAGTGATATGGTCCTCAGACAAATAGAGAAATTAAAACCTAACAAATCCCCAGGTCCTGATGAACTGTTTGCAAGGGTGTTAAAGGAATGTAAAGAGGAACTTGTACACGAACGGTATACAACACCGACAAGTTGAAAAATTTAGACACATGTGTAACATCTGGGTATCTCTACTGTAGACGTTTCGCCAACCAGTGGCTTTATCAATACAAATTCTAGGACATGATAGAAGATAGTAGAACTATATACAAAAGATGAGGTAATCAGTCCCTCAGCCTTGAAGGTGGTGTTAAGAGCACTCTTTTCTATTATGTCCAAGAATTTGTATTGATAAAGCCACTGGATGGCGAAACGTCTACAATAAATATACCCAGATGTTGCACATGTGCCTAAATTTTTCAAAGAGGAACTTAACAAACCTTTGGCTAATCTTTTCAATATATCACTACAAACTGGCATAGTGCCTGATGAGTGAAAATGGCAATTGTAATATCTATTTACAAGGCAGGTGACAGGTCCTTATCTTCTAACTATAGACCAATAAGCCTTGCATCCATATTAAGAAAATTTATGGAATTAATAATTGCCGAAGCAATTCGTAGCCATCTTGATAGACATAAATTGTTTAATGAATCTCAGCATGGTTTTACAAAGCGGCGTTTCTGTCTTACGAATTTACTAACTTTTTTTCACTAAGGTGTTTGAGGAGGTAGATCATGGTAATTAATATATTGTGTATATGGACTTCAGTAAGGCTTTCGATAAAGTTCCACATCAGAGGCTATTGAGGAAACTTGAGGCACACGGAACAGGAGAAATTTTTTCCTGGATAGAGGCATGGTTGACAAATAGGCAGCAGAGAGTTTGCATAAATGGGGAGAAATCAGAATGGCGGCACGTCACAAGCGGTGTTCCTCAGGGGTCAGTGTTGGGCCCCTTGTTGTTCACAATATACATAAACGACATAGATGAGGGAATAAATAGCGACATAAGCAAATTTGCTGATGACACCAAAATAGGCCGTCCAATTCATTCTAATGAGGACACTAGAGCACTCCAGGATGATTTGAATAAACTGATGCAATGGTTGGAGAAGTGGCAGATGCAGTTTAATATAGACAAGTGCAAAGTTCTAAATGTTTGACAGGAAAATAACCATGCCACATATGAACTAAATAATGTAGATCTTAATACTACTGATTGCAAAAAAGATTTAGGAGTTCTGGTTAGCAGTAATCTAACACCAAGACAACAGTGCATAAGTGTCCGCAATAAAGCTAACAGAATCTTTGGCTTCATATCTGGAAGTATAAATAATAGAAGTCCTCAGGTTGTTCTTCAACTCTATATATCCTTGGTTAGGCCTCATTTAGATTATGTATCAGAAATCTTCCCTAAAAGGATAGACTGAGGCCCTGAATCTGCACTCTCTCGAAAGGTGTAGAATTATGGGGAATATGATCGAGGTATATAAATGGAAAACAGGAATAAATGAAGGGGCCAATTTATCTGAAATACGTAGGGAGGCACTAAACAGAGAAATTGCAAACATCGAACTTACGCTTAAGTAATCTTACAGAAGGCAAGAATCTCAGAAAGAACTTAAAGCCATAAATGAAATTAAAAGAAACCCAAAATACTTCTTTTCTTATGGCAAATCGACGGAAAAAACAACATCAAGCATTGGACCCCTGCTTAGACGAGATGTGGCCTACACAGATAACAGCAACGAAATGAATGAGATGCTAAAATCCTAGTACGGCTCAGTGTTTAGCGAGCCGTTTACCAGAATAAGGGTCGACAATCTAAATGATTTTTTTATCACCAAGACTCAAAATTCGGTCAATTCAAAATCATTGATATCATTTTAAAACCACAAGACTTCGAAAAGGCAATAAGTGACATGCCCATGCACTCTGCCCCAGGCCCAGATTCGTGGAACTCCATGTTCATCAAGAACTGCAAGAAGCCCCTGTCACGTGCCTTTAGCATTCTATGGAGAGGGAACATGGACAAAAGGGTCCTCCCACTCACTAAAAACAACAGACATAGCCCCACTCTACAAAGGTGGTAGTAAAGCAATTGCAAAAAACCACAGCCTGATAGCACTAAACATCCCACATCACAAAAATCTTTGGAAGGGTTCTAAGAACAAGATCGCCATCCATCTAGATACCCATCAGTTACACAGACCAGGCAACACGGGTTTCTCCTGCCTGTCCCAGCTACTGGACCACTATGACAAAGACCTGGATGCACTAGAAGATAAACAAAATGCAGATGTAGTATTCAAAGCCTTTGCGAAAGCCTTCGACAAGTGCGACCGTGGCATAATAGCAAACAAAATGCGTGATAAAGGAATAACAGGAAACGTTGGTAGATGGATCCTTAGCTTCCTAATAGATCACGAAGAGTAATCGTGAACAGAGTAAAGTCTAAGGCGGCTACAGTGAAAAGCTCTGTTCCACAAGGCACAGTACTCGCTCACATCCTGTTCCTCATCATACACAGACAGAGAGAAAGCCACAGCACCGTGTCTTCCTTTGCAAATGATGCCCGAATCTGCATGACAGTGTCCTCCGTCAAAGACACTGCAAGACTCCAAGCGGACAACAACCAAATCTTTACATGGGCCCCAGAAAACAACATGAAGTTCAATGGAGAGCCAATGCCGTGGAATATTCACGAGCCATCTGCCAGTTGTGCCACAGGAAATATGCACTCAGTCCCTCAACTGGCAACATCTGTGCACGCAGTGGATGTCTAGGCTCCAAGTGGGAATAACAACAGCCCCTCTCAGCAACGGGACAGCTACCTATTCCCCTTTTACAGAGGACCAAAAAATCTGCAATAAAATTAACATTCCAGGACTCTGACACCACCCAAAGCACTCGCCCTCAGCGCTAGAAAAATTCATGACCTTCTGAAAAAGTCAACGAGCTGCTGCAAACAAGGGTTTCCTGGCAAAATTACTGCTTTTTGGCAAGCCGTCTGTCTGTCCCCCTAAGGGGGGAAAGTCACTGAAATATCTTTTTATGGGGAGTAAATGGATCCCTAGGGTGAAACCTCGTCGTCTCCCCTCTAGGGAGAAAAACATCCCCCGGGCAATGCCTACAACGGGAAACCCCTGACGCCTAAAAAATCAGGCCCAAATTAGCGGGAAAATAGAAGAGGCAAATCTTTTGGAGTTTTGGGTTTTTTCCCCAGGAGGTACCACCCCTTTTAAGGGGACGTCATCACGCAAAACCCCTGAGGACAAATATCCCCCCCGACATTGCAGCAGGGGGAAAATTTTTAAAACTTTATGGGATGCGTGTGTATAAGCTGCTATGACTTTTCCCACAGAGCTCAGCAGGAGGTTTCCCCTTTTTTAAAGGCCAAAACTTTTAAAACAAATTCAACCCACACTTGGTGATGTTTCAGAGAGGTGCTGTCTGAACTCACCAATTTTCCAATGGTGCCTGGCGGGAGTGCCCCAAGGCCATTGCCCCCTTTTATTTGGTGCCCTCATATGTGCCCCCCGGGAAAAAAGGTGGGGAATCAGCCCATAGTAGGGGGCAATACCTTCGGCGCCTGTCGCCAAGGTTTTTGCAGAAAGAAGGGTGATAAAGAGGTGTGAATGTTGAAACCAAATCAGTCGGTTTTTTTGATGTTCAACAAGGCTTAAAGCAGTTCCCCGTGAGCAGAGTAACGTCAACAACTGTCAGCGAAAAACCCTTGATGATTTTTGATTTCGCCAACGTTTCAATTATCAGAAGGGGTGTGTCTCCAAGCAGTTTTTTGCCTTACCTTATCCTTTATAGAATGTGTTTTGTGTGCTTTTAAACATTTTTGGGGGACCATGAAAATTTACTCGTGTGAGGGTGTATGTGCATGAAAGAGACGTAACCCTTTTCTCGGCGCATAACACCCTATTTAAAAGGGTATTCCCCCAACCAGCGAACAGAGTAAGGGTCGAAAATGGGGCCCCCCTCGTTCGATCAGTCCCCGGTTCAAGCCATGAGAGGGTTTTGGCAATCGCAGAGGTGTTGTGGATACCACTCACCTTCTGCCCTTGTCATCCCATTTAGGCTGTTGAAGCACGGGTTTTCTTGTGGCTTCTATTCTGTCTTGCTTACTTGGATGCACTAAAACCTATTGTTGTACATGGTATATAGTGTACATATTCTGTTCTTACTTGGTGAAAAAAAAAATATTTAATCAAAGTTTTTTTTGTGTGTTTTTTTGCTCCCTTTACCCCAAGATGACAGGGCTATGGTTCCGGGTTTTAAAATGTGCCCCCTTCCTATTTTGTGTGGCCATCAAGGGGTCGAGAACACTTCCCGTAAGCTCAAAATTGGTTTTTGGATATGGTACCCTTGTGGCACTACAGAATCCTCCTAGAGGAATCAAAAAATTAAGGACTGGGGCCCATCTTTAAACCCCACCAAAAATTTAAAAAAACTTCCACCAATTTACAGTGATCCCAAATATTGTGCTGTTTTCCCGGAGCACGAGCCCTTGATCCCGCCAAAAGCACTCCCTTGGGTCCCCTTGGGCCCAATGCTATTGATCTGATTCTAGAAAAAAAATTAAACCCCAGGACATGGGAAAGGGAGGATGAAAAACATCGAAAACCCAAAAGCCTCCTACCTACTCATCAGGTACCTGTCAATCCCAAAACTAACCTATTTCCTGAGGTGCTCCCCAGTCTTCAGCACTCCAAAACTCAAGAAATATGACTCTCCTTAAAATCATGCTAAAGAGTGTATTGAAACTTTTTCCCCCGAGGTGGCAGTGGTTGAATCTCACTCAGGAGGCTTGGGGGGCTGGGAGTGTACAAATCCTCCTTAATTGCCCTACCAGCTTTCCTATCCTCTTCCAGAGCATCAAACAAGTTAATAAAACAAGCTCTTCCCGACAACCTCAGTGACTCAGCAGGAATACAGGACCCTAGCTATGCCAGTGCCATCATTGAATGGGAGACTCTTGCTGCTCCATCACCAAAAACTATTGCAGCACTGGCATACAGTCAAGTTGGGATGGCCCCATCGCTGAAAGGTGCTTGCCAACATGCTTAGGGATGTAACACCAGACAGGGAGACTGCCCATCTCAAAGCTGTGAGTGCACATCACTCCGAGGAATTCCTCCAAACATTTCCCATTTCGGCAATGGGATTGTGCGTCGACCCTAAGACACTTCATATTACAGTGGCTCTCCGCCTTGTTGCCCCAATTCACACGGAATATACGTGCATTTGCGGCGATGTGCAAGCTGACCATTGTGGTCTACATGGTCTTAACTGTTCCAAAACCAAGGGCTGGGATGCAAGTCACAATGAAGTCAACAACATCATAAAAAGAAGCCTTGCTACAGCTGGATGCCCAGCCGAGAGAGAGCCTTGATCACTAGCAGCCAACAATACCCACAACCCAGCAAACTGCTCTGATGGGATCACCATTTATCCTTGGAAGAATGGCAAGCTCTTAGCATGGGACTATACCTGTGTGTCGATGCTGACTGATAAATACATCTATCACAGTGTGGGGCGACAGGGAGGAGCTGCGGATCACAGGGAGGAGTACAAGATTAGCAAGTACAGAGACATAAGCCAACAGCATCAATTTGTCCCAGTGGGATCAGAGACCTTGGGGGCATGGGGAGAAAATGCCACACGTTTCCTTAAAGAACTCTGTTCCAGACTGATCGACACCATCAGGGACCCAAGAGCAGCCACTTTCATGTTCCAGTGCCTCAGCATGGCCATCCAGAGGGAAAATGCTTGCTGCATACTGGGCTCGCGTCCAGCTTCGGAGGACCTGGAAGAGATTCATAGTCTTTGATATATTGTATATATATATTGTATATTGATATATTTGATATATTGTATTCATGTTTGTGTTTTCTGTCATTGTATTCTGTCTATTAATAAAGTTCACATAGATAATAGAATAGACGAAGTGGTAGGAGAAGAAAATAATCAAACACCCCCAGGGAGAAACTTGAGTTTCCCCTGAGGTACATTTATTCTCTTTTCTGAGGACGAGGATCCCCAGTACAGTTCTAGAGGTGGTACCTCTCTATATTTAATATAATATATATATATAATATATTATATATATATATATATATATATATATATATATATATATATATATATATATATATACAGTAAACAGGTGATTTCAGAATATGCGAAACAACCACTGAAAGAATAGAGAAATTCCAAGCGCTTTCGTGACTACTCACATTATCAAGGAACTTATAATATATATATAATATATTATATATATATATATTATATATATATATATATATATATATATATATATATATATATATACATATATTATATATGATATTCCTTTTTAGGTATTCCTTTTTCATCGACACCATGCCTAACCCTTCTAGGGTAGGGTAGGTGCCTGAACCCGAGCTTACAGCTCAAAACACTGTCATTCCCATTAGCTCCCCTGGGGCGGGGATGGCAAACCAGAGGGGACAGTTGGTCCCAAAGATGAGGAGGTACTTATACCTCCTCCCATGGGAGACTTAGGTCTCAGACACTCCCTAAAGAGGGAGCCAAGGCCGGGCCACCACTTGGAAAAGGCCCGGGCCGGGAAAATTACCGGCGAATCTTTAATAATAATAAATAATAATATTCCTTTTATTCTCTGTCCATTATCCTCGTAATCAGTATCAAAACCAACCAACTTTTTCCTCATCGTCTGTTCTCTGGTTGGCGGATGTCTGCAAGTTGCACAAGTCCGCGAACTTCGGCTGTATATCCAGGCACGTAGAATCTGGAAAGTTGCAAGTTTGCAATGCCCTGCAAGACATGAGCCGCAACACAGTATCTGGTGCTGGAGATCCCTGCATCAGTTCTGCAGTAAGACTGTCGTCACTACCTGTGGTCCAGTCACATCACTGTGAGTCTGACACAGCCTCTTAACCAGGACCGGATCTACTGTGAAATTAACGAAGCTTAAGAGGCACATAACTTCCCCCGTCTTCTAATAACACGTTTATTTTTCCACTATTATCTACCTTGTCCATAATTATTATCGCATTTGCTTTGTCTGTTTCGTAAGGTGAAGTCTAGGATATATCTTTAATCCGTGGTATAACTTAGCAGTTGTGTTGCAGAGGTCTGAGCTCTGCAACATAATTGTCTTCAAAGATCTGTTAAGTCATTCATTGAATTAAAGAAAGATCCTAGACAGACAAAGCAAATGCGATAGTAATTATGGACAAGGTAGATTATAGTGGAGAAATGAACATGTTATTAGAAGACGGGGAACTTAGGTGCGTCTTAAGCTTGAGGGCCCATAATCCCGGAGGGGCCCCAGAAGCCACTTTAGTCCACATTGCTTAAAAATTTTGCATCTACTGCATGAGAAGGGGATATGAAGGGGCCGCTATAATAGTTGAAGCTTCAGAGACCCAAAAACTGTAGATCCACTACTACTGTTGACTCACCAGGCATCAAATGCATGTGAAAAGTCCTTCCCTGGTGAATAATAAGTGAAACCCAGCCTCTTCTACAGGCTTTGCATTTAACAAAATTATAAAGGAGCTCATTAACCTCATGGGCAGAGCGAGAGCGTGCGCAGGTATTACCGTATCTGTTTATAATAAGTGTAAGAATACATCACATGATCGACCGAGATTCTTTAAAGTCTCATAAGACTAATGTCTTCTAGTTGTATATTTCCCTTCTCCTATTCACCTGATATGGATTTTGACTTTCTCTTCACCTCTTCACCTGTTCTATCTTCCTCACTCACATCATTTCCCAGGAAAAAATTCCTCTGTCATGGTGTGAAAGTGGTCCGTGACCGACTGAAACACCAACTAAAATTTCCTCTACACGTTAATATTTGACACTGCTTCCACCAATTTGTGCTAGTTGTGCTACGAAGTGCTAGTTCTGAAACAAAGTGTTGCTTACTTCTAACTACAAACCTAGCTTTATGTTACTACTAACTATGAGAGGGGGTTATGTTTCTTATAGCTATAAAAGGCAAATATTTAGTTACTCACTGCTCGTTACCAAACCTAGTTTGGTAAATTACGTAGATACCTGGAGGGGGTTTCAGGGGTCAACGCCCCCACTGCCCGGTCTGAGACCAGGCCTCGTGGTGGATCAGGGCTTGATAAACCAGGCTGCTACTGCTGGCAGCATGTAAACCGACGTACGAACTATAGCCTGGCTGGTCAGGTACTGACTTTAGGTGCTTGTTCAGCGCCTTCTTGAAGACAGCCAGGAGTCTATTGGTAATCCCCCTTATGTATGCTGGGAGGCAGTTGAACAGTCTTGGGCCCCTGACACTTATTGTGTTGTCTCTCAGTGTACTCGTGGCGCCCCTGTTTTTCATTGGCGGAATGTTTTATCTCCTGCCGAATCTTTTGATTTCGTAGGGAGTGATTTTCGTGTGCAAGTTTGGTGTTAATCCCTCTAGGATTTTCCAAATGTATATCATGTATTTTTCTCGCCAGCGTTCCAGGGAATACAGATCAAGGGACTTTAACCGTTCCCAGTAATTTAGGTGTTTTATCATACTTATGTGTACAGTGAAAGTTCTTTGTACACTCTCCAGGTCAGCAATTTCTCCTGCCTTGAAGGGGGCAGATAGTGTACAGCAGTAGTCCAGCCTAGAGAGAACATGCGATTTAAAGGTTCTCATTATCCACCCTATCATTTTTCTATTAGTTGGGATAGATACATTGTTGTGGTCCAACTACACAAAAGAGCTTCTCGCTCTTTTGTGTGGTTGGAAGTGGTTTTATACTCTGATACAGTTTAAATTTCCTGAAATTTTCCATATCAGAGTAATTGAAATATCTCTCCATTGAACTTCATGTTGTTTTCTGGGGCCCATGTTAAGATTTGGTTGTTGTCCGCTTGGAGTCTTGCAGTGTCTTTGACCGAGGACACTGTCATGCAGATTCGGGCATCATTTGCAAAGGAAGACACGGTGCTGTGGCTTTCATCTGTCTGTGTATGATGAGGAACAGGATGTGAGCGAGTACTGTGCCTTATGGAGCAGAGCTTTTCACTGTAGCCGCCTTAGACTTTACTCTGTTCACGATTACTCTTCGTGATCTATTAGGAAGCTAAGGATCCATCTACCAACGTTTCCTGTTATTCCTTTATCACGCATTTTGTTTGCTATTATGCCACGGTCGCACTTGTCGAAGGCTTTCGCAAAGGCTTTGAATACTACATCTGCATTTTGTTTATCTTCTAGTGCATCCAGGTCTTTGTCATAGTGGTCCAGTAGCTGGGACAGGCAGGAGAAACCCGTGTTGCCCTGGTCTGTGTAACTGATGAGTATCTAGATGGATGGCGATCTTGTTTCTTAGAACCCTTCCAAAGATTTTTGTGATGTGGGATGTTAGTGCTATCAGGCTGTGGTTTTTTGCAATTGCTTTACTACCACCTTTGTAGAGTGGGGCTATGTCTGTTGTTTTTAGTGAGTGGGAGGACCCTTTTGTCCATGTTCCCTCTCCATAGAATGCTAAAGGCACGTGACAGGGGCTTCTTGCAGTTCTTGATGAACATGGAGTTCCACGAATCTGGGCCTGGGGCAGAGTGCATGGGCATGTCACTTATTGCCTTTTCGAAGTCTTGTGGTTTTAAAATGATATCAATGATTTTTGAATTGACCGAATTTTGAGTCTTGGTGATAAAAAAATCATTTAGATTGTCGACCCTTATTCTGGTAAACGGCTCGCTAAACACTGAGCCGTACTAGGATTTTAGCATCTCATTCATTTCGTTGCTGTTATCTGTGTAGGCCACATCTCGTCTAAGCAGGGGTCCAATGCTTGATGTTGTTTTTTCCGTCGATTTGCCATAAGAAAAGAAGTATTTTGGGTTTCTTTTAATTTCATTTATGGCTTTAAGTTCTTTCTGAGATTCTTGTCTTCTGTAAGATTACTTAAGCGTAAGTTCGATGTTTGCAATTTCTCTGTTTAGTGCCTCCCTACGTATTTCAGATAAATTGGCCCCTTCATTTATTCCTGTTTTCCATTTATATACCTCGATCATATTCCCCATAATTCTACACCTTTCGAGAGAGTGCAGATTCAGGGCCTCAGTCTATCCTTTTAGGGAAGATTTCTGATACATAATCTAAATGAGGCCTAACCAGGGATATATAGAGTTGAAGAACAACCTGAGGACTTCTATTATTTATACTTCCAGATATGAAGCCAAAGATTCTGTTAGCTTTATTGCGGACACTTATGCACTGTTGTCTTGGTGTTAGATTACTGCTAACCAGAACTCCTAAATCTTTTTTGCAATCAGTAGTATTAAGATCTACATTATTTAGTTTATATGTGGCATGGTTATTGTCCTGTCCAACATTTAGAACTTAGCATTTGTCTATATTAAACTGCATCTGCCACTTCTCCAACCATTGCATCAGTTTATTCAAATCATCCTGGAGTGCTCTAGTGTCCTCATTAGAATGAATTGGACGGCCTATTTTGGTGTCATCAGCAAATTTGCTTATGTCGCTATTTATTCCCTCATCTATGTCGTTTATGTATATTGTGAACAACAAGGGGCCCAACACTGACCCCTGAGGAACACCGCTTGTGACGTGCCGCCATTCTGATTTCTCCCCATTTATGCAAACGCTCTGCTGCCTATTTGTCAACCATGCCTTTACCCAGGAAAAAATTTCTCCTATTCCGTGTGCCTCAAGTTTCCTCAATAGCCTCTGATGTGGAACTCTATCGAAAGCCTTATTGAAGTCCATATACACAATATATTAATTACCATGATCTACCTCCTCAAACACCTTAGTGAAAAAAAGTTAGTAAATTCGTAAGACAGAAACGCCGCTTTGTAAAACCGTGTTGAGATTCATTAAACAATTTATGTCTATCAAGATGGCTACGAATTGCTTCGGCTATTATTAATTCCATAAATTTTCTTAATATGGATGCAAGGCTTATTGGTCTATAGTTAGAAGATAAGGACCTGTCACCTGCCTTGTATATAGATATTACAATTGCCATTTTTACTTATCAGGCACTATGCCAGTTTGTAGTGATATATTGAAAAGATTAGCCAAAGGTTTGCTAAGCTCCTCTTTGAAAAATTTAGACACATGTGCAACATCTGGGTATATTTATTGTAGACGTTTTGCCATCCAGTGGCTTTATCAATACAAATTCTAGGACATGATAGAAAAGAGTGCTCTTAACACCACCTTCAAGGCTGAGGGACTGATTACCTCATCTTTTGTATATAGGTCTACTATCTTCTATCATGTCCTAGAATTTGTATTGATAAAGCCACTGATTGGCGAAACGTTTACAGTAGAGATACCCAGATGTTACACATGTTTCTAAAATTTTCAACTTGTCGGTGTTGTATACCGTTCGTGTACAAGTTCCTCTTTACATTCCTTTAACACCCTTGCAAACAGTTCATCAGGGCCTGGGGATTTGTTAGGTTTTAATTTCTCTATTTGTCTGAGGACCATGTCACTAGTTACTGCAATCGTGCATAGTTTATTATCCTCTTGTTTTATATTATCTATTATTTCTGGAATTTAATAGTATTTTCCTGGATAAAAACTGAGAGGAAGTAGGTATTGAGAATTTCACACATATCCTTATCACTGTCAGTGATCTGACCAGAGTTACTCTTAAGTGAGTCGATCTTGTCCCTAATCTTACTTCTGTATACCTGAAAGAACCCTTTTGGGTTAGTCTTTGAATCCCTTGCGACCTTAGCCTCATAATCCCTTTTTGCTTTTCTTATTCCTTTTATTTATTTCTCTCTTTAATTGAATATATTGATTTCTTAACTGCCCATCCCCTCTTTTGATACGCCTATATATGCCTCTCTTTTGACCAATGAGATGTTTTAATCTATTGTTCATCCATTTGGGATTATTTTTGTTAGATCTAATTTCCCTACTAGGAACAAAAGTTGTCTGGGCAGCTAGAACTATGCTCTGGAAAACGTCATATTGGCAACCAAGATCACCTACCTGACCCATAGTCAGGACATCCCAATTTAGCCCACCCAGGTAATTTTTCAGTCCCATGAAATCAGCCAATCGTAAGTCTGGGACAGAGACTTGATTGCAGTTTACTGGGTAGTTCTATAATATATTGAAACTAAGTGATTTGTGATCACTTTCCCCAAGCTCATCCTTAACCTCAAGATTATTATTTAGTGAATCTTTGTTGGCAAGAACTAAGAACTAAGATTGTTTCCTCTAGTTGGTTCTGTCGCATACTGTTTTAAAAAGCAATCCTGAATTGTATCAAGAAAGTCACTAGACTCAAGATTTCCTGTCAAATTGTTCGAGTCAATTTGTCTAAAGTTAAAATCCCCCAACATTTTCATATCTAGACGCCTTATGAATTTCGTCCCATAGCAGCTTACTGCACTCCCTATCAAGGTTTGGGGGCCTATATATCACACCCAAAATTAATTTTTCACGACCCTCGAGAAACTGTAGCCAAACAGATTCTGTGTCCGATGTTTCTATTCTTATAGCTGTTCTAACACAACAATTTAAGTTATCTCTGACATACATCGCCACTCCACCACCCTTCCTGTTGACCCTATCAGTGTGGAATAGTTTATAACCCTTTATGTTGCATTCAGGAGGCATTCCTCTATCCTTCAAGTTGAACCAGGTCTCAGTTATAGCAATAATATCTATATATCTTAGCTTATTTATCTTATTTCTTAGACTCCTACTATTTGTACAGTCAACCTTAAGGGAGCTAGTCACTCACCGCCCTCTACTATCTCTCTTTGTTAGTTGTTCAATTGCTTTGTCTTTATTAGGAACTTTATTTTGAATATTGTCTTTTTAACATATCCCTGAAGTATCCTGGTTTTATCCGCTGTTTTCAACCCTAGTACTGCAGCCTGATTGTTTCCCACAAACACCCATACCTCTATAATCTATCAGTTTAAAGTCCTAGACAAGTCATCAATGACCCCCTCAATCGAATTGGCTAATGCAACCACTCCAGCCCCAGAGAGATGTACCCCATCCCTTGCTACATATCATGTTTGCCATAGAATTTGTCAGTTATCAATGAATGGGACTGCAAGTTCCTTGCAGTACCTGTCTAGCCAGCAGTTTATACCAACTGCCCTAGAAATCCATTCATTGCCCACTCCCCTTCTAGGCAAGATGCTACATTTGATAGGGATCCCTTCTTTAGACCTGACTACTTCTATGGCTGACCTGTACTTATCCAGTAGCTCCTGTCTCCTGCCCTTCCCAATGTCTTTTCCACCAGCACTAAGACAGATAATGGGCTTGTTCCCATTTCCTGCCATAATATTATCCAACCTGCTGACTATGTCACCAACACCAGCTCCTGAGAGGCACAACCTCTGTCTGACTTTTCTATCTCTGTTACAAAATGCACGGTCTATATATCTTACCAGAGAGTCTCCTATAATCAGAATATTCTTACCTCGATTAGCAGGGGAGTCAGAGGTACCACTGGAGGAGTACACTCGTCTTGGAGAACAGAGAATCGATTTCCTACCTTCATATCTTCTTTATTAACACTCCTTATCTTCCTTCTTCCTGAACTGTGAACCACTTGCCACTTAAAGCAAATGCCACTCTCACTGCTGGTAAGCATTTCCTCCTTACCAGCACCAACTGTGTCACACTCACTCCCAAACCCATCTAGGCGAAGCTTCAGCCTCCTATTTTCCTCCTGAAGAAGTAGAATCTCCCTCTTCAACACTTTAAGCTGAGATTCTAAAACACTACAACAAGCCATGGTGCTAAGTAACACCCCACACTAATACCCAAACAGCTCGGGACAGGTATACCCACACTTGACCACTGACCTCAGTGTACTAACATTCCTATCTATGTTACAGAAAGCACGGTCCACATATCTTACCTGTGAGTCACCCACAACCTGAATGTTCTTACCTTGATTAGCAGAAGGGGGGAGAGATAGTGGTACCTTTAACCTCACTAACCACTGCAGTACACTCATCCTGGAGAACAGAGAATCGATTTCCTACCTTCAGATCTTCTCTATTAAGCTTCCATATTTTGATACTTCTACCTTAAGTAGATACTACATTCTACTTGAAGTGGTTGTCACTCTTCAACTCACTGCTGGTAACCTTTTCCTCCTCACCAGCTCCACACTTTACACACTCACAAATCCATCTAGGCGAGTTTTCAGCCTCATATTTTCCTTTAGGAGAAGTAGAACCTCCTCCTTCAACACTTCAAGCTGAGATTCTAAAAACGCTACAACAATCCCTGGTGCTCTATATGGCTCCACACTAACCCCCCAGACAACTAGGACAGGATGACCTTTCGTGACCACTGATCTCAGCCTACTGTGACCACTGACCTTAGCCTACTGTGACCACTGACCTCAGCCTACTGTGACCACTGACCTCAGGCTGTGACCACTGACCTCAGCCTACTGTGACCACTGACCTCAGCCTACTAATGGTAAACAGTAGTAGAACTAGTGATAAACAGAAGTAGAATTAGTAGTAAACAGAAGTAGATCTCCAACATTCAGCTTCAAAATTCGCCAGACGGAAAACACGCGGTCAGGGGGACAGCCAGAGCGTTTTAAAAGGACGCATTTGCGGAAATAAGCCACCTGCTTTTTGGTTTTCCCCGGGGCTTACAAAAACCCATGTTGAAAACCAGACCTGAATTTTGTGTTACCTGTAAACTTACTTACTCACGGTGAAAAACAAAATCCAGGACACGAAAAGGGCCCAACAGGGAAACAGCATGTGAAACGGGGGGAAAAGCCGACCTTTTTTGGAACAAAAACCAGGAATAAGCGCGGAAAAAAAAACACATTAAAAACAAACCAAAAGGGACAAAAACCCTTAACTCGGGAAAAGTGAAAAGGGACAAGTGAGACAAGGGGACAATGGGAAGCGGAACACAGCGGATCAGCGGGACACAGCGGGGGACACGCGGGTTTCGGGGGGACAGCAGACAGGGACACAGGGGAACAAGGGAAAAGGGGCATATGCGGGCCCAAAAGCGGGAACGGGGCGAGATAACGGGAACCGAATGCAGGCGGGACCCCGGGGGATAAGCGGGACACAGGAGTGCGGGACACAGCAAAACGCGGGCCCCGGGGTAAAAGGGGACACAGGAAAAGGGGCAAGCGGGAAATAAAGGGGACACAGGGGTTTTGGGGAAAAGGGAGAAAAGGGGACCAGTGAGAACAGGGGAAAAGGGGTAAGGGGAAAGCGGGTTTAAAGGGGGCCCATAAAAGGGGCCCAAGGAGCTAGTAAAACACAGGGGAAAAGAAAAATGTGCAAGTAAGCAAAAAGACATATAAGACACATGAGACGAGAAAGAAATAAACACAGTGAAACACAGAAAGACATTAGAAAGTAAGACAAGAAAGACATGTAAACAGTGAACAAATAGACGCGGGAAAACATAGTAAAGCCCCGTGGGACAGAAAGGCAATAAGACAAGGAGACCGGGAAAAGAATATAAAACAGTGAAAAAAAGATTGAGACAAATGAAAAATTTTAAAGACCAGTGAACAGAGTAAGACACAGTAGACGAAAAACCATAAAAGATAAGACACTGAACAGGTAAGACAAGTGAGAAAAAAAAAAAGGGTGAGCTGAGAAAGACACATGAGACAGAGTAAGCCAGTAAAGACAGAAAAGAACAGTAAAACCCAGAAAAAAACACAAGAAAGTGACCATGAGACAGAGTAAGACACATGAGACGGGTAAGCAATGAAACAGAGTAAACACAGTAGACAGATAAGACCATTGAGACAGGAAGACACAGTGAGAAGAGAAAAACGTGGACAAGAAACACATAGTAAGACAAGGGGAAAGGTAAGACACAGAGACGAGTAAGGCACAGGAAAAACAAAAAGTAAAGGCACGTGAGACAAAATAGACACAGTGAGACAGAGTAAGACACAGTGAACAGAGAAGAACAGTGAACGAGTAAGCACAGTGGACAGAAAAACACATGAACAAGTAAACACAGTGAGAAAAGTGGCACAGTGGACAGAGTAAGACACAGTAACAGAGAAAGCACAGTGAGACAGAGTAACACATGAGACAGAGTAAGACCAGTAAAACAGGTAAGACCAGTAGCAAGTAAGACACATGAACGAGAAAGACACAGTGAGACAGAGTAAGGCACGTGGCAGAGTAAGCACAGTGAGACAGAGTAAGGGGCACGTAGACAAATAAGAAAAGTGAGACAAAAAGAACAGTGGGGGACAGAGAAGAAACAGTGGACAGTAAGAACAGTGAACAGAGTAAGCACAGTGAGACAGGTAAGAACATTGAGACAGGTAAGAACGTGAGACAGAGTAGAGCAGGTGAGACACAGAAGAATAATAAGACACAGTGAGACAAAGAAAGACACAGGAGACGGTAAGACACAGTGAAACAGAGGAAAAGTGAGACAATAAGACACAGTGAGACAGAGTAAGACACATGAAAGAGAAAGAAAAGTAAAGGTGAAAAGTGAGACACAGAAAATAATAAACACAGGAGACAAGTAAGACACAGTGAACAGAGTAAAGAAACAGTAGACAGATAGAGCAATGAGACAAAAAAGAATATAAAAATTTAGACAGGTAAGACACAGTGGAGAAGAAGAAAGGAAAAGTGAGACCAAAAGACTTAAGACACTTAGCGGGAAGACACGGGGCACATGAGTTCTAATTTACGGCACAGCATGTGGGACATTTTGGACATTAAAAACCTAAAATATTTTTGAAATGTCGAAGTTACTTGTGTCAACTTGTCATGTGTCTGAAGTATACTGTGTTCAGACATTGTCATTGCTGAAGTAACTGTGTGTCAGACATTGTATTTTCAAGTAAGTGTGTCAGTTGTCATTGTCTAAAGTATACGTGTGTCAACTTTGTCATGTGCCTGAATTTTCTGGTTTGTCAGACATTGTCATTGTTGAAGTAACTGTGTGTCAGACTTGTCAGTCCTGAAGTATACTGTGTGTCAGACATTGTCAGTTTTCTGAAATTGTGTGTCAGCATTGTCATGTGTCTGAATTACGTGTGTCAGACTTTGGGCATGTGCCTGAAGTATACTGTGTGTTAGACATTGTCAGTGTCAAAGTAACGGGGGAAACATTGTCATGTGTCTGAAGTATACTGGTGTCAGACTTGTCAGTGCCTGAATATACTGTTTTTCAACTTGTCATGGTCTGAAGTAACTGTGGGGCAGACATTGTCATGTTAAGTATACTGTGTGTCAGACTTGTCATTGCGAAGTATACTGTGTGCAGCATTGTCAGGGGGGTTTTTTGGGTTTCCTGAAGATACTGGGGGGCGACTTGAGTGCTGAATATACTGGTGTCAACATTGTCGTGCTGAAGTATCTGGGGGGGCAAAATTTGTCTTTGCCCGGGAAGTTAACGGTGCAGCTTTGTCTGTGCATGAAATTAACGTGTGCCTTGTATGGTTGAAGTTGTGGGGGGGAGACTTGCGTGGGGGGAAATCGGTTTTGCGCATGCTTGCTGGTTCGGGGCAAAATTGCAAGCCTGAATTTCGGGCGACGCAAGTCGGTTTGGGGGGCAAAAATTGCGGCAAATAACGGGTCAGCAGAGGGGGGGGAAAAGGGGTGTGTCGCCCTTAAGGGGCTGGTTACGTGGTCAGCAGTAATGGTCGAGTAAGGGGCGGCTTGGGGAAAGCTTTTTCCAAATTCTTTTGGTTTTGTTAGCTTGTATGTTTAAGTTTTTGTTTTTAGACATTGTAAATTTTCGGGAGTATACGTGGTCAGAAACATTGTCATGTGTCTGAAGTATACTTGTTCAGACATTGTCATGTTTTAAAGTATACTTGTGCAGACTTTGCATGTGTCGAAGTATCGTTTTCCTTGCATGTGTCTAAGATATGGCGGGGGCTTGCTTGTTGGGTTAAAAGTTGTCAGACATTGCCATGGCCTGAATTTTCGGGGTTGGCAGACTTGTCTTTTGTCCAGTTACGGCTGGCAAAATTGACTATGGGAACCACCTGTATTGGTAGTCACCCATGGATATCTTGTTGGGGAGTCACCCCATGGCTATCCTGAGGTCGTATCATACAAGGGCTTCCTGGGTGGAAGCCGCCCCAGGCTATCCTGTGGGTAGTCCCCATGGGTATCCTGTGGTGGTGGTAAACCCATGGCTAACATGTGGTGGTAGAACCCCATGGCTACCCGTGGTGGTATCAACCAAGGCATCCTTGGGGGGTATCACACCAGGGTATCCTGTGGTGGTAGTCACCCCATGGTATCCTGTGGTGGCAGTCACCCATGCAAACATGGGTGGTTCACACCATGGCTATCCTGTGGGGGTATACACCATGGCTACCTGTTGTGGTAGCACACCATGGCTTCGTGGGGTAGTCACACCATGGCTACCCCTGTGGTGGTGGTCACAAGGCTAAACATGGGTGGCGTCCACCAGGATATCCTTGGTTGAAGCAACCATGGCTATCCTGTGGTTTTTCCCCATAGCTAACATGTGGTGGTATCACCCATGGCTAACTTTTGGGGGGGTATCACACCATGGCTAAATTGGTGGTAGTCACACCAGGGGGTTTAACTGTGGTGGTGTCACCCATGGCTAACGGTGGTGGGGTCACCCATGGCTAACATGTGGGGGTGGTCAACCATGGCTAACAGTGGGGGTAGTCACCCCCTGGCTCTGTGGTGGTGGTCACCCCATGGCAAACCCATGTGGGGGTAGTCACCCCTGGCAAAACATGTGGTGGTGGTCCCCAAAGGGTAAAGTGGGGGGTAGTCCCCTTTGGCTAAATGTGGGGGTTCACACCTGGGGGTATCATGGGGGAGCCAAATGGGCTTCCTTGGGGGGGTCCCCTGGCAACTGGGGGTGTCACCCGGGGCTCGGGTGGTGTCACAACCCCATGGCTTCCGGGGTGGGCCCCTTCTTTCCTTGGGGGGCCCCCCGGCAACCAATCTTAGCAAATGGCTACCCGTGGTGGGGCACACCGGGGGCTAAAAGCGGGTGTCCGCATGGCTACCCCCGTGGTGGTGGTCCACCATGGCCATCCGTGGTGGTGGTCACACCATGGCTATCCTGTGGTGGTGGTCACACCATGGCTAACATGTGGGGGTAGTACACCATGGTTTCCGTGGTGGTGGTCACCCCCAGGGCTATATGTGGTGGTGGTCCCACCAGGGCTACCCTGTTGTGACACACCAGGGCTATCCTGTGGTGGTGGCCCAACCATGGCTAAAAAGTGGTAGTCACACCATGGCTATCCGGGTGGTGTTCACACCATGGCTAACATGGGTGGGTCACCCATGGCTAACATGTGGGGGTTTGCACCCATGGGACATGTGGTGGTAGTCCACCAGGCTATCCTGTGGTGGTAGTCACCAGGCTAACAGTGGTGGTGGTCACCCAGGGGTCAGAGTGGTAGTCACCCTGGTACCTGTGGGGGAGGTCCCCAGGGCAAATGTGGGGTATCACCCTAGCTAACATTGGTGGTAGTAAACCCCATGGCTAAAATGTGGGGGTAGTCCACCTGGCAAACATGGGGTGGTGGTACACCTGGCTAACATGTGGGGAGTAAAACCCCAGGGCTAAATGGGGTGGTGGTCCCCATGGCTAACATGTGGGGTGTCACACCTTGGCTAAAGGGTGGTAGTCACCCTGGCAACTGGGGGGGTGGTCACACCGGCTAAAGTGGGGTGGTCACCCCAGGGTTTAAATGTGGGGTTTTTCACACCAGGCTCTTTGGTGGGGGTCACACCATGGCTAACATGTGGTGGTAGTCCTCAGGGCTAACATGTGGTGGGGTCACCCTGGCTAACATGGGGGTGGTAGTCACCCCCATGGCTCAGGGGTTTGGTGTCACACCATGGGTAACATGTGGGGTATTCACACCATGGCCCTTGGTGGTGGCACACCTGGCTAACATGTGGTGGTAGTCACCCAGGCTAACATGTGGTGGTAGTCACCCATGGCTTCCTGGGTGGTGTCACCCCCAGGCAACAGTGGTGGTAGTAACCATGGCTAACATGTGGTGGTAGTCACCCATGGCTATCCTGTGGTGGTGTCACACCATGGCACCCTGTGGGGGTGGTCCACCATGGCTAACCTTTGGTGGGGTCACACCATGGCTAAACATGTGGGGGTAGTCACATCGGGCTAACTGTGGGGGTGGTCCCCACATGGCAACATTGGTGGTAGTCACACCAGGCAAACATGGGGTGGTAGTCACACCTGGGAAACATTGGGGGTATTCCCCCATGGCTATCCTGGGTGGTTTTTCAAAACCCATGGCAAAACATGTGGTGGTAGTCACACCATGGCTAACATGTGGGTAGTCACACCAGGCAAAACCTGGGGTGGTGGTCACCCCATGGCTAAATGTGGTGGTAGTCACACCATGGCTAACATGGGTGGTGCACACCATGGCTATCCTGTGGGGTGGTCCACCCATGGCTACCGTGGTGGGGGTCACACCATGGTACCCCCTCCGACATGCATACCCCCCCAGTCCCCCATGCATACTTCCCACCCCCCCAATGCATACCCCCCCAGCCCCCCACATGCACTACCCCCCAGCCCCATTGCAAAATCCCAGTCCCCACATGCACTATTTTTTCCCACCCCCCCCACATGCACTACTCCCCCAGCCCCACATGCACTATCCCCACTCCCCACATGCCTCCCCCCACTCCCCCATGCACTACTCCCCAGCTCCCCACATATACTTCCCATCCCCACATGCAGTACTCCCCCTCCCCAATGCACTACCCCCCACTCCCCACATGCACTACTCCCCAGCTCCCCACTGCACTACTTCCCAGCCCCCCACATGATACTCCCCAGCTCCCCACATGCAACTCCCCACCCCCACATCACTATTCCCCAGCCCCCCACTGCACTATTTCCCGCCCCCACATGCCTCTTCCCAGCTCCCACTGCCTATTTCCCAGCCCCCACATGCACTATCCCCAGCTCCCCACATGCACTACCCCCCCTCCCCACATGCATGTTTTCCCACTCCCCGATGCACTTTTTTCCGCCCCCACATGCACTACTCCCCACCCCCACATGCACTACCCCCCCACTCCCCCATGCCTACTCCCCAGCCCCCCCACATCACAATCCCCAGCTCCCCACATGCACTACTCCCAGCTCCCCACATGCACTCCCCCCAGCTCCCACATCACTTCCCCCCCAGCCCCCCACATGCACTACTCCCCAGCCCCCACATGCACTACTCTCCATCCCCACATGCCTACCCCCCAGCCCCCCAATGCCTACCCCCCAGCCCCCCACATAAACTACTCCCCAGCTCCCCCATGCACTACTCCCCAGCTCCCCAATGCAACCCCCCAGCTCCCCAATGCCTACTCCCCGCTCCTCACATGCACCCCCCCAGCCCCCCACATGCACTCCCCTTTCCCCAGCTCCCCACATGCATCCCCCCCCGCTACCACTGCACTACTCCCCGCTCCTCCATGCACTACTCCCCACCCCCACATGCAACCCCCAGCCCCCCACAGCACACCCCCCAGCTCCCCACATGCACACTCCCCCCCCCACATACATACTCCCCCTCCCCCACATGCCTACCCCCCAGCCCCCCACATGCACTACTCCCCCCCCCACATGCACTACTCCCCCTCCTCACATGCACTACTCCCCAGCTCCCCACATGCACTCCCCCAGCTCCCCACATGCAGCTATCCCCACCCCCCACATCATACTCCCCACCCCTCACATGCATTTACTCCCCAGCCCCCCACATGCACTACCCCCCCTCCCCCCATGCACTATTCCCAGCCCCCCACATCCTACTCCCACCCCCCAAAGCATACTCCCCAGCCCCACATGCATACCCCCCAGCTCCCCACATGCACTACTCCCCACCCCCCACATGCACTACTCCCACCCCCCCCACTGCACTACCCCCAGCCCCCACATGCATACTCCCCAGCTCCTACATGCACTACCCCAGCTCCCCACATGCATATCCCCAGCCCCACATGCACATTCCCCAGCTCCTCACATGCATATCCCCAGCTCCCCAATGCACTATTTTCCCCAGCCCCCACTGCACTACTCCCAGCTCCCCACATCACCCCCCCCAGCTCCCCACATGCAACTCCCCACCCCCCCACATGCATACTCCCCATCCCCACATGCACTACCCCCCAGTCCCCCATGCCTACTCCCCAGTCCCAAAAATACTACCCCCAGCCCCCACAGCACACCCCCCACCCCCCACGCACTACTCCCCACCCCCCAATCACTACTCCCCGCTCCCCCATGCAACCCCCCCTCCCCACATGCACTACTCCCACCCCCCCACAGCACTACCCCCAGCCCCCCACATCACTATCCCCAGTCCTCACGCACTACCCCCAGCTCCCACTGCACTCCCCCCCCATCCCCACATGCACTACCCCCGCTCCCCACTGCACTACCCCCCCAGCTCCTCACTGCACACTCCCCCAGCTCCCCACATGCCCCTACTCCCACTCCCCACTGCACTACTCCCCAGCTCCCCCATGCACTACCCCCCAGCCCCCACATGCACTACTCCCAGCCCCCCCACATGCACATCCCCAGTCCCCCACATGCACATTCCCCAGCCCCCCACACCCTACTCCCTAGCTCCCCACTGCACATCCCCAGCTCCCACATGCCTATTTCCCCCCCAGTCCCCACATGCACTCTCCCCTCTCCCCACTGCACTACTCCCCACTCCCCACATGCCTACTCCCCAGCCCCCCAAAATAAACCCCCCCAGCTCCCACATGCATACCCCCCGCTCCCCACATGCACACTCCCCAGCTCCCACATGCCTACCCCCCAGCCCCCCCACTCCTACCCCCCAGCCCCCCACATGCACTATCCCACCCCCCCAATGACACTTCATTTTCACATTCATCCTATTTCAAAAACAGTGAGCCCAAACAATAATGTTTATCGCACTTACTAAAATACTGACGCATCATACCGCGTCACAATTTTCTCTCGTTTTGCAATATATTACTGTCGTACCATTTATATTATTTTTCCAAAATTTTTATTAAACCAAACTTTTAGGGGAACTTTTTAGGAATTAAAAAACTTTAACAAAGTTAAATGAGATAATGTTAGTTAATTTGGGGTTTAAAGTTTGGGTTTTGTTTTTTTAATGTTTCTGTAAACTGAAAAAAATTCTTTATTTTCATAAATTCAGTTAATTAAAAGTTTTTTTTTAGCCCGATTTACATTTCTTGAGTAAAGTTTCCCAAATATTAAAGGCGGGAAATTATTGACCATTGCTAGGCGAGTAAATTTTCTTGGGGGGGCGAGAACCATGAGTAAAAAAAGGGAAAATTTTTTCACCAAGGGTGTCTTTTGATCAAAGAAATTTTTACTCATCAAGGCTTCTTATCTCAAAGGGTGTCTTACTCACAAGGCTGTCTTACTCACAAGGCTGCTTCCCCAAGGCTGTCTTACTCACAAGGCTGTCTTAAATCTAAAGGCTGTCTTACTCATCAAGGTGTCTTTCTCCCCCCAAAGGGGTCTTACTCCCCCAAGGGTGTTTTTTCTCATCATGGATTCTTACTCATCAAAGGGT
The DNA here is from genome assembly GCF_026875155.1 of Cherax quadricarinatus. Lineage (NCBI taxonomy): Eukaryota > Metazoa > Arthropoda > Malacostraca > Decapoda > Parastacidae > Cherax > Cherax quadricarinatus. The sequence goes on along the minus strand of NC_069405.1, from coordinate 91,015,771 downwards.
GTCTTTCTCATAAGGCTGTCTTACCATCAAGGGGGTCTTACTCATCAAGGAAGCTTTCTCATCAAGGTTCCCAACTCTCGGTTTTCTTACTCATCAAGGGTGTCTTACTCATCAAGGATGTCAACTCTCAAGGTTGCTTATCTCAAGGCTGTTTCTCTCAAGGATGTCTATCATCAAGGCGTCTAACTCACAAGGTTGTCTTACTCATCAAGGCGTCTAACTCATCAAGGATTCTTTCTCATCAAGGCTGTCTAACCATCAAGGTTGTCTTACTCACAAGGCTGTCTTACTCATCAAAGGGTTTAACTCATCAAAGGTTGTCTTCTCATCAAGGCTTCTTACTCATCAAGGATGTCTTACTCACAAGGCGTCCCAAAACCCTCAAGGTTGTCTTTCCATAGCGTTAACTCATCAAAAGGGTTCTTACTCATCAAAGGGTGTTTACTCATAAGGTTGTTTACTTCAAGGCTGTCTTACTCATCAAGGGTGTCTTCCATCAAGGGTGTCTTACTCTCAAGGGTTGGGCTTTATCCGGTTCTTACCTCAAATTCCAAAAACCCACCGTAAAAATGACTTAATTAATGCTTGTTTAAACCATGACCTAATTAAAAAAGTGAAAGTTATCGTCGGGGTTTCCCTTTTTTTTAACCTGAAAATTGTGACGTTGATTCCAGAAAAAAACGAATAACCTGGGGTTTATTTTAAAAAAACCGACACAATTATCCTGCAATACCTCCCCGTACACAACACCAGACACCAACACCACTTAGGAGGCCACTGACTGCTCCTCACTGGTCCCTCATCACTGTCCCCCCCTGGGCTTCCTGTTCCCTTCCTGTTTCCCCCTCACTGGTCCTCCTCACTGGGCCCCATCATTCTCCTCCTCATGGTCCTCACTGTTCCTCTTTTATGTTTTCCCCCTCACTGGGCCCTCACTGGTCCCCCCTCACTGGTTATCCTCATTGGTTCTCCTCACTGGGCCTCCCCCTGGTCCTCATCATTCTCCTCCCCACTGGTTCTCCGTTACTCTTCACGTTCCTCCTCACTGGTCCCCCTCATGGTCCTCCTACTGTCCTCCTCACTGGGCCCCTCATTGGTTCTCCCTCCGGTCCTCCTCCGGCCCCCCTCCTGGTCCTCCTCAAGGTCCTCACTGGCCTTTTCATGATCCTCCTCACAGGTCCTCCTCATGTTCCCCCCTCACGGCCCACTGGTCTTCCTCAATGTCTCCCCCCAGGTCCTTACGGGGTTTCACTTGTCCCCCCTCCGGGCCCCCTCACTGGTCCTTCTCATGGTCCTCCCCACTGGCCTCCTCATGGTCTTTCACTTGTCCCCCTCACTGGCCCCTCATGGTTTCCCCCGGTCCTCCTCACGGGCCCCTCACTGGCCTCCTCACTCCCTCCTCACTTTTCTCCAACAAACCAACAGGGGCGCCGGAACCTACTACCAAAACCACAAATAGATCACCGAAGACCTAAACCCACAACTATTTACCCGGTTGGGGAGACCGGAAGAAAGCTTCAACACGTCTCGAAAAATAAATATCCCTGCAGGGGGACAAGCTAACAACGCGAGTTAGTTTTTTTATAACCATCATCGTCCGGCACGGACTGGTCAAGAGCACAAATTTTTACAACACAGGAACCACAGGGCCGAAGCAAATTTTGGGAAACAACGGTGATGCACCTCACCCCAAAACGAGCAAAAAAAGGGAAAGAATATACGTTTAAAATAAAAAGATAGATAAGATTTCGTTTTGGATTTTTAACCCCGGAGGTTAGCCCCCCAGGATAACCCAAGAAATCAGTGCGTCATCGAGGACTGTTAACTTATTTCCCTTGTGGGCTCAAACTTGCCCCCCGGGTGCGACCACACCCGTCGACTAACACCCAGGTACCATTTGCTGCTAGTGAACAGGAAAAAGTGACCCATTGTTCTCTTATCCAGGATCTTATAATGAACGTTATAATCTTGAAAATTTTTCTCCCACTTCCAAACGCATAATATTTTATCACCAAACTTGCCTTCCCTTTTAAAGCGCATGTGTGGCCTATCTTTTTTGTGAACCGAACTTCATGTGTACCCATTTTCTGTGAACCTTTCCCCCATTTGACCAATCTTTTTCCCTGAACCTGGGTTAGTTGACCCATCTTTCCTAAACCCCGGCTTTTAGAGTGCCCTCTTTTCTGAACCTGGCTTTAGAGTGACCCCTCTTTCTCTGAAAACCCGGGTTCAGAGGACCCACTTTCTCTGAAATGGCTTCAGAGGACCCATCTTTCTCTGAACTGGCTTCAAGTGACCCATCTTCTCTGAACCTGGCTTCAATGTGACCCACTTTCTCTGAACCTGGCTTCAGAGTACCCATTTCTTGAACCGGGGTCAAGGGGACCCCCTCTTTTCGGAACCCCGGCTTTATATGTGCCCACTTCTCTGTACCTCCTGATTTATATTGCCCATCTTTCCCTAACCTGACTTCTGTGTGACCCATCTTTTTTTGAAACCCGACTTCTGTGTAAAACCCCTCTTTCTCGGAACCTAACTTTTTTGTGATCATCTTTTTCACCTAACTTTATGTGTGACCCCTCTTTCCTGAAACCCAACTTCATGTGTGACCCTCTTTCTCAACCAAATTCATGTGTGACCATTTTCTCTGAAACCCAAAAATTCATGTGTGACCCCCTCTTTCCGGAACCTAATAATGTTGACCCCCTCTTTCTTGACCCAACTTCATGTGTGACCCATCTTTCTCGGAAACCCAACTACATGTGTGACCCCTCTTTCTCTGAAACCCGAAATTCATTTTTGACCCTTTTTTTTTTTTCTCTGAACCCCGACTTTATGTGTGACCCTTTTTTCTCTGAACCTGACTTCTGTGTGAACCCCCCTTTTTGAACCTAACTTCATGTGTGACCCCCTCTTTTTCGGAACCAACTAAAGTGGCCCATTTTCCCTTTAACCCGACTTCATGTGTGACCCATCTTTCTCTGAAACCCGACTTATTTTGACCCCTCTTTCTCTGAACCTGCTTCATGTGACCCTCTTTTCTGAACCGACTTCATGTGGACCCACCTTTTCCCCAACCCCGACTTCATGAGTGACCCACTTTCTCTGAACCTGACTTCAGTGTGCCCACCTTCCCGAACCGACTTCTGAGTCCCATCCCTTTCTTGAACCCGACTTCAGTGTGCCCACCTTTCTCCCAAACCCGACTTCATGTGTGACCCCTCTTTCTCTGAACCTATTATTGTGACCCACCTTTCTCCCAACCCGATTCATGAGTGACCCATCTTTCTCCAAACCCGACTTCATGTTGACCCAACTTTTCGGGAAACCCAATTCATGTGTGACCCCCTTTTTTCTTGAACCTGACTTCATGTGTGACCCAACTTTCCGGAAACCCAACTTCATGTTGACCCCCTTTCTCTGAACCTGACTTCATGTGTGACCCATCTTTCTCTGAACCTGACTTCATGTGTGACCCATCTTTCTCTGAACCTGACTTCATGTGTGACCCATCTTTCTCTGAACCTGACTTCAGTGTGACCCTCTTTTTCTAACCAACTTCATGTGTGACCCCTCTTTTTTTCTGAACCCGACTTCATGTGTGACCCCTCTTTCTTGAAACCCGACTCATGTGGACCCCCTTTTCTCCGAACCTACTTCAGTGTGACCCCTCTTTCTTGAACCCAAATTCATGTTGACCCATCTTTTCTGAACCTGCTTCATGTGTGACCCCTCTTTTTCTGAACCTCTTCATGTGTGACCCATCTTTCCTGAACCTAAACTACATGTGTGACCCCTCTTTCCTGAACCCGACTTCATGTGTGACCCTTTTTTCGGAACCTAAATACATGTTGACCCATCTTTCTCTGAAACCGACTTCATTGTACCCATCTTTCTCTGAACCAACTTCAGTGTGACCCATCTTTTTCGGAACCTAAAATGTGACCCACTTTTTCTACCTGACTTATGTGTGACCCCCTTTCTCTGAACCCGACTTCATGTGTGACCCCTCTTTCTCTGAGCCTAACTTCATGTGTGACCCTCTTTTTGAACCTGACTTTTATGTGTGACCCTCTTTTTGAGCCTAACTTCAGTGTGACCCCTCTTTCTCGAAAACCCGACTTCATGTGGACCCCCTTTTTGAACCCACTTCAGTGTGACCCAACTTTCTCGGAACCCAACTTCTGTTGACCATCTTTTTCGAACCTGACTTTATGTGGGACCCCTCTTTTTCTCGAACCTGATTTCATGTGTGACCCCCTTTTCTGAACCGACTTCATTGTGACCCATCTTTCTCGAACCTAATACATGTGTGGGGCCCATCTTTTTCTGAACCGAAATTTATGTGTGACCCATTTTCTCGACCTAACTAAAAGGTGACCCATCTTTTCTTGAACCTGACTTCATGTGTGCCCATCTTTCTCTGAACCTAACTTCATGTTGACCCATTTTTCGGAACCTAATACTTGTGACCCATCTTTCTCTGAACCGACTTCATGTGTCCCCCTCTTTCTCTGAACCTGACTTCATGTGTACCCTCTTTCTCTGAGCCTAAAATTCAGGTGACCCCCATCTTCCTGAACCTGACTTTATGTGTGACCCCTCTTTCTTGAAACCCAACTTTATTGTGACCCATCCCTTTTTTGACCCGGCTTAATTGTGACCCCTCTTTCTCGAACCTAAATTCATGGTGACCCATCTTTTTCTGAACCAAACTTCATGTGTGACCCATCTTTCTCTGAATCTGACTTCATATGTGACCCATCTTTCTCTGAACCTAACTTCATGTGTGACCCATCTTTTTCTAAACCAAACTTCATGTGTGACCCATCTTTCATAAACCTGACTTCATGTGTGCCCCTTTTGTTAAACCTACTTCATGGTGACCCATCTTTCTCTGAACCTGACTTCATGTGTGACCCATCTTTCTCGGACCCTGACTTCATGTGTGACCCATCTTTGTCTGAACGTAACTTCATGTGTGACCCATCTTTCTCTGAACCTGATTTCATGTGTGACCCATCTTTCTCGGAACCTGACTTCATGTGTGACCCATCTTTCTCTGAACCTAACTTCATGTGTGACCCATCTTTCTCTGAACCAACTTCATGTGTGACCCATCTTTCTCTGAACCTAACTTCATGTGTGACCCATCTTTCTCTGAACCTAACTTCATGTGTGACCCATCTTTCTCTGAACCTAACTTCGTGCTACTCGTTTACCTTTTAAGATGTGTAAGATGTGTATAAGATTCTTGTGTTACCAATAATTTTAATCTCTGTGTGTGCGTGTACGTTCAAATACTCACCTCACCATCTATACCGGGCTATTCGGGGCCAGGAGCTGTGAATCGACCCCTGCAACCACAACAGGCAGATACGTATTGGTTTAATTAAATACTCTGGTTCCCCCACCAGTGGACAGACATGGTAAACTTTAATATATTTCTCTACATCTCTTCTTAAGCCTAATTAAAAATGCGTTTTAATATTTTTTAGACAGTTTTGTCATTCTTAAACGCGGCTCCGCACTACAGGTGCTACGACAACATATACCAGATGCCAAACAGTTTTCATTCACATTCAGTTTTTCTCTGATACGACCTCCAATATTTCTCTTGTTAGTATTTAGGAACTCCTTTCTCATAAGATGTGTTGGTAGTGTCTGAAGCTTCGGCTTCAGATACTACCGAGTTTGAAGCCGATTCCAGGAAAATGTGCGACTGTTACTCTTTCCTAAATGTCATTTCGTCGGCTGGAAGTGGAAGTCTCCTGCTGTCCTGCCGCTAATTAGGAAGACTTGAACTTTGGAGTTTTTTCTAATCACACGACCCTGCTCAGATGCCGTCGCAAAACAAATTGTCGAAGCCAATGTCTGAGTCCCACAAGATTATATTAACATTCACCATAGTTTACCCCAGGTGATGGTGATGCAGCCATAACTGCGCGTAGTTCAGGTGTCTGACCTTCAGTGTTTACTCTAGGATTTACTAGAGAGGATAATGTTAACTGCTAATATTAAAGCTTTCTTAAGTGGAAATTTCCCTGATACTCCTACAGTTAAATATATTTTATACTATTGTGATTTAACATATTTCCTATAGTAAGTTACAGAAAATATTGCCTCATTATATGTGTTCAGTACTATATTACTGCTGTAGCGCCAGCAGACACTGTACACCATCACTGTAGCACCAGCCTACACTGTACACCATCACTGTAGCACCAGCCTACACTGTACACCATCACTGTAGCACCAGCCTACACTGTACACCATCACTGTAGCACCAGCAGACACTGTACACCATCACTGTAGCACCAGCAGACACTGTACACCATCACTGTAGCACCAGCCTACACTGTACACCATCACTGTAGCACCAGCAGACACTGTACACCATCACTGTAGCACCAGCCTACACTGTACACCATCACTGTAGCACCAGCCTACACTGTACACCATCACTGTAGCACCAGCAGACACTGTACACCATCACTGTAGCACCACCTACCTGTACCCATCACTGTAGCACCAGCCTACACTGTACACCATCACGTAGCACCAGCAGACATGTACACCATCACTGTAGCACAGCCTACACTGTAAAACCATCACTGTAGCCCCAGCCTACACTGTACCCCTTTCACTGTAGCACAGCCTACACTGTACACCATCACTGTAGCACCAGCACTGTACACCATCACTGTAGAACCAGCCTACACTGTACACCATCACTGTAGCACCAGCCTACACTGTACACCATCACTGTAGCACCAGCCTACACTGTACACCATCACTGTAGCACCAGCCTACACTGTACACCATCACTGTAGCACCAGCACTGTACACCATCACTGTAGCACCAGCCTACACTGTACACCATCACTGTAGCACCAGCCTACACTGTACACCATCACTGTAGCACCAGCAGACACTGTACACCATCACTTTAGCACCAGCCTACACTGTACACCATCACTGTAGCACCAGCCTACACTGTACACCATCACTGTAGCACCAGCAGACACTGTACACCATCACTGTAGCACCAGCCTACACTGTACACCATCACTGTAGCACCAGCAGACACTGTACACCATCACTGTAGCACCAGCAGACACTGTACACCATCACTGTAACACCAGCAGACACTGTACACCATCACTGTAGCACCAGCAGACACTGTACACCATTACTGTAGCACCAGCAGGCACTGTACACCATCACTGTAGCACCAGCAGACACTGTACACCATCACTGTAGCACCAGCAGGCACTGTACACCATCACTGTAGCACCAGCAGACACTGTACACCATCACTGTAGCACCAGCAGACACTGTACACCATCACTGTAGCACCAGCAGACACTGTGCACCATCACTGTAGCACCAGCAGACACGTACCCCACCCACTGTAGCACCAGCAGACACTGTACACCATCACTGTAGCACCAGCAGACACTTGTCCCCCTCCCATCACTGTAGCCCCAAAGCAGACACTGTACACCATCACTGTAGCACCCAGCAGCACTGTAAAACCATCACGTAGCACCAGCAGAAAACTGTACACCATCACTGTAGCACCAGTAGGCACTGTACACCATCACTGTAGCACCAGCAGACACTGTACACCATCACTGTAGCACCAGCAGGCACTGTACACCATCACTGTAGCGCCAGCAGACACTGCACACCATCACTGTAGCACCAGCAGGCACTGTACACCATCACTGTAGCACCAGCAGACACTGTACACCATCACTGTAGCACCAGCAGGCACTGTACACCATCACTGTAGCACCAGCAGACACTGTACACCATCACTGTAGCACCAGCAGGCACTGGGGCACCATCACTGTAGCACCGGGAAAACCTGTACACCATCACTGTAGCACCAGCAGGCACTGTACACCATCACTGTAGCACCAGCAGACACTGTACACCATCACTGTAGCACCAGTAGGCACTGTACACCATCACTGTAGCACCAGCAGACACTGTACACCATCACTGTAGCACCAGCGGGCACTGACAAAATCACTGTAGCCCCAGCAGCCCACTGCACACCATCACTGTAGCACCAGCAGGCACTGTACACCATCATGTAGCACCAGCGGGACACTGTACACCATTCACTGTAGCACCAGCAGGCACTGTACACCATCACTGTAGCACCAGCAGACACTGTACACCATCACTGTAGCCCCAGCAGGCACTGTAACCATCACGTAGCACCAGCAGACAATGTACACCATCACTGAGCCCCAGCAGGCACTGTAACCATCATTTGTAGCACCAGCAGCACTGTACACCATCACTGTAGCACCGGCAGACACTGTACACCATCACTGTAGCACCAGCAGACATTGTACACCATCACTGTAGCACCAACAGACACTGTACACCATCACTGTAGCACCAGCAGACACTGTACACCATCACTGTAGCGCCAGCAGACACTGTACACCATCACTGTAGCACCAGCAGACACTGTGCACCATCACTGTAGCACCAGCAGACACTGTACACCATCACTGTAGCACCAGCAGACACTGTACATTATCACTGTAGCACCAGCAGACACTGTACACCATCACTGTACTACCAGCAGACACTGTACACCATCACTGTACTACCAGCAGACACTGTACACCATCACTGTACAACCAGCAGACACTGTACACCATCACTGTAGCACCAGCAGACACTGTACGCCATCAGTGTAGCACCAGCAGACACGGTACACCATCACTGTACTACCAGCAGACAGTGTACACCATCACTGTAGCACCAGCAGACACTCTACGCCATCACTGTAGCACCAACAGACACTGTACACCATCACTGTACTACCAGCAGACACTGTACACCATCACTGTAGCACCAGCAGACACTGTACACCATCACTGTAGCACAAGCAGACACGGTACACCATCACTGTACTACCAGCAAACACTGTACACCATCACTGTAGCACCAGCAGACACTGTACATTATCACTGTAACACCAGCAGACACTGTACATTATCACTGTAACACCAGCAGACACTGTACATTATCACTGTAACACCAGCAGACACTGTACATTTATCACTGTACACCAGCAGACACTGTACATTATCACTGTAACACCAGCAGACACTGTACATTATCACTGTAACACCAGCAGACACTGTACATTACCACTGTAACACCAGCAGACACTGTACATTATCACTGTAACACCAGCAGACACTGTACATTATCATTGTAACACCAGCAGACGCTGTACATTATCACTGTAACACCAGCACACACTGTACATTATCACTGTAACACCAGCAGACACTGTACATTAAATCACTGTAAACACCAGCAGACACTGTACATTATCACTGTAACTTCAGCAGACACTGTACATTATCACTGTAACACCAGCAGACACTGTACATTATCACTGTAACACCAGCAGACACTGTACATTATCACTGTAACACCAGAAGACACTGTACACCATCATTGTAGCACCAGCAGACACTGTACATTATTACTGTAACACCAGCAGACACTGTACATTATCACTGTAAACACCAGCAGACACTGTACATTATCACTGTAACACCACAGACACTGTACATTATCACTGTAACACCAGCAGACACTGTACATTACACTGTAACACCAGCAGACACTGTACATTATCACTGTAACACCAGCAGACACTGTACATTATCACTGTAACACCAGCAGACACTGTACATTATCACTGTAACACCAGCAGACACTGTACATTATCACTGTAGCACCAGCAGACACTGTACATTATCAGTGTAACACCAGCAGACACTGTACATTATCACTGTAACACCAGCAGACACTGTACATTATCACTGTAACACCAGCAGACACTGTACATTATCACGGTAACACCAGCAGACACTGTACATTATCACTGTAACACCAGCAGACACTGTACATTATCACGGTAACACCAGTAGACACTGTACATTATCACTGTAACACCAGCAGACACTGTACATTATCACTGTAACACCAGCAGACACTGTACATTATCACTGAAAACCCCAGCAGACACTGTACATTATCACTGTAACACCAACAGACACTGTACATTATCACTAACACCAGCAGACACTGTACATTATCACTGTAACACCAGCAGACACTGTACATTTATCACTGTAACACCAGCAGACACTGTACATTATCACTGTAACACCAGCAGACACTGTACATTATCACTGTAACACCAGCAGACACTGTACACCATGACTGTAACACCAGCAGACACTGTACATTATCACTAACACCAGCAGACACTGTACATTATCACTGTAACACCAGCAGACACTGTACATTGTCACTGTAACACCAGCAGACACTGTACATTATCACTGTAGCACCAGCAGACACTGTACACCATCACTGTAACACCAGCAGACACTGTACATTATCACTGTAACCCCAGCAGACACTTTACATTATCACTGTAACACCAGCAGACACTGTACACCATCACTGTAGCACCAGCAGACACTGTACACCATCACTGTAGCACCAGCAGACACTGTACATTATTACTGTAACACCAGCAGACACTGTACATTATCACTGTAACACCAGCAGACACTGTTCATTATCATTGTAACACCAGCAGACACTGTACATTATCACTGTAACACCAGCAGACACTGTACATTATAACTGTAACACCAGCAGACACTGTACATTATCACTGTAACACTATCAGACACTGCACATTATCACTGTACCACCAGCAGACACTGTACATTATGACTGTAACACCAGCAGACACTGTACATTATCACTGTAGCACCAGCAGACACTGTACA
>NC_069405.1:90984918-90999918 GCF_026875155.1 Cherax quadricarinatus | reverse complement strand
GCTTTCGCAGTAACCTCTTGTGAGGAACTGTGTCGAAGGCCTTCTTGCAGTCCAAAAAAATGCAGTCGATTCACCCCTCTCTCTCTTGTCTTACTTCTGTCACCTTGTCATAAAACTCTAATAGGTTTGTGACACAGGATTTTCCCTTCCTGAAACCATGCCGGTTGCCAATTATACACTTGGTTCTTTCCAGGTGCTCCACCACTCTCCTCCTGATGATCTTCTCCATGACGTTGCATACTATACACGTTAGTGATACAGGTCTGTAGTTTAGTGCCTCATGTCTGTCTCCTTTTTTAAAAATTGGGACTACATTTGCCATCTTCCATACCTCGGGGAGTTGCCCAGTTTCAAATGATGTGTTGAAGATCTTTGTTAATGGTACACACAATATCACTGCTCCCTCTTTAAGGACCCACAGAGAGATGTCTGGTCCCACCGCCTTTGAGGTGTCAAGTTCGCATAGCAGCTTCTTCACCTCCTCCTTGGTTATATGTACCTCATCCAGCACTTGCTGGTGTACCCCCCTGCTCTGATTTCCTGGAGTCCTACTGGTTTCCACTGTAAATACTTCTTTAAATCTCGTGTTGAGCTCCTGACATACCTCCCAGTCGTTTCTTGTGAATTCCCTATCACCCTTCCTCAGTCTGATTACCTGGTCCTTGACTGTTGTTTTCCTCCTGATGTGGCTGTACAACAGCTTCGGGTCAGTCTTGACTTTCGATGCTATGTCATTTTCGTATTGCCGCTGAGCCTCCCTTCTTATCTGTGCATATTCATTTCTGGCTCTTCAGCTAATCTCTTTATTTTCCTGAGTTCTCTGTCTTCTGTACCTTTTCCATTCTCTAGTACACCTAGTTTTTGCCTCCCTACACCTTTGGGTGAACCAAGGACTCGTTCTGTTCTTCCCATTATTTCTGTTTCCCTTGGGAACAAGCCTCTCCTCTGCCTCCTTGCATTTTGTTGCCACATAGTCCATCATTTCTTGTACTGGTTTTCCTGTCAGTTCCCTCTCCCACTGAATGTCTTGAAAGAAGTTCCTCAAGCCTGAGTAGTTCCCCCTTTTGTAGTTTGGTTTTTCCCACCCTATTCCTGCTGCTCTCTCCACTTGGAGCTCAACTATGTAGTCGAAGCACAGAACCACACGATCACTAGCTCCCAGGGGCCTTTCATACATGATATCCTCGATGTCCGAACTACTCAAGGTGAATACAAGGTCCAGTCTTGCTGGTTCATCCTCTCCTCTCTCTCTGGTAGTGTCTCTAACATGTTGATGCATGAGGTTTTCCAGTACCACATACATCATCTTGGCTCTCCATGTTTCGGGAACCCCATGGGGCTCCAGGTTTTCCCATTCAATCTCCTTGTGATTGAAATCACCCATAACTAGTAACTTTGCTCCCCCCACGTGTGCTCTCCTGGCCACCTCGGCTAGTGTGTCGACCATTATTCTGTTGCTCTCATCGTATTCTTCTATTGGCCTCCTGCAGTTCTGTGGTGGGTTGTACATTGCTGCAATTATTACGTTATGTCCCTCAGACTAGATTGTTCCTACTAAGTAGTCCCTTTCGCCCGTGCCATCCATTCCTTCCATTTTCTCAAACCCCCACTGGTTTTTAATGAGCAGTGCAACTCCTCCTCCCCCTCTCCTCCCTCTGTCTTTCCTGAGGATTTGATATCCGGATGGAAAGATTGAATCTGTTGTTATTCTGGTGAGTTTTGTTTCTGTGAGTGCTATTATGTCTGGGGATGTCTCCTTGATTCTTTCGTGCCACTCCTCATACTTGTTTGTTATTCCATCTGCATTTGTATACCACACCTTCAACTTCTTTTCTAAGATTGTGGTCTAGGAGGTGTATTGGGGTTGGGGAAGTGGGAGACCTGATAAGGAACTATGGGTGGTTGCTGTAGGGGTAGAGTTTGTAATGCAGTGGGTGGGGGCATTGGATGTGGCATGGGTGTTTTGGTTTAGAGTGTTTGGTTGCACTGGCGTTGACCTGGTTGGGAGGCTTCTATAGGAAGTTGTGAGGGAGGCTGTATTTGATTTTCCTGTGTCTGGGATCTCCTGTCTGTCTTCTCCATGCCCTCTCTTTCCTCCTTTCACCTTTGTACCATCTCTCTCAGTTTCTGCCTTTCTGCTTGTGTTCTGTCTCGGTCGAGATACACCTTCCTGTATGCCGGCATGTCCCTTAATCGTGCTTTCTCCTGCAGGATCCTGTTCCGAGTCGATTCTGCCTTGAAGGTCACTTTCACTGGCCGGGTTCTTTTTTTTACAAACCCCCCTATTCTCCAAAAAATTTCCAGCTGGGTCATGTCGTCTTCTACTATTGCTTTCATGATGCTTTCAATTGCTTTTTTTTTCCCTTGTTTTCTTGCTTCATATGTTTCCCCTTCAACTTCCTGGAGCCCTTACACAAAGACTGACCTCACACTTTCATTCTCCCACTGCATATCCCTGTGTATCCCCTCATTCAATTTGATTTCCTCCATTGCAGCTTTCCTTTCTTCAGTTTCACTAGCTAATGTACTTGGGCTCAGTGGCCTGTCATTTTCCCTTCCCGGCTTTCCCTGGGCTCTGCTGTGGTCTGTTAGGGCCTTCACATATAGCTTCTCCACTGATTGAGCTTCTACATGCAGTTTTGCTCCTTCTTTCCCTACAGTCCCCTTATTTGTGACTGAGGTAGCAGTCTCTGTTGTCAATCCCAAAATGTTCTTTAGTTCTTTAGGCTGTTTCAGATTTTTCAGTTCCTCTTCTAAACTCTGTATCCTGGCCTCTGTTGCTTTGACTTGCACCTCCCACTTCCTGCTTTCCATGTCTGTCCTCTCTTCCATTCTCATGCTAAGTTCTTCAAGTTTCTTTTCCCATTCATGTTCCCTTTTTGTGAGCTCTGCTGCCCAATCTTCCTTTGCAGTTTCCTCCTCCTGTCCCTTGGTTTTTCTTGTTGCTCTCTGGCTACCCATTTTTGTTTTATCCTGATTGCCTCAGAGTGGGAAACCTATGAAATTCCGTATGTTAGGTTAGTACTGAGTATGTCAGAGTGTGGGGGGGGAGGTAGAGGAGGAACTGTGGCTATGTGGGAAAGTAGTGGGGAGGGGGAGTGGGAAGGAGGGAGAAGCAAGTGGGTGAGTGGGAGTGTGTGTGTGAGTGTGTGTGTGTGTGTGTATGTGTGTGTGTGTGTGTGTGTGTGTGTGTGTGTGTGTGTGTGTGTGTGTGTGTGTGTGTGTGGTGTGTGTGCATGTGTGTGTGTGTGTGTGTGTGTACTCACCTAATTGAGGTTGCAGTTCAAGCTCCTGGCCCCGCCTCTTCACTGGTCGCCACTAGGTCACTCTCCCTGAACCGTGAACTTTATCATACCTCTGCTTAAAGCTATGTATGGATCCTGCCTCCACTACATCGCTTCCCTAACTATTCCACTTCCTGGCTACTCTGTGGCTGAAGAAATACTTCCTAACATCCCTGTGATTCATCTGTGTCTTCAACTTCCAACTGTGTCCCTTTGTTGCTGTGTCCAATCTCTGGAACATCCTGTCTTTGTCCACATTGCCAATTCCTCTCAGTATTTTGTATGTCGTTATCATGTCCCCCCTATCCTCCTGTCCTCCACTGTCGTCAGGTCGATTTCCCTTAACCTCTCCTCGTAGGACATACCTCTTAGCTCTGGGACTAGTCTTGTTGCAAATCTTTGCGCTTTCTCTAGTTTTTTCACGTGCTTGGCTAGGTGTGGGTTCCAAACTTGTGCCGCATACTCCAATATGGGCCTAACGTACACGGTGTACAGGGTCCTGAACGATTCCTTATTAAGATGCCGGAATGCTGTTCTGAGGTTTGCTAGGCGCCCATATGCTGCAGCAGTTATTTGGTTGATGTGCGCTTCAGGAGATGTGCCTTGTGTTATATTCACCCCAAAATCTTTTTCCTTGAGTGAGGTTTGTAGTCTCTGGCCCCCTAGACTGTACTCTGTCTGCAGTCTTCTTTGCCCTTCCCCAATCTTCATGACTTTGCACTTGGTGGGGTTGAACTCCAGGAGCCAATTGCAGGACCAGGTCTGCAGCCTGTTCAGATCACTTTGTAGTTCTGCCTGGTCTTCGATCGAATGAATTCTTCTCATCAACTTCATGTCATCTGCAAACAAGGACACTTCGGAGTCTATTCCTTCCGATATGTCGTTCAAAAATACCAGAAACAGCACTGGTCCTAGGACTGACCC
The DNA here is from genome assembly GCF_026875155.1 of Cherax quadricarinatus. Classification (NCBI taxonomy): domain Eukaryota; kingdom Metazoa; phylum Arthropoda; class Malacostraca; order Decapoda; family Parastacidae; genus Cherax; species Cherax quadricarinatus. The sequence goes on along the minus strand of NC_069405.1, from coordinate 90,995,710 downwards.
CTGTGGGACCCCGCTGGTCACAGGTGCCCACTCTGACACCTCGCCACGTACCATGACTCGCTGCTGCCTTCCTGACAAGTATTCCCTGATCCATTGTAGTGCCTTCCCTGTTATCACTGCTTGGTCCTCCAGTTTTTGCACCAATCTCTTGTGTGGAACTGTGTCAAACGTCTTCTTGCAGTCCAAGAATATGCAATCCACCCACCCATCTCTCTCTTGTCTTACTGCTGTCACCATGTCATAGAACTCCAGTAGGTTTGTGACACAGGATTTCCCGTCCCTGAAACTATGTTGGCTGCTGTTGATTAGATCATTCCTTTCTAGGTGTTCTGCCACTCTTCTCCTGATAATCTTCTCCATGACTTTGCATACTATACATGTCAGTGACACTGGTCTGTAGTTTAATGCTTCATGTCTCTCCTTTTTTAAAGATTGGGACTACATTTGCTGTCTTCCATGCCTCAGGCAATCTCCCTGTTTCGATAGATGTATTGAATATTGTTGTTAGGGGTACACATAGCGCCTCTGCTCCCTCTCTCAATACCCATGGGGAGATGTTATCAGGCCACATTGCCTTTGAGGTATCTAGCTCACTCAGAAGCCTCTTCACTTCTTCCTCGGTTGTGTGCACTGTGTCCAGCACTTGGTGGTGTGCCCCACCTCTCCGTCTTTCTGGAGCCCCTTCTGTCTCCTCTGTGAACACTTCTTGAATCTCTTGTTGAGTTCTTCACATACTTCACGGTCATTTCTTGTTGTCTCTCCTCCTTCCTTCCTTAGCCTGATTACCTGGTCCTTGACTGTTGTTTTCCTCCTTACGTGTGTGTGTGCGTGTGTGTGTGTGTATGTATGTGTGTGTATATATATATATATATTTGTGTGTGTATGTGTACGTGTGTGTGTGTGTGTGTGTGTGCAGTTTTGTGAAGCAACGCTTCACAGTGTCACTGATCAGTGACTCTGAAGCAAATACAGATATTTACGGCACCCCACTTGTCACACTTACCCACAACGACATTCTTTTCTAATATATCTATTTGAATTTTCCTCTCAAACAAAAAGAAATACATCAGCCACTGCAGTAACTTGTCTTCATTCCTTTCATATTTTTGCAGTTTGCAAACTAGTCTTTCAAGTTAAAGAATCAAAATGTTTCTTGGTAATTACTGTTAGTGTCGTCACAGTAATTACTGTGAGTGTCGTCACAGTAATTACTGTGAGTGTCGTCACAGTAATTACTGTGAGTGTCGTCACAGTAATTACTGTGAGTGTCGTCACAGTAATTACTGTGAGTGTCGTCACAGTCTCACACAGCAACTTCACAAGAATTTGTATAAGAAATCGTTCACTAGTCAGAAAGTTTTTCTTTCCCTGTATTTTATCCACTTTCTTCTAATGGCTTTTACAATAATTTTGCATAATTTTTCGGTGAAAAAGACCTATAGTGAAAATTAACTTTTTTTTTTTTAAATATTGGTACAATGTGTACAAATTTACATCTGTATACAATTTACTGTTTCGTTGTGACATCCTAAGAAACATTCCAATGTATATGGAGTATTTCTCCGGTACATTTAATAATAATAACAATATCTATATTTATTACAACTACATATACAAGGTATAGAGACCATTGCTGACATCAGATAAATATTGCTGTATAAAAACCTGCTTGTTATGCAGAGCATTTCCCGCAAATTACATCAGTTTTGTCCCAGGATGCGACCCACACCTGTCCACTAACACCCAGGTACATATTTTACTCCTGGGGAACATAGACAACCAGTGTCAAGAAACATGCCCACTTTTGGGATTTATATGTAGAACATCAAAATAAGCTATGTAACCGTACAGAAATTAATGTACCTATCTTGGTAGCTGGTTCAGTGTTCTGCAGCTGCAGACGTCTCCGACTTGAACCAGTTGTTTCACAACCTTGGAGCTGTTGAGAAATATGGGTTAGTATACAAATAATTGCCCCTGAGGAGCGTTGTGTCAATATATTATTCAGTAACTGAATACTGACGAATCATCCTACTTTTATGGGCTCGATGGCCCACCCTTTACGGGATAATGATCTAGCTATCCGCTGCACAGCTGACTGTAGCTAGTGAAATCACTCACTGGACTTACCCAGGTATTGTAGTGAACCCGTGAGCTCCCTGGCTTGTAGCAGGGATGCAACCCGCCATCCACTGTCTTGACTGAAGAATAATGTCTTTTGAGGAGTATAACACTACTCAGTCTGGAAATTTGTAACACTTGAGCTGTCACTGTACTGTTCTTCAATACTTGTCCATTATTTCTTCTCAAAATAATGCCACTATAAGAAGCTGCACACACTTCTTTAATATTTTTATTGTGATGATGGAGATTGTCTGATTGTTCGAGGGCACAGTTATGGTTCTGTTGTTAAGGTTAATGCACGTGTAACCTGCTCCTCAGACAGTGTCGTATTGCAAACGCTTCACCCCAGGATGCTCTCCACAAAGTGATAATTCCAGCAATTTTCCCTTCCTTGCAAAACTTGAACAGGAAGCACTGCAGGATTCTTGATTGTCTGTTGTCTGGGCATATCTTTAACATGGTAATAAAGTGGGTGCAGGGTGTCCTTAATTTTTCTGCTAAGATAGAAGACTAATTGTCTCTCATTAACACACCCTAGTTGCAACACTGGTTCTTGCAAGGAAGTGTCATGACTAGGACACACGCTGGTCACCTGCTTCCAATTAAAGTGTTGATGCAGAAGCAAACAAGATGCCATTGCTTTTTCTGAGTCATCCCTCAGGGCTGAAAGGGATGAAAAGCACTGAAAGGGCTGAAAGGGGCTGATATTCCCCCTCCTGAAGAAAATTTCTCCACATCCAACATTTCTACCCTCGCTGGGAATCGAACCCAGACCCTCGCCGTGTGAAGCGAGAGCGCTAGGCACTAGGCCATGGGGCCACATTGCCTTATAACCCTTGATGATATCCCCTCCGACTCTCTTGCTCTCTTCTTGTCATAATCCATTATTAATTTCTCTCCTAATTTGTTATTTTAGCATCCTCTATTTCAGAAATATATTTGCAATTTAAATCATTTGAACTGTGAACTTTCTGTTCACGTGAACTTTCATGTGAACTTTCTGTTTCTTCCCTCACATGTTTATCATCCTGTTCTTCGTTGTTCTTAGTATTTGGTCTCTAACATTTAGATATGCAAGAAAGGTATAAAATACCGACAATATGAAAGTTAAGACACATGTGCAACATCTGGATGTCTTTATTGTAGTAGACGTTTCGCCATCCAGTGGCTTTATCAATACAGATTCTAGGACACAATAGGAAGACAGTAGAACTATATACAAAAGATGAGGTAATCAGTCCCTCGGCCTTGGAGTTAGTGTTCACAGCATCGTGGTGGAGGAGAGTCTGGAGCAAAGGCAAGAAGACTGGCGCTTTTTATAGGCGTCAGTGAATGGGACGGGCAGCAGACGAGGGCAGTCACTGGTAGGTGGGATTCCCCAGTGGAAGTAGGTCCTTCCCAAAGAGATGGGTTAGTTGCAGCAGCCGTGAAGAAGGTCTTGTAGATGTCCTCTGAACCAAGATTCCATGATGTTGCAGTGTCTGACAAGTTGTGCAAGAAAGGTATAAAATACCGACAATATGAAAGTTAAGGGACACATGTGCAACATCTGGATGTCTTTATTGTAGTAGAACGTTTCGCCATCCATGGCTTTATCAATACAGATTCTAGGACACAATAGGAAGACAGTAGAACTATATACAAAAGATGAGGTAATCAGTCCCTCGGCCTTGGAGTTAGTGTTCACAGCATCGTGGTGGAGGAGAGGTCTGGAGCAAAGGCAAGAAGACTGGCGCTTTTTATAGGCGTCAGTGAATGGGACGGCAGCAGACGAGGGCAGTCACTGGTAGGTGGGATTCCCCAGTGGAAGTAGGTCCTTCCCAAAGAGATGGGTTAGTTGCAGCAGCCGTGAAGAAGGTCTTGTAGATGTCCTCTGAACCAAGATTCCATGATGTTGCAGTGTCTGACAAGTTGTGCAAGAAAGGTATAAAATACCGACAATATGAAAGTTAAGACACATGTGCAACATCTGGATGTCTTTATTGTAGTAGACGTTTTCGCCATCCAGTGGCTTTATCAATACAGATTCTAGGACACAATAGGAAGACAGTAGAAACTATATACAAAAGATGAGGTAATCAGTCCCTCGGCCTTGGAGTTAGTGTTCACAGCATCGTGGTGGAGGAGAGTCTGGAGCAAAGGCAAGAAGACTGGCGCTTTTTATAGGCGTCAGTGAATGGGACGGGCAGCAGACGAGGGCAGTCACTGGTAGGTGGGATTCCCCAGTGGAAGTAGGTCCTTCCCAAAGAGATGGGTTAGTTGCAGCAGCCGTGAAGAAGGTCTTGTAGATGTCCTCTGAACCAAGATTCCATGATGTTGCAGTGTCTGACAAGTTGTGCAAGAAAGGTATAAAATACCGACAATATGAAAGTTAAGACACATGTGCAACATCTGGATGTCTTTAATTGTAGTAGACGTTTCGCCATCCAGTGGCTTTATCAATACAGATTCTAGGACACAATAGGAAGACAGTAGAACTATATACAAAAGATGAGGTAATCAGTCCCTCGGCCTTGGAGTTAGTGTTCACAGCATCGTGGTGGAGGAGAGTCTGGAGCAAAGGCAAGAAGACTGGCGCTTTTTATAGGCGTCAGTGAATGGGACGGGCAGCAGACGAGGGCAGTCACTGGTAGGTGGGATTCCCCAGTGAAGTAGGTCCTTCCCAAAGAGATGGGTTAGTTGCAGCAGCCGTGAAGAAGGTCTTGTAGATGTCCTCTGAACCAAGATTCCATGATGTTGCAGTGTCTGACAAGTTGTGCAAGAAAGGTATAAAATACCGACAATATGAAAGTTAAGACACATGTGCAACATCTGGATGTCTTTATTGTAGTAGACGTTTCGCCATCCAGTGGCTTTATCAATACAGATTCTAGGACACAATAGGAAGACAGTAGAACTATATACAAAAGATGAGGTAATCAGTCCCTCGGCCTTGGAGTTAGTGTTCACAGCATCGTGGTGGAGGAGAGTCTGGAGCAAAGGCAAGAAGACTGGCGCTTTTTATAGGCGTCAGTGAATGGGACGGGCAGCAGACGAGGGCAGTCACTGGTAGGTGGGATTCCCCAGTGGAAGTAGGTCCTTCCCAAAGAGATGGGTTAGTTGCAGCAGCCAACTATAAAAAGCGCCAGTCTTCTTGCCTTTGCTCCAGACTCTCCTCCACCACGATGCTGTGAACACTAACTCCAAGGCCGAGGGACTGATTACCTCATCTTTTGTATATAGTTCTACTGTCTTCCTATTGTGTCCTAGAATCTGTATTGATAAAGCCACTGGATGGCGAAACGTCTACTACAATAAAGACATCCAGATGTTGCACATGTGTCTTAACTTTCATATTGTCGGTATTTTATACCTTTCTTGCACAACTTGTCAGACACTGCAACATCATGGAATCTTGGTTCAGAGGACATCTACAAGACCTTCTTCACGGCTGCTGCAACTAACCCATCTCTTTGGGAAGGACCTACTTCCACTGGGGAATCCCACCTACCAGTGACTGCCCTCGTCTGCTGCCCGTCCCATTCACTGACGCCTATAAAAAGCGCCAGTCTTCTTGCCTTTGCTCCAGACTCTCCTCCACCACGATGCTGTGAACACTAACTCCAAGGCCGAGGGACTGATTACCTCATCTTTTGTATATAGTTCTACTGTCTTCCTATTGTGTCCTAGAATCTGTATTGATAAAGCCACTGGATGGCGAAACGTCTACTACAATAAAGACATCCAGATGTTGCACATGTGTCTTAACTTTCAACATTTAGATAACATTAAACAAATCTGAATAAAAGATATGGTTGTATCTTGTTCTTATTTGATTGTTATTGTTTACAATTTCTTCTTACAGTCGTAAATTTGTAAATTCGTTTCTGATCAGCTTGAATCTCAGGTAAGTTTGTTCACTGACCAGTTTCCTATATTGGTTAGTAATCCATTCTCTTTTTTCATGGCTTTCCACATTTTCATTAAACTTTTCTTTGTTCCTTTGTCTTATATACCGTTTACAATATACGGTCTGATTCTATTTTTCAAATGTTAGAAAACACTTGGGACAAATTATATTTGTATCTGTCCCTTATAACATCCGTGGTTTCTATTATTTCCTTCGTTTGATGCTTTGCTTTATGTAATCTGAAGATCTTTTCAGTTATCCCTTGTGTCAGTGACTTACTCCTGCTCATATTGTTCTGTCATTAACCAAAACTGTTGTACAGACCCGGTCCTGGTGGCCTGGTGGTGTCCCGGTGGCCTGGTGGCTAAAGCTCCCGCTTCACACACGGAGGGCCCGGGTTCGATTCCCGGTGGGTGGAAACATTTCGACACGTTTCCTTACACCTGTTGTCCTGTTCACCTAGCAGCAAATAGGTACCTGGGTGTTAGTTGACTGTTGTGGGTCGCATCCTGGGGGACAAGATTAAGGACCCCAATGGAAATAAGTTAGACAGTCCTCGATGACGCACTGACTTTCTTGAGTTATCCTGGGTGGCTAACCCTCCGGGGTTAAAAATCCGAACGAAATCTCTCTCTCTCTCGTCCTCAAGACCACACGGTGCAAAGGGACCACCGACATAAAACAGTACACTACATAATCCTGGAAGGTACTGTAGATGCTACCAGTAAGCCTTAGGGAATCCAGAGACGTCTCACCTCGAGTTACCAGACCAACATCGACATATCAAACCCTCTAGGTTAATAATATGAATATATCTTATCTTATTTTGGACATCAAGTATGCTGGATACTATTACAGCCCAGGAACAATAAGGTCTGTTATCTTGGGTGTAAAGGGGAGCAAGTAGCAGAACAAACACAGCTGAATGACTCTGAATTATTTTTTTCATCACCAAGTGTGATTATAAGTATTTACAAGTTTGTACACTATATACAGTTGGAAATATATGTGTACTAGACAGTAAATCAATAGGTAATGACAGCCTGGAGACAGAATGGACAACCGTGTTTAACCAGCTCTAGAATGGAAATGAGAAGGGTGAAAATGTGAGTGGTGACCATGCCACCTCCACAATTGCCAGACCCACCTTCTCATTGGCTGAACCTAGGTACTGATCTGACGATGGGGCCCCATCGTCCGACCCTTAGCACCTGGTTCCCTGGTTGGGGAGTTAGCCTTTCAATGAGGGTGTGTACATGCGCCGAATAAACGTTACATACTCTTTGCCACAGATACCTTCCACCCTGCATACTTTTATGTGTTTCTTTTTCTTTGTGTACACTATGTACAAGAGTTTGGAAAATAAGTGTATCACAGTAATCAAGGCAAAAACAACAGCCAGAGACAAAGAGAGAACCGTGAACAAACCAGCAGCTGTATGAGTCTGGGAAGAGCTGACCGTGAGTGCTACCACATCACCTCAGCAATTGTTTGACCCACCTTAGGATTGGTCAATGAACCAGGGTACTTATTTAACGATGGGGCTCTGTAAGATCGTTAAACTTAGCACCCGGTTCACTGGTTGGGAGGCAGCCTATATGGGAGTGTGTATATATGCCGAATAAATGTAATGTACTCTTTGCATGCCACATCATATTTAAAAATATACGCTATTTCCAAAAGAACATAATCAATATTTGAAAATGGAACTGCAATCTGCTTCGTGTATAGACCATCCAGAAACATTCTCTCTCTCAAATGGGTTTCTCAGTTCTTCTGTCACAGTGACAAAGGATCATTCTAAATCTTTGGTGAATGAAGCTAACACATTTGGTGTCTTGTTATTATGACGTATGTCTAGCTGCCCTCCCCAGTATTGACACCCATCTTCAAATTCTTCTATGGCCGTAACAACTTTTCGTCCAGCGTCCATCCAATGTTGTAAGGCACTGGAGTTGTCAGTGAAGCCAACAATTCCATCACATACTTTGATGCAGGCATTATTTTCTTCATGTAACTGGTCGACTGGGATTGAAGAAAATAACCTCTTCGTCCTCTGCACTGTGACGTTTATTGCCTCCACTCCCTTGGCTACATATGAGTATCTTATTGCAAGTTAAGCCATGGATATCTGACATAATTAGTGTGGTCTAGAGACATGAACCAGGAAACTAGTTCTGTTCAGCCCTCAAAATACAGTTAAAATGATGCCAGTCACAAAGACTGGACATAGACCAATACCAACACTTCTGGTTCCAACACAGTAGTCTTGTACGGAGACTTGAAATTTATTTCTTCTCTCTCATTACACGGGTCTTTGAACTCAGGCAGAACTGCTTATTAAGATTTTCTCTGTTGTCGACACAGTGCAGCAGAGCGTTACAGTGTTGGTGAGTTGAAGGTGTCAGCTGTCCATAACATGGCAACTTCAGCTAGCACGAATGTTTGTATTCAGACATTCTCTTGGAGCGAATACAAGGATTTTAAAGCTAGTGTCTCTATGTGCAGCCCACAAAACATCACTAGCACCTTGTCTGTCTTGGATTCAAAAGTTCTGTATTACAGCTTTCTTTGACATCTAGTGAGTTCCGAGAATAATCACTGCTTGAACACTCTCTAGTAACAGCGGAAGGAGGGAGATGGTGTAGATGACTCGTGCGCCATGTTTTGTCTTCTAGGACTCACTATGCATGGCCCAGCCACAGATATTCTTCAAGAATGAGAAACTTGTGCAACATTGGAAATCTTTATTACGAAAACCTTTCGCCAGCCAGCGGTTTCTTCAGCCCATTACAAAGAAGAACAGAGAAAGATGAGGAGTCTGAGGTAATCAGTCCCTCAACCTGGAGTCGACGTGTTCATTCCATCAATCTTGAGAAAAGTACAGCATACGTGCATTGAAGTGGCTTATGTACAGTAGACAGACGAGCTGAAACAGCAGGAGGCCTAGTCAGCCAATGAAAAAATCCAGTAGTGTTAGTAGGTTATGTCTATAGGTTATTCTTCTTCAGGAAGTTTCTTGAAGTTTCTCTCTGGTCATTGACATCACTCTAGTTACTAGGACGTAACCTCTTGATGCTACTGGTGACATGTGATACGTCAGTGTCGTAGTGTGGCAAGTAGCCAACAGTTTTAGAGCTCACCTCTTCATTCTTTCAACATTGATTATGTTCCGATCGACACCTTGACAGGAAAAAAGAAGGGAATGGTAAAATAAGGAGACAGCAGTACCATAAAACAGCTCCTTCGCTGTTGTTGCATTGTGATCGTGGTTGATGTTAATGTCGATGTCAATTGTAACAACAAACTACTTGGTCTCTGTAAACCTGCTGATAGACATTGTTTCCATCAATACAGAGACAGAGAACACGAACATGGACGATTCTCAAGCACAAGTGCCGTTGCCTGTTTACCACATCTGTGTTGTGTGTGTGTGTGTGTAACATGAAAATTGTGAACTGGGTAACTGGTGTCTACTGGTGGATGTTGTATCTGACTACTGCAATTCATGTAGTGCCATCTATCTGCCTCTGATTGACGCTTCTGTTTTTCAGTATTTGAATGACGGTAAGCATTGCAAGAGTTGACTTGGCCATCTGATCTTTGATACGGTGACCCTCCCTGATCATCGTCACCAAGGCATGCAGCAGTGAAGGCACAGATTCTTCTAAGTAGCATTCGGTGACTCTACTGGCTGACTCGGCTTCTCCTACAATGAATGCAACATGTGCAAGATGGACTGCATCACTGTCTATGTCAAGGTCACAAACTTTAGTGAGACAGCAATAATTATATCTTCAGCTGCCACATATATATGAAGATTAGTAGGAGTCTGAGTCCACTCCTACTAATTTCCCTTTGGACTGGTAGATCTGAACAAGATCAGTCATATTGAATACTGGTGCCGCTTCCTAATCAGTCCTTCCCTCCTCAGTTTAGAGGACTTGCTTGGCAAACAACTCTTGATACTTTTCTTTCATTGTTTGTATCTAACTTGCACGCAAGAACTGTCCCTATTACAACCCAGGATTCCAAATGGCCTCTTACCCCGGGTGTAATGGGAGCAAATAAACACAGTAGAAAAAGTTTAGACTTGTATTATCCTTCACCAATTTAGAACAGCAATATGTACACTATGTACAGTGATAAGTATAGTGCACTCCACGGTAAGCAAAGCAGAAATAGAAGCCACAACCAGCTCTAGAATGGGAATGACAACTGCAGACAGGAGAGTGGTACCCACATAACCTCTGTGATTGCCAAAACCATCTTCTTATTGGCTAGAACCTGGTCACTAGTTGAACGACGGGGCCCCATCATCAACTCTTAGCAACCTGGTTCGCTGGTTGGGGGAGATAGCCTGTAAATGAGGGTGTGTACATGCGCCGAATAAAGGTTACGTACTCTTTGCATGCCACAGTCCCCAACACGACATCTTCCAGGTATTTCTGTTTTTGAGATGAGCCACGCAACTCCGCACTATTTTATATGTACGGTACTGGCATTTCATTGCCTCACACATCATACCTGAGCCAGCATGTACGGTCATGCTGAGCGTGGTTGCTAACTGTGGCTGAGTAATGTTCTGGCCGTCAATCAAGTTCTTGGGAATTGTTTAAGCTGGTTGAACTTGAACAAGTTCTCTGTAAGTTAGTTGTAGCAAGTTGGTCAGAGTAGTGAAGGTCACGTGAATGTATAAACTTTGCTCTCTCTTTATGATAACGATAATTTATTTATAAATAATATCTTGGTGTGTGGGACAGGACATAGCATGAGGAC
>NC_069405.1:90968991-90984418 GCF_026875155.1 Cherax quadricarinatus | reverse complement strand
TCTTGGAGAACGAGAATCGATTTCCTACCTTCTATCTTCTTTATTAACACTCCTTATCTTCCTTCTTCCTGAACTGTGAACCATTTGCCACTTGAAGCAGCTGCCACTCTCACTGCTGGTAAGCATTTCCTCCTTACCAGCACCAACTGTGTCACACTCACTCCCAAACACATCTAGGCAAAGCTTCAGCCTCCTATTTCCCTCCTGAAGAAGTAGAACCTCCTTCTTCAACACTTCATGAGATTCTGAAACACTACAACAAGCCATGGTGCTAGGTAACACCCCACGCTAATACCCAAACAGCTCAGGACAGGTATACCCACACTTGACCACTGACCTCAGTGTACTAACATTCCTATCTATGTTACAGAAAGCACGGTCCACATATCTTACCTGTGAGTCACCCACAACCTGAATGTTCTTACCTTGATTAGCAGAAGGGGGGAGAGATAGTGGTACCTTTAACCTCACTAACCACTGCAGTACACTCATCCTGGAGAACAGAGAATCGATTTCCTACCTTCAGATCTTCTCTATTAAGCTTCCATATCTTGGTACTTCTACCTTTAGTAGATACTACATTCTACTTGAAGTGGTTGTCACTCTTCAACTCACTGCTGGTAACCTTTTCCTCCTCACCTGCTCCACACTTTACACACTCACAAATCCATCTAGGCGAGTTTTCAGCCTCATATTTTCCTTTAGGAGAAGTAGAACCTCCTCCTTCAACACTTTAAGCTGAGATTCTAAAAACGCTACAACAATCCCTGGTGCTCTATATGGCTCCACACTAACCCCCCAGACAACTAGGACAGGATGACATTTCGTGACCACTGATCTCAGCCTACTGTGACCACTGACCTTAGCCTACTGTGACCACTGACCTCAGCCTACTGTGACCACTGACTTCAGCATGCTGTGACCACTGACCTCAGCCTACTGTGACCACTGACCTCAGCCTACTAATGGTAAACAGTAGTAGAACTAGTGATAAACAGAAGTAGAATTAGTAGTAAACAGAAGTAGATCTCCAACATTCAGCTTCATAATTCTTGTCTCAGACATGTGATAACACTTGACTGTGTCAGTGTGGTTCACAAGGTCCAGTACTGTCTGTCTTCCACAAGGACTGTCATGTTGTCATGGAAATAAGTCACTCTGACTTTTTTGGGTTATCCCAGGTTCTCTACACATATGTTGCTATGTATGATAATCTATGTAACTATATTTGTGTATACCTGAATAAATTTACTTACTATTTAGTTGCTGAAGGCAACAATCTCAGCTGACAGCGACTGACAGACGCAACATCGTGACAGCATGATTGATTACCAGTGATGAGAAAGCTCTAGACTCTAGTCTAATGAGGTAGACAAGACCTGTAGTTAGAATAATTGTACTGAAATTTCTTTGATGTAATCAAAAACACATTAAATTAACAATAGTCTAACAAGGGACTAAAATTGCTCTCAGACTCAGTGAGACATAGTGAGACATAGTGAGACATAGTGAGACATAGTGAGACAGCGGGACACAGCGAGATGCAGCGGGACACAGCGGGATGCAGCGGGACACAGCGGGATGCAGCGGGACACAGCGGGATACAGCGGGACACAGCGGGATACTGCGGGACACAGCGGGATACAGCGAGATGCAACGGGACACAGCGAGATACAGCGGGACACAGCGAGATACAGCGGGACACAGCGGGATACTGCGGGACACAGCGGGATACAGCGCGGGTGCAACGGGACACAGCGAGATACAGCGGGACACAGCGAGATACAGCGGGACACAGCGGGATACTGCGGGACACAGCGGGATACAGCGAGATGCAACGGGACACAGCGAGATACAGCGGGACACAGCGAGATACAGCGGGACACAGCGGGATGCAGCGGGACACAGCGGGATACAGCGGGACACAGCGGGATACTGCGGGACACAGCGAGATACAGCGGGACACAGCGGGATACAGCGGGACACAGCGGGATACAGCGGGACACAGCTAAGACATAGTAAAACACAGTGAGTCACAGAAAGACATAGTAAGACACAGTAAGACACAGAAAGACATAGTAAGACACAGTGAGACACAGAAAGACATAGTAAGACACAGTGAGACACAGAAAGACATAGTAAGAAACAGTGAGACACAGAAAGACTGTAAGACACATGGAGACACAGAAAGAATAGTAAGACACAGTGAGACACAGAAAGACATAGTAAGAAACAGTGAGACACAGAAAGGCATATTAAGACACAGTGAGGCACAGAAAGGCATAGTAAGACACAGTGAGACGCAGGAAGACATAGTAAGACACAGTGAGACACAGAAAGACATAGTAACACAGAATGAGACAGAATAAAGCACAGTGAGACACAGAAAGACTTAGTAAGACACAGTGAGACAAATTAAGACACAGTGAGACAGAGTAAGACACAGTGAGACAGAGTAAGACACAGTGAGACAGAGTAAGACACAGTGAGACAGAGTAAGACACAGTGAGACACAGAAACACATAGCAAGACACAGTGAGACAGAGTAAGACACAGTGAGACAGAGTAAGACACAGTGAGACAGAGTAAGACACAGTGAGACAGAGTAAGACACAGTGAGACAGAGTAAGACACAGTGAGACAGAGTAAGACACAGTGAGACAGAGTAAGACACAGAGAGACAGAGTAAGACACAGTGAGACAGAGTAAGACACACTGAGACAGAGTAAGACACAGTGAGACAGAGTAAGACACAGTGAGACAGAGTAAGACACAGTGAGACACAGAAACACATAGCAAGACACAGTGAGACAGAGTAAGACACAGTGAGACAGAGTAAGACACAGTGAGACAGAGTAAGAACAGTGAGACAGAGTAAGAACAGTGGACGAGAGTAAGACACACTGAGACAGAGTAAGAAAAAGTGAGACAGAGTAAGACACACTGAGACCAGAGTAAAAACACACTGAGACAGAGTAAGACAGTGAGACAGAGTAAGACACAGTGAGACAGAGTAAGACACAGTGAGACAGAGTAAGACACAGTGAGACAGAGTAAGACACAGTGAGACAGAGTAAGGCACAGTGAGACAGAGTAAGACACACTGAGACAGGTAAGACACACTGAGGGCAGAGTAAAACACACTGAGACAGAGTAAGACACACTGAGACAGAGTAAGACACAGTGAGACAGAGTAAGACACACTGAGACAGAGTAAGACACAGTGAGACAGAGTAAGGGCACAGTGAGACAGAGTAAGACAGTGAGACAGAGTAAGACACAGTGAGACAGAGTAAGAACAGTGGGGACAGAGTAAGAACAATGAGACAGAGTAAGACACAGTGAGACAGAGTAAGAACAGTGAGACAGAGTAAGACACAGTGAGACAGAGTAAGAACAGTGAGACAGAGTAAGAACAGTGAGACAGAGTAGACACACTGAGACAGAGTTAAGAACACTGAGGGCAGAGTAAAGACACACTGAGACAGAGTAAGAACAGTGAGACAGAGTAAGAACAGTGAGACAGAGTAAGACACAGTGAGACAGAGTAAGACACAGTGAGACAGAGTAAGAACAGTGAGGGCAGAGTAAGACCCCACTGAGACAGAGTAAGACACACTGAGACAGAGTAAGAACAGTGAGACAGAGTAAGACACACTGAGACAGAGTAAGACACACTGAGACAGAGTAAGACACAGTGAGACAGAGTAAGACACAGTGAGACAGAGGAAGACACACTGAGACAGAGTAAGACACAGTGAGACAGAGTAAGACACAGTGAGACAGAGTAAGACACACTGAGACAGAGTAAGAAACAGTGAGACAGAGTAAGAACAGTGAGACAGAGTAAGACACACTGAGACAGAGTAAGACACACTGAGACAGAGTAAGAACAGTGAGACAGAGTAAGACACACTGAGACAGAGTAAGACACACTGAGACAGAGTAAGACACAGTGAGATAGAGTAAGACACAGTGAGACAGAGTAAGACACACTGAGACAGAGTAAGACACACTGAGACAGAGTAAGACACAGTGAGACAGAGTAAGACACACTGAGACAGAGTAAGAAACAGTGAGACAGAGTAAGAACAGTGAGACAGAGTAAGACACACTGAGACAGAGTAAGACACACTGAGACAGAGTAAGACACAGTGAGACAGAGTAAGAACAGTGAGACAGAGTAAGACACAGTGAGACAGAGTAAGAAACAGTGAGACAGAGTAGACACATGAGACAGAGTAAGAACAGTGAGACAGAGTAAGAACAGTGAGACAGAGTAAGACACACTGAGACAGAGTAAGACACACTGAGACAGAGTAAGAACAGTGAGACAGAGTAAGACACACTGAGACAGAGTAAGACACACTGAGACAGAGTAAGAAACAGTGAGACAGAGTAAGACACATGAGACAGAGTAAGAACATTGAGACAGAGTAAGAAACACTGAGACAGAGTAAGACACAGTGAGACAGAGTAAGAACAGTGAGACAGAGTAAGACACACTGAGACAGAGTAAGACACAGTGAGACAGAGTAAGCAGAGTGAGACAGAGTAAGAACAGTGAGACAGAGTAAGACACAGTGAGACAGAGTAAGACACATGAGACAGGTAAGACACAGTGAGACAGAGTAAGAACAGTGAGTAAGAGTACCACACTGAGACAGAGTAAGACACAGTGGAGACAGAGTAAGAACAGTGAGACAGAGTAAGACACACTGAGACATGAGTAAGACACACTGAGACAGAGTAAGAACAGTGGAGACAGAGTAAGAACACTGTAGACAGAGTAAGACACAGCTGAGACGAGTAAGAACAGTGGAGACAGAGTAGGACACACTGAGACAGATGTAATAAACACAGTGAGACAGAGTAAGACAACATGAGACAGAGTAAGACACAGTGAGACAGAGTAAACGAGTGAGACAGATAGTATAAGACACAGTGGACAGAGTAGACACAGTGAGACAGAGTAGGACAAGTGAGACACGATAGACATAGTGAGACCAGATGAATAGTAAGACACAGTTAGAAGAGTAAGACACAGTGAGGAAGAGTAAGCAAGTGAGACACAGAATAGACATAATAAGACACAGTGAGAACGAGTAAGACACAGTGAGAAGAGTAGAACATCGTGAGCAGATAGCAAGTGCAGAGTAAGACACAGTGAGACAGAGTTAAGGTGGACATGTGTGAACAGAAAGCATAATAAGGACACAGTGGACAGAGTAACAGTGAGACAGGTAAGTCACATGGTAGCTGAACAGTGAGACAGAGTAGACCAAGTGAACTGAGTAGGAGTGACCTGAAAGAATAATAAAGTACTACAGTGAGTAACTAAGTCAGTAGACAAGCTAGTGATACAGATTAAGACACAGACATTTCATGATGTCTGAAGATACGTGTGCAGACATTGTCATGTGCTGAAGTATACTGTGTGGCAGACATTGTCATGTGTCTGAAGTATACTGTGTTCAGACATTGATGTGCTGAAGTATACTGTGTGTCAGACATTGTCATGTGTCTGAAGTATACTGTGTGCAGACATTGTCATGTGTCTGAAGTATACGTGTGGGAGACATTGTCATGTGCTGAAGTATACTGTGTGTCAGACATTGTCATGTGTCTGAAGTATACTGTGTGTCAGACAATTTTCATGTGCTGAAGTATACTTTTGTGTCAGACATTGTCATGTGTCTGAAGTATACTGTGTGGCAGACATTGTCATGTGCCTGAAGTATAAATGTGTGGCAGACATTGTCATGTGTTGAAGTATTTCTGGTGTCGACTTGTCATGTGTCTTTAATTTTACTGTGTGTCCGACATTGTCAGTGCTGAAGTATACTGTGTGGCAGACATTGTCATGTGCCCGAAGTATACTGTGTGTCAGACATTGTCATGTGCTGAAGTATACTGTGTGTGGCAGACATTGTCATGTGTCTGAAGTATACTGTGTGTCAGACATTGTCATGTGCCTGAAGTATACTGTGTGTCAGACATTGTCATATGTCTGAAGTATACTGTGTGTCAGACATTGTCATGTGTCTGAAGTATACTGTGTGGCAGACATTGTCATGTGTCTGAAGTATACTGTGTGGCAGACATTGTCATGTGTCTGAAGTATACTGTGTGCAGACATGTCATGTGTCTGAAGTATACTGTGTGGCAGACATTGTCATGTGTCTGAAGTATACTGTGTGTCAGACATTGTCATGTGTCTGAAGTATACTGTGTGGGCAGACATTGTCATGTGCCTGAAGTATACTGTGTGTGCAGACATTGTCATGTGCTAAGATTCTGTGTGTCGACATGTATGTGTACTGAAGTTATGGTGTCAGACATTGTCAGTGCCTGAAGTATACTGTGTGTCAGACATTGTCATGTGTCTGAAGTATACTGTGTGGCAGACATTGTCATGTGTCTGAAGTATACTGTAGTGGCAGACATTGTCATGTGTCTGAAGTATACTGTGTGCAGACATTGTCATGTGTCTGAAGTATACTGTGTGGCAGACATTGTCATGTGTCTGAAGTATACTGTGTGTCAGACATTGTCATGTGTCTGAAGTATACTGTGTGGCAGACATTGTCATGTGTCTGAAGTATACTGTGTGGCAGACATTGTCATGTGTCTGAAGTATACTGTGTGTCAGACATTGTCATGTGTCTGAAGTATACTGTGTGGCAGACATTGTCATGTGTCTGAAGTATACTGTGTGGCAGACATTGTCATGTGTCTGAAGTATACTGTGTGTCAGACATTGTCATGTGTCTGAAGTATAATGTGTGTCAGACATTGTCATGTGTCTGAAGTATACTGACTGGTATACATTGTCAGTGCCTGAAGTATACTGTGTGGAAGACACTGTCATGTGTCTGAAGTATACTGTGTGTCAGACATTGTCATGTGTCTGAAGTATACTGACTGGTATACATTGTCAGTGCCTGAAGTATACTGTGTGGAAGACACTGTCATGTGTCTGAAGTATACTGTGTGGCAGACACTGTCATGTGTCTGAAGTATACTGTGTGTCAGACATTGTCATGTGTCTGAAGCATACTGTGTGTCAGACATTGTCATGTGTCTGAAGTATACTGTGTGTCAGACATTGTCATGTGTCTGAAGTATACTGTGTGTCAGACATTGTCATGTGTCTGAAGTATACTGTGTGTCAGACATTGTCATGTGCCTGAAGTATACTGTGTGTCAGACATTGTCATGTGTCTGAAGTATACTGTGTGTCAGACATTGTCATGTGTCTGAAGTATACTGTGTGTCAGACATTGTCATGTGCCTGAAGTATACTGTGTGTGCAGACATTGTCATGTTCTGAAGATACTGTGTGTCAGACATTGTCATGTGCCTGAAGATACTGTGTGGCAGACATTGTCATGAGTCTGAAGTATACTGTGTGGCAGACATTGTCATGTGCCTGAAGTATACTGTGTGGCAGACATTGTCATGTGCCTGAAGTATACTGTGTGGCAGACATTGTCATGTGTCTGAAGTATACTGTGTGGCAGACATTGTCATATGTCTGCAGTATACTGGCTGGGAAACATTGACTATCGGATACCACTTGTATTGGTAGTCACACCATGGCTAACATGTGGTGGTAGTCACACCATGGCTATCCTGTGGTGGTGGTCACACCATGGCTATCCTGTGGTGGTGGTCACACCATGGCTATCCTCTGGTGGTGGTCACACCATGGCTATCCTCTGGTGGTGGTCACACCATGGCTATCCTGTGGTGGTGGTCACACCATGGCTATCCTGTGGTCGTGGTCACACCATGGCTAACATGTGGTGGTAGTCACAGCATGGCTATCCTGTGGTGGTGGTCACACCATGGCTATCCTGTGGTGGTGGTCACACCATGGCTATCCTCCGGTGGTGGTCACACCATGGCTATCCTGTGGTGGTGGTCACACCATGGCTATCCTGTTGTGGTGGTCACACCATGGCTAACATGTGGTGGTAGTCACATCATGGCTATCCTGTGGTGGTGGTCACACCATGGCTATCCTGTGGTGGTGGTCACACCATGGCTAACATGTGGTGGTGTCACCCATGGCTTTTCCTGTGGTGGTGGTGGTGGTGGTCACACCATGGCTATCCTGTGGTGGTGGTCACACCATGGCTAACATGTGGTGGTGGTCCCACCATGGCTATCCTGTGGTGGTGATCACACCATGGCTATCCTGTGGTGGTGGTCACACCATGGCTAACATGTGGTGGTAGTCACACCATGGCTATCCTGTGGTGGTGGTGGTGGTGGTCACACCATGGCTATCCTGTGGTGGTGGTCACACCATGGCTAACATGTGGTGGTAGTCACACCATGGCTATCCTGTGGTGGTAGTCACACCATGGCTAACATGTGGTGGTAGTCACACCATGGGTAACATGTGGTGGTAGTCACACCATGGGTAACATGTGGTGGTATTCACACCATGGCTATCCTGTGGTGGTAGTCACACCATGGCTAACATGTGGTGGTGGTCACACCATGGCTAACATGTGGTGGTGGTCACACCATGGCTAACATGTGGTGGTAGTCACACCAAGGCTAACATGTGGTGGTAGTCACACCATGGGTAACATGTAGTGGTAGTCACACCATGACTAACATGTGGTGGTAGTCACACCATGGCTATCCTGTGGTGGTGGTCACACCATAGCTAACATGTGGTGGTAGTCACACCATGGCTAACATGTGGTGGTAGTCACACCATGGGTAACATGTAGTGGTAGTCACACCATGACTAACATATGGTGGTAGTCACACCATGGCTATCCTGTGGTGGAGGTCACACCATGGCTAACATGTGGTGGTGGTCACACCATAGCTAACATGTGGTGGTAGTCACACCATGGCTAACATGTGGTGGTAGTCACACCATGGCTAACATGTGGTGGTGGTCACACCATGGCTAACATGTGGTGGTGGTCACACCATGGCTAACATGTGGTGGTAGTCACACCATGGCTATCCTGTGGTGATGGTCACACCATGGCTAACAAGTGGTGGTAGTCACAGCATGGCTATCCTGTGGTGGTGGTCACACCATGGCTATCCTGTGGTGGTGGTCACACCATGGCTATCCTCTGGTGGTGGTCACACCATGGCTATCCTGTGGTGGTGGTCACACCATGGCTATCCTGTGGTGGTGGTCACACCATGGCTATCCTGTGGTGGTGGTCACACCATGGCTAACATGTGGTGGTAGTCACACCATGGCTATCCTGTGGTGGTGGTCACACCAGCTATCCCGTGGTGGGGGGTCACACCATGGCTAACATTTTGGTGGTAGTCACACCATGGCTATCCTGTGGTGGTGGTCACACCATTTACTAACATTTTGGTGGTAGTCACACCATGGCTATCCTGTGGTGGTGGTCACACCATGACTAACATGTGGTGGTAGTCACACCATGGCTAACATGTGATGGTAGTCACACCATGGCTAAAAATATGGTGGGTAGTCACACCATGGGTAACATGTGGTGGTAGTCACACCATGGGTAACATGTGGTGGTATTCACACCATGGCTATCCTGTGGTGGTAGTCACACCATGGCTAACATGTGGTGGTGGTCACACCATGGCTAACATGTGGTGGTGGTCACACCATGGCTAACATGTGGTGGTAGACACCATGGCTAAACATGTGGTGGTAGTCACAACCATGGGTAACATGTAGTGGTAGTCACACCATGACTTTAAAATGTGGTGGTAGTCACACCATGGCTATCCTGTGGTGGTGGTCACACCATGGCTAACATGTGGTGGTGGTCACACCATAGCTAACATGTGGTGGTAGTCACACCATGGCTAACATGTGGTGGTGGTCACACCATGGCTAACATGTGGTGGTAGTCACACCATGGCTAAAAATGTGGTGGTGGTCACCCCCATGGCTAACATGTGGTGGTAGTCACACCATGGCTAACATGTGGTGGTAGTCACACCATGGCTAACATGTGGTGATGGCCACACCATGGCTAACATGTGGTTGTAGTCACATCTTGGCTATCCTGTAGTGGTGGTCACTCCATGGCTAACATGTGGTGGTGGCTACACCATGGGTAACATGTGGTGGTAGTCACACCATGGCTAACATGTGGTGGTAGTCACACCATGGCTAACATGTGGTGGTAGTCACACCATGGGTAACATGTGGTGGTATTCACACCATGGCTAACATGTGGTGGTAGTCACACCATGGCTAACATGTGGTGGTGGTCACACCATGGCTAACATGTGGTGGTGGTCACACCATGGCTAACATGTGGTGGTGGTCACACCATGGCTAAACATGGGTGGTGGTCACACCATGGCTAACATGTGGTGGTGGTCACACCATGGCTAACATGTGGTGTTGGTCACACCATGGCTAACATGTGGTGGTGGTCACACCATGGCTAACATGTGGTGGTGGTCACACCCTGGTAAAATGTGGTGGTGGTCACACCATGGCTAACATGTGGGGGGTGGTCACACCATGGCTAACATGTGGTGGTGGTCACATCATGGCTAACTTGTGGTGGTGGTCACACCATGGCTAACATGTGGTGGTGGTCACATCATGGCTAACATGTGGTGGTGGTCACACCATGGCTAACATGTGGTGGGGTCACACCATGGCTAACATGGGGTGGTGGTCACACCATGGTAACATGTGGTGGTGGTCACACCCTGGCTAACATGTGGTGGTGGTACACATGGCTACATGTGGTGGTGGTCACACCATGGCTAACAAAGTGGTGGTGGTCACACCATGGCTAACATTGGGTGGTTGGTCACACCCTGGCTAACATATGGTGGTGGTTTACACCATGGCTAACATGTGGTGGTGGTCCCCACCATGGCTACATGTGGGGGGTGGTCACACCATGGCTAACATGTGGTGGTAGTCAACCATGGCTAACATGTGGTGGTAGTCACACCATGGCTAACATGTGGTGGTGGTCACACTATGGCTAACATGTGGTGGTAGTCACACCATGGCTAAAAATGTGGTGGTGGTCACACCATGGCTAACTGTGGTGGTAGTCACACCATTTGGGTAACATGTGGTGGTGGTCACACCATGGCTAAATGTGGTGGTAGGGCACACCATGGCTAACATGTGGTGGTGGTCACCCATGGCTAACTGTGGTGGTGGTCACACCATGGCTAACATGTGGTGGTGGTCACACCTTGGCTAACATTGTGGTGGTAGTCACGAACCCCTGGCTAAACATGTGGTGGTGGTCACACCATGGCTAACATGTGGTGGTGGTCACACCATGGCTAAAATGTGGTGGTGGTCACACCATGGCTAAATTTTGGGGGGTGGTCACACCATGGCTAACATGTGGTGGTGGTCAAAACCATGGCTAAAAATGTGGTGGTGGTCACACCATGGCTAACATGTGGTGGTGGTCACCCATGGCTAACATGTGGTGGTGGTCACACCATGGCAACATTGGTGGTGGTCACACCATGGCTAACATGTGGTGGTGGTCACACCATGGCTAACATGTGGTGGTGGTCACACCATGGCTAACATGTGGTGGTGGTCACACCATGGCATAACATGTGGTGGTGGTCACACCATGGCTAAATTTTGGTGGTGGTCCACCATGGCTAACAGTGGTGGTGGTCACACCATGGCTACATTGGTGGTGGTCAACCATGGCTAACATGTGGTGGTGGTCACACCATGGCTAACATGTGGTGGTGGTCACACCATACTCATGGGTTGGGGTATAGTTAATAATAATAATAATAATGATAATAGTAATATTAATTTTTAATAATAATTAATAATATAATAAAAATAATAATAATAATAATAATAATAATAATAATAATAATAATAATAATAATAATAATAATAATAATAATAATAATTAAATATCATATTGTACCAGTACTTTTACAAGGTATACAGGGCCATAGTGACATCATGGGCATACTACTGTATAGAATGCTGCTTATTATGCAGAGCATTTCCGGTAAATTGGGTCAGTTTTGTCCCAGGTGCGACCCACACCAGTCCATTAACACCCAGGTACACATTTTACTGTTTGGGTGAACATAGACAACCTGTGTAAGGAAACTTGCCCAATGTTCCCACCCTTGCCTGGAGTCGTACCCGGACCCTCTCCGTGTGAAGTGAGAGCAGTTGCCACCAGGCTACGAGACACCTCATACCCATGATATCACTGATAATGAAAGGGTTACACAAGTACATAAAGGGTGTATATCAACATTACAGAGGCACATAATGGGTCCAGGGACTGTACCTCATAATTACAGAGATAAACATTTGGTCCAGCAACTATATCTCAACATTGTAATAAAGTTGGTAGAATTACCGACAATATGTAAAGTAAAAGGACACAAGTGCAACTAATGTGACATTTATTGTGGCAACGTTTCGCTCTCCAGGAGCTTTATCAAGCCATTACAAACAATATATGGACACAGAGGGTATATAAAGGCTCAGAGTGAGGTGAATACTAGTGAGGTACCATTTCGATGTTCACTAGTGGTAGTAGTAGTGGTAGTGACAAAAGTAATACAATATGGTAGAGCAATTAATTCGTACATGAGTAAAAGGATATAAAAGCTATTACTTGGGTAACATAAAAATAGGTTGGACAAATTAAAACTGGAATGAGGCAGCTTGTTTCAGTGTTCACTCTCTGTGCTTTGTGTAGTATAACAGGAGAGACTACGTGATGGCAGGGTTTACTGTTTTCAGGAGGATTCTTGCTAAGACTTCGGAGATGGTGAAGCTGCCGTTGTTTTGTTTAACTGTATTCGAAACAGGGGATCAGTGCTGATTCAAAGGCACTTGCGTCTGCGGAAATTAGTTTTTTTGATCACAAATTGGGCGTCTCTGAATTTCATGAGATGATTGGTGGAATTTCGGTGTTGTAACACAGGCGTTGTTCAGGTTATCGTTCCTACTTTGCGTAAATGTGTTCAATGAGGCGGGGTGTCGAGGTTTCTGGCTGTTTCACCTACGTAAATCTTGTCACAGCCCCCACAGGGTATAGTGTAAACTCCTGCATTGACGGGTTTCGTGGTGCTTGGATTTTGTCCTGGTTATATCCTTTACTGAAGTGCTAGAAGCGATGGCGACTCTGGTGTTTGCTTGTGAAAGTGCTTTTGGGGAGTTCAGTGCAACCCTGACTGTTGGGAAGAATTATAACTTTGTGGGAGTGGTGTTGATGCGGGGAGAATTTATGATCGAAGAGCTCTTTTCTTGCAGTCTTTGATTGAAAAAAGAAGGAAAATGTAACTCTGTGAATGTTTTGGTGAATGTTGTACACTCTCGTCAAGAAACTCAGGACTACAAATTCGGTATGCTCTTGGGAAAAAACCCCGATGATGATGCCTTTTTTGGTCTTGGTATCTTGACTGGAATAGAAGTGGTGAGATTCATTTTTAAATTTTGGGTTTCCGATAAACTTGAAATCTTAGGTTGTTGTCTACTTTGTGAATGAGGACGTCGGGGGAAAGGTAGCTTGTCATTGGACTTTCTTCTAGTGTAAACTGGATCGCCGGTTCAACTGCGTTGAGCCTTGCTTGAAGATCCCCTACATCAAAACGTTTTGGAGTTATTACGAGGACATCGTCCACGTAACGTAACCAAGTGACGCTTGAAGGGATGATGTTGGCGAAGTGTTCGGACTCTAGGTGTTCCATGTATAAGTTGGCTAGGACGGCACTGATGGGGGACCCCATTCCCATGCCGTAGGTTTGTGAACATCGAAATGGTACCTCACTAGTATTCACCTCACTCTGAGCCTTTATATACCCTCTGTGTCCATGTATTGTTTGTAATGGCTTGATAAAGCTCCTGGAGAGCGAAACGTTGCCACAATAAATGTCACATTAGTTGCACTTGTGTCCTTTTACTTTACATATCTCAACATTACAGAGGTACACAATCGGTTTAGGGAAGGTACCTCATTATTATAGCATTACATAGCTTTAAGAATAGGTGTGATAACGTCAAATCAGCTAGTGAATAGTGAAACCAGTAGCTGCCAGTAAAGAAGCGGGGCCAGGAGCTAAGACTCGACCTCTGCAACCATAACCTGTTGGCAAAAGCTCTCCCTTCATACGGTGAGAACCCAGGTTCGATCCCCGGCGAGGGTTGAAACATTAGGAGCATTTCCTTACACCGGTTGTCTATGTTCACCCATCAGTAAAATGGGTACCTGGGTGTTAGTGGACTGGTGTGGGTCGCATCCTGGGACACTGACCTAATATGCAGGAAATGCCCAGCATAACAAGGAGCTTTCTATATAGTAGTATGTCACTGATGTCAGCTAGGGCTGTATACCTTGTACATTATTTTATTATTTTTAAAATTTTTATTATTTTTTATTATTAATTAGGGAAAAGGTACCAAGATTTGGTGTTTTTAACTCGTAAAACCCCATGAAAGGCTCTTGACGCATTTTTAGTAGTGGAACGCCACAACGAGTGATGATGTGAGATACCTTAGTCGAGTAAAAAGTAGTGAGTAGTTACTCATGTGAGAGTGAGGGGGGGGAAGGATCTGACCCAGGTGGATTACATGACGGTGCTTCCTGCTGATGTGTCGTGATCCTTTCTTTTGTGTACTGATCACTTCCTTTTTTTTCTCCCCCCTTCTCTCTCTCTCTCTCTCTCTTCCCCTCTCTCTCTTCTCCCTCTCTCTCTGTTCTCTTTCTTCTCCCCCCCTCTCCACTTTCTCTTTCTCCGAACATACACAACACAACTCAATAAAACGACGAGCTGAGGTGCACCCGGGGAGGTACTGAGGTGCACCCGGGTAGGTATGGGTCACCCGGGTAGGGACTGAGGTGCACCCGGGTAGGGACTGAGGTGCCCTGGGTAGGTATAGGTGCACCTGGGTAGGTACTGAGGTGCACCGGGTAGGTCTGAGGTGCACCTGGGTAGGTACTGAGGTGCACCTGGGGAGGGACTGAGGTGTACCTGGGGAGGTACGAGGTGCACCTGGGAGGTCTGAGGGCCCTGGGTAAGTACTGAGAGACTGGGTAGGTACTGGGTGCACTCAGCTGGGGACTGAGGGGGCACCTGGGTAGGTACTGAGGGGCACCTAGTGGGGTACTGAGGTGCACCTTGCTAAATACAGAGGTGCACCCCGCTAGTACTGAAGGCACCTTGTAAATACGATGGCACATAGCTAGTACGGGGGTGAACATAGTAGATAAAGAGGGTTTACCTAGCTAGATACTGGGCGCACCTACTAGAACTGAAGTGAGCAAGCTAGATACGGAGGTGCACATCGCTAGATAATTGGGGCACCTAGCTAGATACTGAGGTGCACCCACCTACTACTGAAGTGCACCTACTAGATACTGAGGTACACCTCGCTAAAAATGAGGTGCACCTCCTACTACTGAGTGCATCT
>NC_069405.1:90851240-90968491 GCF_026875155.1 Cherax quadricarinatus | reverse complement strand
AATGTTTGCAGTCTTGGAATCTTGAGACACAGCTCCCTCTCAGCGTGTTGTATACTTGCCATGTGGTCCATGCGTTGTCAGGCCCCTTTTTCTGTGTACAAAGACGTAACATCTCTTCTGCGCCCACCTTGTCTGCACAGGAGTGTTACTGGGAAGTGTACACTATACTTCAATGATACAGGTGTCTGCGGTGTTGAAAAGATATTCATATTGATGACGGGCATTTTGGGGTCTGGTTGGGTTGGTTTGGGTTCAGATTCCATTGCAACGTTCACAAGATGTAAGAAAAAAATCAATTAAACTTGCAAGTACCTCTCGCTGGCACCTGTCAATCAGTCTGCAGTCACATTGTTGACCATCTTTTGGAGTAATCCCTGACCAGCTTGCACAGGGGGGGTCTTTGGGTGTTTCGTTTCCCTTTACCTGACTCACCTAGTTTACTCACCAGTTGGGGTTGCGGGGGGGTCGATTCAAGCTCCTGGCCCCGCCTCTTCACTGATCGTCTATCATTTCGTGCTGATGGAATGATGTCAGCAATGTCACATCACCCTGTTATGCTACTGGAATACCATGATCCCCATTGGTATGAAACACCGTCACCCTCACTGGTACCAACTCTTGCCTTGAACCTGGGCATGTAAAAAAATGAGAAATTTTCCAACGTTTGGGTATCTTTTAGAAGCCAGCCAGCAGTTTCTTCAGTCCAATACAGAGAAAGGTGGAAGATGAAAAACATTTCAGATAATCAGCCCCTTATTTCTTGGGTCGATGTGTTCAGTCCAATAATCTTGATAAAAGCGAAACACATTCTGAGACGGGACTTATAACTGATGAAGATGACGTGGAGGCAGTGGTAAGCGGAGTTACTAGTGGAAGTAGGTGGAGATATGAGGTGGAGCATGGTAAGCGGAGTTACTAGTGGAAGTAGGTGGAGATATGAGGTGGAGCAGTGGTAAGCGGAGTTTCTAGTGGAAGTAGGTGGAGATATGAGGTGCAGCAGTGGTTAAGCGGAGTTACTAGTGGAAGTAGGTGGAGATATGAGGTGGATATATCTTTTCATGTTTGACGGGCTTTATCACACGTCTGTTATGGATACACTTGAGAAATCATTGAGTAAAAGGCTTATGTACCAATATAAATGTATGTCGCTTAGCAAGATGTGGAGGGGTTGTTGAGGGTGGTTCGGAACATGTAGAGAGACTGGAATGAAATGGAAGAATTTCGATAGTTCATAAATCTGTAGTGGAGTGAAGGCGGTGTAAGGGTCGGCCCCAGGAAAAGTTGGAGGGAAGAGGTAAAGGAGGTTTTGTGTACGAGTGGCTTGGACTTCTAGCAAACATGCATGAGCGTGTTAGATAGGAACGAATGGAGACAAATGGTTTTTAATAAATTGACGTGCGTTTTGGGGTGTGAGCAAGGTAAACATTTATGAAGGGGTTCAGGGAAACCGGCAGGCCGGACTTGAGTCCTGGGGGATGGGAAGTACAGTGCCTGCACTCTGAAGGGGGGGTGTTAATGTTGCAGTTTAAAAACTGTAGTGTAAAGCACCCTTCTGGCAAGACAGTGATGGAGTGAATGATGTGTGAAAGTTTTTCTTTTTTCGAGGCCCACCCCGCCTTGGTGGGAGGGCGGGAGGGGAGAGAGAGAGAGAGAGAGAGAGAGAGAGAGAGAGGAAGAGAGAGGAGAGGGAGAGAGAGAGGAGAGAGAGAGGAGAACATAGACAACTGTGAAACGAGGTTCTTACAAAAGATCTTTGACATATACTAAAAGAAAATACAAAAAAAAATTAAGATAGAAAAACCTCCTCTCTTTCTCCCCTTTTTTTTTTTTTTTTTTTTTTTTTTAAACCACGGGTTTTTGAAAAGGGTTTAAGGGGACCCCCTAACTTTTTTGAAAAGCTTTTTAAGGGTTTAAAGGTTTCCTAACTTTATTGGTACCTAAGAGCTTTTCCCAAACTTTCATTTCATTTAAAACCCTTTTTTATTGTTATGAGCATAAAAGGTGGGGAAACAGGGATGAATTTGGGACCATCTGGGGGGCCAGCATTTTCATTTGTCCAAACTGACTTTACTCTTGACATCATTATCCCTTTTACAAATGTTTTTCCATACCGAGTCACCCGGGAAATGTATAAACTCAGTTTGGAGTAAAGTTCTGGAGAAGGGTACACCCAGGGGTGAATTTTTTGCTGTTTTTCGCCCGTCTTGGGGCATAAAATTTTGTTTAAACGCTGCCCCTCAAAGTGGATCCA
The DNA here is from genome assembly GCF_026875155.1 of Cherax quadricarinatus. Taxonomy (NCBI): domain Eukaryota; kingdom Metazoa; phylum Arthropoda; class Malacostraca; order Decapoda; family Parastacidae; genus Cherax; species Cherax quadricarinatus. The sequence goes on along the minus strand of NC_069405.1, from coordinate 90,966,240 downwards.
AGTGGGGTTTTTTTTGGGAAAATTTTGGGGCCTTGAAAATAACAGTAAGGCCACCCCCCATCCCTCCCTTTTTAAATAACAGTAAGGCCACCCACACCCTCCAATTTTGGGAAGGTTTCTGCTGAAATGACAGATCAAACCCCAGGATGGGTCCAGGGTGAAAATGAGACGCCTTGCCTTTCTTACTTGCAAGCGCGCAGATGAGGGGGGGGGCAGGAAAAACCCCCAAAGAAAAGGGGGAGCTTTACTCAAGGTGTGAGCGTATTTGTGCCTCGTACAGGATCTTGAAAACCCAAACTGTCAAGCAGATGCGAGATACGGGGGAAGTGCTCTAAGCTTCCGGGCCCTGCCTTGTTTGCAAGATTTACAACAGGGTTCTTCAGGGTTAGTTTGGAGTAAATTTTTTCCCACCCCAAGGATACCCAATTTCTTTTTCCGGGGTTCCCAACACCCCCCAAATTCATCCTTATACTGCCCCCGCTTTTACCATAAAGGTGCCTAGAAAACGACATCATTTGCGTTTTCTCGGGTTTGAAAAATTTACTTGCCATTTTTTCCCCCAAGCTGATACGCTCTCAGCTGTTGATTAAATGTAGCTTAGAGCAGCTGGCATTTCTTCTCGTGGATAAGTAATGTAAAGTTTACAGTCGCCTCCCTTTGCATTTGATTCGGGATGAGAAAAAGGAAAAGGTCTTTTAAAAGAAGACTTTCCCATAAAAAAGGAAACCCCCAGCACGCTTCCTTGGGGGAACCCCTTCCCCCAAAGGATGTTTTTGCGGATTCCTTTCCATTGAAATTTACATTAGAAAATCTACCATAAAGGGTTAATCCCTGGGGGAACATACCCAAAGAGCCGCAATTCCCAGGCCTTGAAGTTTTCTAAGGGGCCCGGTGCCACCCCCGGCCCGAAAGCCCCAAAAGAAAATGTCCAGTGCAAAACCAAAACAGCTGACTTTGGATTCATCCAGTAAGGTGCCATTTTAAGGGGAAAGGGGTTTTAAAAACAGATCACAGCAGAGAAAACCTTTCCGAAGCCATTAAACGATCACAAAGTAGTGAGTGGTAGTCAAAAAACTCTGTAAATTTGCCCTTAAATTTTTAAATTGTATAAAGGGAAACCCTTACCGGTGATTAAACAAGATTGCACTGGTCTGTAGTTGCTAAATTTCTGCTCGGCTCTTCTTTTTGGGAACAGGGACAACATTTGCCTTTTTCCCCATAAGGGGGCCCATTTACCCCTGTAAAAGGCAGGCGGAAAATGCGAGTTAGAGGTGTTTGCTAGGGGTCGCCCCCTTCTCAACAATCTTGGGCCAACTTGTTTTGGGGCCCACACCCTTTTTCCCCTTGGGTTTAAAGGCGATTTAAAAAGGGAAAAAGGCACCCCTCCGGGCCTTTTGTCACCCGAAAAGTTTTAAACACATTTTTCTTGAAAGCCCCTTTTTCTCTCTCCCCTCCCCTTCTCTCTCTCTCTTTTTCCTATTTCTTCTCTCTCTCTCTCCCCTCTCTTCTTTTTTTTTTAACACGGGGTTTTGGACAAGGTTAAGGATCCCTACTTTATTGCCCCAGCTATTTACGGGTTTAAAGGATTCCAACTTTTTTGGCAACTAAGGGGCTTTTTCCCCTCCCATAAAGCTCATTTAAAAAAGCATTTTTTTTTTGTTATGAGACATACAAGTAGGGGGACAGTATGAAGTTGGAGCCACTGTGGGCCACCCATTTTCTTTTTAAATCAACTGACTTTTTTCTGGGTTGAATCATTATGCTGTACGAATGTGTTCCATACCCCCCCCCCCCCCCCCCCCCCCCCCGGTCATCCTGGGTAGGGTTGATCTCAAAATGGAGTGATTTTCTGGAAAGGGGTACACCCAGAGTGAAGTTCCCTGCTTTCTGCCCGTTTTGTGGCTAAAAGTTTGTTTCACGTGTCCTCGAAGGGATCCAAGTGGGGTATTTTGACAAAATTGGTCTTGACATAACATAAGGCCCCCCACGCCCCCTCCATTTTTTAAAAAGGCTCTGCTAAAAATGACAATTATCCAGGAGGGGTTTCCAGGCGAGGGGATAGACGTCTTGCTTTTTTCTTACCTGCCCAAGCAGTCCCCATGTCTCCTCTCTCTCCTTTTCTTTTCTCGCTCTCGAGCCGCGCGGCACACTCTCTCTTATTGACAAATCCCCCAAACTTTTACTTTTAAAAAAACAATTTTTATTACCCCAAAAAAATTTGGGGGCCCCCGGGGCCGGGGCAGAAGCTTTTCGCTTCCCGGGTTTGAGGGGCCCGGGGTTGGGATTCCCGGCGGAGGGGGGGAAAAAAACGGGGTGTGTTTTTAAAACCGGTTGTCAATGTTCACCCAAACTTTTAAAATGGGTCCCGGGGTTGTTAGGGGCCTGGTGTGGGGCCCGCACCCTTGGAAAAAAATTTTGGCCCTTATCTCCCCGGGAAATGCTCAGCATAACAAGCGGTTTCTAAATAGAAAATATGTTATTGTTTTTCAACTTGGCCTGTAAAACCTTGTACGTGTAGTAAAAAAAAGTTTTATTATTATTTTTATTTTAAATTTTTTTTTAAAAATTATTATTATTAAAATTATTATTATTATGACTTTTTTAAAAATTTGGGGATTTCCCAAAAACCAGGTTTGGACCGCCCCGGGTTTCAAAATTAGGAGAACCGAGCCAGACATGAAGAGTGGGACCAGAAAAAAACATCTGGGGGAAAGGGGGAAGGTATTTGGGTAATAGAAGAACGTTGTAAGTCGGGGGTAGTAGTAGCAGTATTTAATTTCGTGGTGGAAAGTAGCAGTTTTTTGGTAAGTCTTTTTGGTAAGGTATTGGGGAGATAGTAAAATAGTAAAAGTAGTATAGTAGTGGGTAGTAGTAGAAGTATAGTAGTAGGGGAAGTAGAATAGTAGTAGTGTAGTAGAGTAATTAGTAGTATTTGTGGTAGTGGGTAAGTAGTAGAAGTAGGGTTAGTAGTAGTATTTGTGGTAGTAGAAAAGTAGTGGGGGAGGGGAAAGGTAGAAAGTAGTGGAAAGAAGGTAGTAGTAAATTTGTAGGTAGTGGTGTAGTAGTAGTAGTAGAAAGTAGTGGGTGGTAGTAGTAGTATAGTAGTAATTTGTAGTGGAAAGTTGTAGAAGTAGTGGGTGTAGAAGTAGTGGTAGTATAGTAGTGGGTAGAAAGTAAGAGTAGTAGTGGGTTTAGTAGTAGTGTAGTGGGTAGATAGTAGTAAAAGTTAAAAAAAGTAGTGGAGTAGTAGTTGTTATTATTAGTAGTTTTGTAGTATTTAGTAGTAGTAGTATTTAGTATGGTATTTAGAGTAGTAGTATATTTATGGTGTATAGTAGTAGTGGGTTGTAGTAGTGGTAGTAGTAGTATTTAAGAAATTTAGTGGTTTAGTAGTATTTAGTAGTATAGTGAGTAGTATAGGGGGTAGTAGTAGTAGAGTATTGGTAGTATAGAAGTAGTAGTAGTGGAATGTGGGTAGTAGGAACTTTTGGATTTGTTGGTGAAAAATTTGGGAAATGGTCAAGGGACCCCATTTTACTTACTGTTTGCTCGGAGCCGGTTAGAACCCTTCGTTTTCTTTAAATTTACATATTGTTTAATTGAAGTAGGGATCGACCCCTTCTGGTTTATTTAGTTTGAGCAAAGCAGGAATTAAACCCTTGTTTTTTTAAATTTAACCCTTTTCATTTTCCCCCGGTATTTTAAGTTTTCTTGAAAAATATGGAGAAAACCATTTTTTGGAATAAAATGCGGGAAGTAATTTGGGAACAACATGGAAAAATTTAGAATCTTCTTTAGTGTAAACCCCGGAAAAGACTTAAAAAGAAAAGGAGAATAGAAAAGAAAGAGAAGAAAAAAAGAGGTTTTTAGACTTTGATCGTTAAAGAAAAAAATAGAGTAGTGAGGAACAAGAAAAATTAAAGGGAACTTGAGGAAGGAGAAAAAGGGACAGGGGAATATGAGTTTAAAGGGAGAGAAAAAAGGAAAATCGTGAGCTCGAACAAGTCCCTTGAATTAGAAAAATTTAAAAAGTTAACTTTCTCACAACAGCAATTAATGAAGGAGTAAGGGAAAACAAGGTGCACCCTAGTCCCCAAAATTCCAAAAACCCCAAAATTTTCCCTCCCTTTAACAGGGGGGGGAAAGACAAAACTTCATAAATTATCAGGTTTAAAAATTTACCACCCCCCTTCTGGGGAATGGCCCCCTGACACCTGGGTTTCCAGGTTAGGAATTTTTATTTTTTATTTACAGTTTTTGAATATCTATGAAAACTTTGTCCCCAGGAAAATCATTTATAATTTTTAAACCTCTGAAAAAGGGCAATCCTTAAAGCATATCAAAAAAAAACCAAAATTTCTTACGGGGAAAGATTTAGGTATGCCCCCCTTTAACAGGGGCCAGAACTTTCACAGTTAAAAGAAAACACTCCTTTCGGTTTTTTCGCTTTTGGATAGAAAATTCAGGAATTGATCACGGGTTATAAAACCCTCTTAGAGACTTTATGGTTGCTGCCCATTTTCCTGCCAGCTCTTCCCCACCAGAAAACGAACATTCATCAGAGAACAAACCTGATTAAAGTGGGGTAAGGGTTCCCTGGGGCCCGCTGACCTGTATGCTGAGGTCAAAATTCCTAAAAAGTTTCAAAAAGGGAATCAAACCCCCTAAGGGAAAAGGGTTTCTTAAACCCTTTAAAAAATAAAAGCCCTAGTGGAAAGTAAAATTTTAAATTAAAAATTCCTGTTTGCCATTTGTGTGGTGTTTAAGGGACAAAACGTCCAGATTGCCCTTCTAAAAAGGGTGCAAAAATTTGGGGAAAGATGTTTTAAAGACGTAATGCCCAAAAGAAACCCTTCGTTCGGGAAAACATTTTAATGGACTTAATGTATCACCTTTTAAAACGGACCGGTTTCACTTTGGTAAGTCATTTCGAAAAGGGCTTTTCCCTAACCTTAAAGAAATTCATTCCATCCCTAAATTTTCAACTAATTTGGGCCGAAACAGACATTTTTTCCCTACCATCCATTTTTTACATTGGGTTTCTAAATGGTTCCGGTTGGTCTGAAGGCGTACTAGTTTCCCATCACTTCTTTTTGCTCCGTACTAATAGGAAAATGAAAAAGGGTGCCATTTTTCCTTTTCTAAAAGTTAAACCTTTCTTTCCCCCAAAAAAGGGACATGGGTTTGTTTAAGATCCTCTTCCTGTAGGGGGTCAGAGAACCCCCTCGAAATTTCCCAATTTGGACAATGTCTTGAGATTAAATTTGGGTTTAAAAACCAGTGATGTACTCTGGGAAAGCGAGGTATTTAGGAACCCCTTTTTCACTTTTTAGATGAAAGGGAAAAGGTTTACACCTCCGATCCCAAATAGATGTCTTGACTAGGGCTCAGACCAAAGCCCAGGCTTTTTCCAAACTATCCATCCTTTGATTTTCCGGGAATTTAACCCTTTAGATATATCGAAGGATTTCCTTTTTTTGTCAATTTACAAGAAATTTTCCCCTTCCTTTAAATTTGCCAAAAAGGGCCGCTAGACAAAATCAATTTTATCCAAAGGAAAAACTTTTTCATAAAAATTTAAAATTTTAAAAAAAGGTATTTTTGTACAAGCCCAGTTTTTAAAATTTAAAAATTCAGATGAGATGGGACAATTCCAACTTATTTTTTTCCCAAAAGGTCAATGAAAGAAAAGGAATTTCTTAAAATGGCTCATGACCGGCCAAGGGCCGGGAAAATTTCTGAAATCGAAAAAACCCCTTAAAATAAAATTGGGGGAAAAAAAACCTTTTTTTGGGCCCAAAAAGTCCTCAATTTTCCACTACCAATTGTAGATCTTTGAAAAAGTTTCCCAAAACTGCACCCTTCCCCCGAGGTACCGGGCGAGCCCTATGGTAAAAAACCCGCCCTTTAGGGTACCTTTTGAAAAAATACTATTGCACCCGTTGGTCCTTTATCTCCACTGTCTTTGGGGGGAAAATAGATATATTTTAAACATTAGTTGATTATGCTTCAGTTTCCCCTTGAAGCCTCCCAAAAAAAGACCATAACTATACAGAGGTGGCAAAAAGCCCTTTTTGTCCATTTTTCCAGAGGGGGGCACCCCCTAGAAAAAATTTTTTTGACCGGGGGGCCACAAAATTTCACATCGGACTTAATGCAAAAATTAATCCCAAAATTTCGGGGATGAAGCCTCTCTTCCCAAAAAACCCTTTTTCATCCCAGCTGAAATTGGGAGGATTAAAGCGCCAGTTTTCCCGGTTTTCTAAAGCCCTTTTTTAAGGAAATTTTGTTTCCCTTTAAACCCCTAAGGAGTGCCATCTTTTACCTCCCCTGTGCTTTGTTTGCCATGAGGGAAGTTCCCAGTGACTTTTTTGGGGTTTTCACCTTTTTAACTTCTCTATGGAGACAGGGCCCGAGGCCCCTTGTCCATCCCTTTATGATTATTTGGTAATGAGGGGTGAAATGCTGAGGTTCCCGTCCCTTTTTACCAGTTTTTTCCTTAAACCCTTTGAACCAAAAAATTTTAAAGGGGACCTTGACATAGTTTTGAAAAACCCAAAAAATTGTCCCGTGGACCAGTACCCCAAAACCCATTTTTTATTCCAAAAGTCCCGGGGAAAGTTTTTGAAGTAGGAGATTTAAGTTCTTTTACTTTTTCCTATCAAGTCAAAATAAATTATTAGTAGCATGGGGAAAAGGGCCTATAAAGTATTAAAAAATTTTGGGAAAATTGAAATACCTTCAAAGAAAAAGGAAGGGAAACCTAGCTTTATCAAATCCAAAAAATTCCCCTTAAAAAAATTTTACCGAAGAAATTCGGGTTTAAAAGCCCTTTTTAACCCTTTTACTTAGGGTTTTTTCCCCCACGAACTTTATACGGGCCCTTTTGAAGAAATGTAAGGTGTGCATAATTGACCCCCTCTTTTCTTTGACTATGATGAAGAACTACTGACTTGGGTTTACTCCCTTTACCACTCGGGGGGAACCAACATTAATATTAAAAACTTTGGAAAACCCCTAAAAGAATGGGAACTACTTTAATGTGTGATAAACTTTTTAGGGCGTTTTTACTGATAAATTCCCGGTGTTACCTCCCACGGTAGTCCATAAGAATTTACTTAAATGACGGACCAAACCTATCAAAAAGGAAAATTTTTTACCCAGTTTTCCCTTTTACCTTAGGGATTTCATTTGATCGAGAGGTTTGACAAATTTTTTAAAACTAAAGATCCTTGAACCTTTATATTGCATATTGCTCACCCGTTTCAAAGGGGTTAAAAAAGGAGGAAAAATCATATAGATTGCTATTGACTTCAGAGGCCTTTTTGCTATAAAAACCCGGGGGGATGCGAAAAACCCAAGCCCGATAGAAAGCGTCAAAACAAATTTTTATACGCTTCCCTTTTTTTCAGAGATTGAGCAAACAACAAGTAATGTTTGATCCTTCTTCTAAGGGAGTACCCGCTTTTTTTCCCACCCCAAACCCCGGACTGATGAGAGTATAGAATTTTTCCCTTCGGGTTTGGTAACGCCGTGCTTCCTACGTGAGACTGATGGAAAGGTCTTGGGTAAAATGCCAAATGTTTCAGTTTTTTTTTGAAAAACATTTAAAAAAAGCCCTCCCGGGGGGCGAACATTTTCCCCAAAAATTAAAACGTTTTTTCCGTAGGTTCCCCTCACATTGGGCCCACTGCCAAGCCCAAGAAATTTTTTCCTTGGGGGATAAACAAAATTTGATAACTTGGGGCTGATACTTTTAATAACCCCCTGCAGCCCCCTTCCCCCGTAAAGATCAAAGGGTTTTTTAGAATTTAAAATTTCCCCAAAACCAAAAAGCCATGCGTACCCTTTTTTTGGGGTTCTGCAAATTTTTATTCACGGTTTTATCCCGAAAACCCTTTTGATCTTACAGGGATCTTACCCCAAATTCCTTAAAAAGTCTGTGAAGGGGAAAATATTTTAAAATTTCCGACTTAGCTCGGGGAAAAATTTTTAAAGAAAATTAAAAAAAATATCTTTTCCCAAAACCCTATACTTAAGAATTTTCCCGATTTTTAATTTAAAAAATTTTTTTTTTAAGAAAATTTATGCCTCCAATACTGGCTTAGGTGGCAAATTTTTTACTACAAAACCATGAAAAAATTAAACTCCCCTTTCCCCGTAAGCTTTTAACCAAAATCCTTCCCCCAAAAAACAAAAATACTCCACCATAGAAAAAGGGAAAGCTTGGCCCCTTTTTGGGGGGAAATCCCCCAAACTTAAATTTTATTTGCTGGGAAAAAAAATTTATTTTTTGAAAAGGGAAACCCAAACCTTTGTTATACCGGGAAATTTTTTAAGGGGAAAAAACAGTCGCCTCTTGAGGAAAACATTGGCACCCAGGCTTTTTTAAATTCCATATTGTTTTAAAATCAATGGTTCATCCAATTTTTTCTCTGACTGGTTAAAATCGTGCAGTCATTTGAAGAATTTTTGGCCTTTTCGCGACTTCCACATGTTAGAACTTTTTCCCTCACCTATTCTTTTAACTTTTGACATAAGTCTTGGGTTTTGGGGGAGTGTGAGGGGAAAATTCAAAAAATAGGATTATAGAGGGGTAAATAGAAAAAATAAATTTTCATTGCCGGCTACTTGTTAAGGTAGGGTAAGTCAAGCTCCCGCTATTCCCGCCTTTTTTCCCCCACCCCAAAAGTGATAGTTTGACTGCTGGCTGCTTGTTAAGGTAGGGTCAGTCTAGCTGCCGCTATCCCTTCCCCTCTTTCCTCCCCCCCCCGAAAGGTGACGTGTGGGGCTCCGGTCCAAACAGTAATCACTAGACTCACTGCTCCCAGCACTACTGTAAGTACATGCCTGCCTTGTATTCTAGTGGATTTATTGGTTAAAAGCTTTACTTTTGACCAATAATAAACTTAGTCCTTTCAGTCTTGCTATAAGTTGACTGTTGTAATAATCACCACATCTTTTAGGTATTGTACTTATCATGGAGAGTGATTTCTTAAGCAGTGGGTAACCTGTCTATCTTTTCAGCTTGGATGACAGAGAGGGTCACCTGTCAATCAACGAGTAAAATTGATGGAGATGGACTAACGTCCTGAGACTTCCATTTTTTGGATTTAATTACCTGTGCACCTGTATGAAATTGCAGGACGTAACCCCTCATCATTGCAGCGGTAAAGAACCTGCTTTCCTGTCATCGGGATAGAATACTCAAGGCTAGACTGTGAAGAACTAGCCAGTGGGTTGTAACCAACACCTGCGACCCCCCCCATCATCGGCAACGGTTACGATTTCAACAAGCAGTGCCACCAACACCAGACACCCAAGTTTTATATTAGTGTTGAATTCAGTTATCATTTATATTTTTCATTTTTCATTTTCTTTAATGTAGAACTTAATATTTCATATTTAAGTGTTTTATATTTCATATTTCCTAAATAATAAAGTGTTTATATTTGTCAGTTTTTGTTCTTTTTCTATTCATTAATTTTCCTGAGGAGGAGCCAGCCTTGGTAATACTGTCTGAAGTTGTTACAGGGCTGAGTAAGCCTTCACAATTTTGTATGTCGTTATCATGTCTGCCCTAACCCTCCTGTCCTCCAGTGTCACCAGGCCGATTTCCCCTAACCATTCTTCGTAGGACATTCCCCTTAGTTCTGGAACTAGTCTTGTTGCAAACCCTTTTGGGACTTTCTCTAATTTCTTGACATGCTTGACCGGGTGTGGGGTTCCAAACCTTATGCTGCATACTCCCAGTATGGGCCTGATGTACACGGTGCACAGAGTCTGTACGAGTCCATACGTGAGATGACGGAATGTTGTTTCTTAGGTCCTGCTAGTTGCCCATAGCTGCAGCAGTTTATTTTGGTTGATTTGTGCCTCAGGATATGTTGGTGTTTATACTCACCCCAACATCTTTTTCTCTGGGGTGAGGTGCGTGTGTGTGGGGTGTGTGTTGTGTGTGTGCATGTGTGAGTAAGTAAATCACCTGTTTTGTGGTAACATAGGGCCCAAAATCATAGCTCCGGGCCGTCCCTCTTTGCGGGTCGCTACTACTGTTGGGGGAGGGTTCCGTAAGAAAAGGTTTAATAAACACACTGTTTGATTTTTTTCACATATTACAAGTTGCGAAGGGATGGCCCAGCCTGCCTTACCCCCTTGGCTATTCTGGGAAACCCCAAAAGGGAGAGGCAGAGCGCTACGCCACATTTCACTCACGAAAACGTAATCACCCCTAATTACAAGGGCCCCACAATAAACTAGCGACCTTTCCCCCCCCTTTTTTTAAGAACTTTAGGGAAAAAAGAAAGAAATTTTGGTTTCAATAATAAATCCCCCAAAGGGGGGAAGGGTTTGGGGGGTACCCGCCGATATCATCCTTTTCGGTTCATCGCCATCACAGACAACCACCAAAGCTGTGAACAATGTATTCTTTTGTGAGCGAGTTTTGGCAGCCTTGTGGGGCGCTGACCTTTCCCCCCGGTTTTCTCTGGCTCTTGAATTTTTGTCTTTTTTATCACCATCTTGTACATTTTCTCGTATTCCGTCTGCTGTCTTTTTTGCCCCCTTCTCAACCCTTCTGGTTTTGCTTTTGCTGGGGTTTAAACCCCCAGAGCCATTTGTTGGCCCAGGCTTGCAGTCTGTCCATATCTCCTTGAGGCTTACGTGACTAGTCCACCTGTATTCCCACGGGAAAACCTAAACTCGACAATGCACTCCCCGAGTTGGGGGCTGTCTGCTATTCCTGTCTCCCCCTCTGGGTTCTAAACCAGCCCTAGGGTGGTGTGTCGAAAGTCTTTTTACAGTCCAAGAAGTTGCAGTCTATCCATCCCTTTCTCTCCTGTATTACTTCTTTACCATTTCATAGAACTCCGGTATTTTTGGGGGCAGAATTTTCCTTTTTGAAGGCGTCGAGATCCAACCACTCTTCTGATAATTTTGTAAATATCTTTAAAAATTAACTTTCAGAACACAAACTTAGTTTGGTTGTCGTCTGTTTAGTGGTGGTGTGTGTGTGTGGTGTGCGCGCGTGGTGTTTGCTTTGAGAAACACAAAAAGAAACGTTCCCCAGATGAACCAGGAGATAGGTTTTGGGAAGAAAACGAGACACTCGGAGAGAAAAAGCGAGAGTGCATCATGTGAGAGCCGCGAGAACGTAATGCCTCGCTCTCAGCATCAAAACCCAACAAAACCCAAAGTAAACCCGGGCAACTTCATAAGAAAAAAAACTTTTGACATATACAAACCCTCGTTTACAAAAACATAAGACTCGTATAGACCTTCAGCAAGTCAACATCGACTTCCAAAAAGGATATTAGTGCTTGTCCAAAATTTTTAAAAATTTTTGATTATTATTATTATTTAATCGTTTTTAATTTATCGGGATGTCCTTTATTAACTGTTCGTCCTGACGTAGTTTGCACTAAAATCACAACCCAACTAGTTTACCCCATCATATGTCTAGGCAAACCAATTTTCAAAAATTCCTTCTCTGTTCTTAAAAAAATGAATTGGAGTCACAACATGGGTTTTCATCTGCGAATTATACTTGCAGCTTCAGCAGACAAGTGTTTTTAGTCTGCCTAATTATAAATTTTAGCTTTAGCAGACAGGTGTTTCAGTCCCGCCTAATTATACTTGCAGCTTCAAACAAAGTGTTTCAGCTGCCGTAATATCTTGCAGCTTCAGCAGACATGGTTTCACTCTCCGTAATTATACTTGCAGCTTCAGCAGACCTTGTTTTTAGTCTGCCCTAATTATACTTGCACTTTTAGGGAAAACGTGTTTCAGTCTGCCGTAATTTTACTTTCACTTCAGCAGACACTTGTTTTTAGTCTGCCGTAATTAACTTGCAGCTTTACAGACACTGTGTTTTTAGTCTGCCGTAATTATCTTGCAGCTTCACAGCACTGTTTTCTCTGCCGTATTAACTTGCAGCTTCACAACACTGTTTTCAGTCGCCGTAATTTAAAAATTGCGCTTCAACGACACTGTTTTTCATCTCCGTAATTATACTTTCACTTCACAGACACTGTTTTCAGTCTGCCCCAAATTTTACTTGCAGCTTCAGCGACACTGCGTTTCAGTCTGCCGTAATATCTTGCGCTTTTACACAGTGTGTTTCAGTCGCCGAATTATATTGCAGCTTCAGGGGAAAAATGTGTTTTCAGTCGCCGAATTATACTTGCAGCTTAGGAGAAAACGTTTTTCTTGCCGAATTTTACTTTCAGCTTCAGCAGACACTGGTTTTTTAGTCTGCGTAATTTTTTTACTTGCACTTCCGGAGAACCTGTTTTTCAGTCTGCCGTAATTATATTGCAGCTTCAGAACACTGTGTTTCAGTCTGCCGTAATTTTTACTTGCGCTTCAGGAGACACTGTGTTTCAGTCTGCCGTAATTATCCCTTTCGCTTTAGGAGACCGTGTTTTAGTCTGCCGTAATTATACGCAGCTTCAGGAGACACGTGTTTTAGTCGCCCAATTATACTTGCACTTCACAACACTGTGTTCATTTGCCTAAAATTTTACTTTTCACTTCACAACACGTGTTTCAGCTGCCCTAAATTTTAAATTGCAGCTTTAGAGACACTGTGTTTCAGTCTGCCGTAATTATACTTCAGTTCAGCAGACATGTGTTTCAGTTTGCCGTAAAATTTACTTCAGCTTAGCAGACAAATGGGGGTTTTCAGTCTGCCGTAAAAATACTTTTTAGCTTCAGCAGACCTGTGTTTCATCTGCCGAAATTTAACTTCGCTTAGCAGACACTGGGGGTTTCAGTCCCGTAATTTATACTTGCGCTTCCAGCACGTTTTCAGTCTGCCTTAATTTACTTTCACTTCGGAGAAAAACCTGGTTTCAGTTGCCGTAAATTTTACTTTCAGCTTCACAGACACTTGTTTTTAGTCTGCCGTAATTATATTGCAGTTTAGCAGACACTGTGTTTTCAGTCTGCCGTAATTATACTTGCGCTTCCCAAAACTTGGTTTCAGTTTGCCGAAATTATACTTGGGGAGTTTAGCAGCAGGTGTTTTCATCCGCCGAATTATCTTGCAGCTTCCGCAACAGTGTGTTTTTTTCGTCTGCCGTTTAACTTGCACTTCAGCAGACAGTGTGTTTCAGTCTGCCCTAATTTATACTTGCAGCTTTAGCAGACACTGTGGTTTTTTAGTCTGCCGTTTAAACTTTTCAGCTTTAGCAGACATTGTTTAGTCTGCCGTAATTAACTTGCAGCTTCAGCAACAGTGTGTTTCAGTCGGCCCTAATTATACTTGCAGCTTCAGCAGACACTGTGTTTCATCTGCCGTAAATTTTAAATTTCAGCTTCAAACGACAGTTGTTTCAGTCTGCCGTAAATTTTAAATTCACTTTCACAGACACTGGGGTTTTTTAGTCTGCCCTAATTTACTTCAGCTTTAGCAGACACTTGTTTCAGTCTGCCGTAATTAACTTGCAGCTTCAGCAACACGTGTTTTCAGTCTCCGCAATTTTACTGCAGCTTCACAGACACTTGTTTCAGTCTGCCGTAATTTACTTGCAGCTTTACAGACACTGTGTTTCAGTCTGGCCGTAATTATTTGCAGCTTCAGCAACACTTTTTTCACTGCCGCAATTATACTTCAGCTTCAGCAACACTGTGTTTCAGTCTGCCGTAAATTATACTTTTCAACTTCAGCAGACAGTGTTTTTATCTGCCGTAATTTTACTTGCAGCTTTAGCAACACTGTTTTCAGCTGCCGCAAAAATACTTGCAGCTTCAGCAGACACGTGTTTCAGTCTGGCCGTAATTAACTTGCAGCTTCAGCAGACACTGTTTTTCATCTGCCGCAATTATCTTGCAGCTTTGCAGACACTGTTTTCAAACTGCCGCAATTATACTGCAGCTTCAGCAACACTGGTTTTTGTCTGCCGCAATATACTTGAGTTTAGCAACACTGGTTCAGTCCCGCAATTATACTTTCAGCTTTAGAGACACGTGTTTTAGTCTGCCGCAATTTTACTTTAGCTTCACAACACGTGTTTCAGTCTGCCCTAAAAAACTTGCCTTTAGCAGCCTGTGTTTTTAGTCTGCCGCAATTATACTTGCAGCTTCACAGACACTGGTTTCAGTCTCCGCATTATACTTGCAGCTTTAGCGACCCCTGGGTTTCAGTCTGCCGTAATTAACTTTCGCTTTACAGACACTGTTTTCATCTGCCGTAATTTTACTTGCACTTCAGCAACACTGTGTTTCAGTCTGCCGTAATATACTTGCAGCTTCACAAAACCCGTGTTTCAGTCTGCCGTAATTAACCTCAGCTTTAGCAGACCTGTGTTTCATCGCCGTAAATTAAACTTCAGCTTTAGCAGACCTGTGTTTTAGCTGCCCGTAATTATACTTGCAGCTTCAGCAGACACTGTTTTCAGTCTACCGAAATTTACTTGCAACTTCAGCAGCAGTGTGTTTCAGTCTGCCGAAAAAATACTTTCAGCTTTACAACAGTGGTTTTCAGTCTCCGTAATTATCTGCAGCTTCAGCAGACCTGGTTTTCATCTACCGTAAATTTTACTTGCAGCTTCAGCAACAGGTGTTTCATCTGCCGTAATTTTACTTCATTCACGACACTTTTTTTTCAGTCTGCCGTAATTATACTTTCAGCTTCACAGACACGTTTTCAGTCTGCCGTAATTAACTTTGCACTTTTTAGCAGACAGTGTTTTCAGCTGCCTAATTTTACTTGCAGCTTTACAGACACTGTTTTCAGTCTGCCGAATTATACTTGCAGCTTCACAGACACTGTTTTTCAGTCTGCCGAATTATACTGCAGCTTCAGCAGACAGGTTTTCAGCGCCGAATTAAAACTTGCAGGGGTTCAGCAGACAGGGTGTTTCAGTCGCCGTAATAACTTGCAGCTTCAGCAACCTGTGTTTCAGTCTGCCGAAAAATCTGCAGCTTTAGCGACACTGGTTTTCAGTCTGCCGAAAATTAACTTTCAGCTTCAGCAGACACTTGTTTTCAGTCGCCGTAATTATACTTGCAGCTTCACAGACCCTGTGTTTCATCTGCCGTAATTATCTTGCAGCTTCAGCAACACTGTTTTCAGCTGCCAATTAACTTTTCAGCTTCACAGACACTTGTTTCGTCTGCCCTAATTTTACTTGCGCTTCACGACCTGTTTTCAGTCTGCCGAATTATACTTTCACTTCAGCAGACAGTGTTTTCAGTCTGCCCCTAATTATACTTGCAGCTTCAGCAGACAGTTGTTTTTTAGTCTGCCCTAATTTACTTGCAGCTTCACAGACACTGTGTTTCAGTTGCCGTAAATTTAAATTGCAGCTTCCAGACCTTTGGGGTTTATCTGCCGAATTAAACTTGCAGTTCAGCAGACACTGTGTTTCAGTCTGCCTAATTTTACTTTCAGCTTCAGCAGACACGGGTTTTTAGGGCTGCCTAATTATACTTGCAGCTTTGCAGCAGTGTTTCTCCCCCCCGTAATTATACTTGCAGCTTCAGCAACCTGGGGTTTTAGTTGCCGTAATTTATACTTGCACTTCACAACAGTGTTTTCAGTCCCGTAATTAAACTTGCAGCTTTAGCAAAAAAGTGTTTTCAGTCTGGGGCCTAATTATACTTGCAAGCTTCCCCAGAAACTGGTTTCAGTCTGCGAATTATACTTCAGCTTTTCCCGACCGGTTTTTTGCTGCCGTAATTATACTTGCATTCAGCAGGGCACGTGTTTCAGTCTGCCAATTTATACTTGCAGCTTCAGCAACAGTGTGTTTCAGTCCTGCCGTAATTTTACTGCACTTTAGCGACACTGTTTTCAGTCGCGAATTATACTTGAGCTTCAAAAAGGTTTTCAGCTCCGTAATTAACTTGCGCTCAGCAACAGTGTGTTTCAGCTGCCGTAATTATACTTTCAGCTTCAGCAACACGTGTTTCTCTCCGTAATTATACTTGCAGCTTCGCCGACACTGTGTTTTAGTCGCCAAAATTTTACTTGCGCTTCACAGACACTTTTCAGTCTTCCGTAATTATACTTTCAGCTTCAGCAACCTGTGTTTTAGTCGCCGTAATTATACTTGCAGCTTCACAGACCTGTGTTTTAGTCGCCGTAATTATACTTCACTTCACAACACTGTGTTCAGTCTGCCCTAATTATACTTGCAGCTTCAGCCCGACACGTTTTCACTGCCGTAATTAACTTGCGCTTCAGCAACACTGTGTTTCATCTGCCGTATTTCTTAAAGACGGAATGAGACTCAAATTCTAAGGAAAAATAGATTAATGTTTTAGTCAAATTATTTTACTTTTTAGTTAGGTTTTTTTTCCCCCTTTTTCCCGACTTTTATTTTTTTTTTCTTAAAAAAAAGAGATAAAAAATTTTCGTTTTAATTTAAGAGTTTGATTAGAAAATTTATTATTTAAAATTAATTTTGTTTTCTGGAAGTTTTTATTCGAAAATTTGCGCTCTGAAAGCGACATTTTTAAACCTTTTTGCCACAGGAGACATTGTTTCGAATATCCCCGGGACGGGGGTCTCGCTTCACACGCCAGGATGTCCGGGGTTTGATTTTAGGCAGGGTAGAAACAATTGGGGGGTTTTTTCTTTACACAGGGGTTGTCTATGTTTTTACCCACGTAAAAAGGACCCGGGTGTTAGTGGGCTGGGGCGGGGCTCATCCGGGGGCAAAACTGACCTAATTTGCGGGAAAAGCCGACATAACAACACTTCTACATATTATTCAGTGAGTCAGCATGTCTGTATCCCCGTACATGTATAAAAAAGATATTATTATTATTTAAAGTTTAGTTCGTTGATTTATGGGACCCAAGTCTCTTTTCTTCTCTTTTTTTCCCCTAATAAACCCCCACTTATACTTTCATTAATTTTTTTTGCAATTTAAAAAAAATTCAAAATACTACACTACTACACACTACTACTCTACTACACTACTCTACACTACACTACTACTACTACTACACACTACTACTACCACTACCACCACCTCTTCCCGCCCATACATAGCCCTCCCCGCCCCCCTCTGTTAGTTCTTTGTCAAAGGTGTAACGGGACCGAAACGTCCCTCGAACTTCTGTCTTTTATGTGCGGTATTTTTGTTTTTTACCTTTTGTTCTGATCTGATTCTTATAGGATTTTATACTGTCATTAGGTGATGGTGGGACGAGTTTCGCAAAAATCTTTTCGCCGGAAATGACTTTTGAGAAAAACTTGTAGTTTTGACTTTTTTTGAAGCTTTTTCGATTAAAATCCGTTAAATTTTTTTGTTTTAATATTTTTTATAATTTCGTGTTTGTTTTCATGACCTGAAGCGCTGACCTTGGGGTGGGGACCTATATTTGGGGGACTCACTGATAGGCATAAGGAAAACACAGAGGGTAAATAAGCAATGATACTGTTTATAAAACTCTCTCTCTTCTCTCTCTCTCTCTCTCTCCTCTCTCCCCTCCTTTTCTCTCCCCCCACTCTCTCTCCCCACCTCTCTCTCTCCCCTCTCTTCTCCTTCTCTCTCTTCCGCTCCTTACTTTCATGCAAATAAACATGGAGGTTTTTCACCCTGCACTCAGAAAAGTTCAGGTTCTGAACCTAAGCTTTCCCTCTCCCCAACAGCAACTCCTGCTGTCAGCTTTCCATCTTAAGCTTTGTGTATGCAAATTGCCACTTTCCTCCCTTCTTCTTGTTCATATATGTTCACCTTGGAGCTGCCACTCACTCACTGCTTATTTGGAACACTGCAGTCTTCACTTGACGTCTGCTGCTCCTCGCTCTTAATAAGTCCCCATTGTAATCATTACCAAATGAGTATTTCCTTTCTCTTCTCAGTAGTATAATTATATATCTGTCTATCTATCTATATATCTATCTATCTATTTATCTATCTGTCTATCTATCTATCTATTTATCTATCCGTCTATATATATATATATATATATATATATATATATATATATATATATATATATATATATATATATATATTTTAAATGTGTGTGTGGTCAGTTAGTAAGAACTCATTTAAAATTAGGTTCTGAAATTGTCTCTTATAAATTATAGATTTTTTTTTCATTTATGTTATATAAAAATTAATGATTTTGTACCAAAGGAATCTTAGGAAACTTACCTAACTTTATTATAAGAAGCGCAATTTAATTTAGCCTAATCCAACTAAATATTTTTATAAAGGTTTACAGTACTTTAATAATAAACAAACACAATTAAATTTATCGTTTTCATTAGGTTCAGAATGATTTTTGCGAAATTATTGCATACACAAATTTTCGCTTTCCATATTCGGCCAGAAGCGCATTGTTATTTAATCCAAAATCGAAAGTTTTATGTATTCGGCACGACGAGCTGAACAGCAGTGGTGAGTCCCTGGAATAAAAAAAAATAGCTGCCCTGGGGTCCCCAGTTACCCTGATGGATCTTTGCCTAGCTTCTGAAGGAACTTAAATGCACTCTTTTCCCATGAGCCAAGCGTCTCCGAGCCTATGGGAAGAAATTTATAATGCTGGCCAAGTTCTCCGTATTTTCTAGACTTTGGGGACTCTCTGAAGCGGGCAGCTGCCCCTCCTTCTTCCCTGGTGTATTGGAGATAGGTGTCAGCCAAGGTAGATGCACATGTATAGTCCCATACCACCTGCTTGCCGTCTATCCAGGCTTGAATGGTGATACCATATGGATGCTTTTGGCTGCCATCAGGTCTGCATAGTTGGAGTGGCTTCCTTATTGCTGGGCAACCGGCTGTTGTGAGACTACTCTTGATAACGTTATTAACCTCTTCATGCCTTGCAATCTTTCCCTGGGATTTACGGCACACAAGACCGTGGTACACGAATCGGTCTGCTGCTTCACTGTCACAAATACACCTGTGTTCGGTGAAAATAAAGGTGGCAAGTCGTAGGGCAACACTAATGCGGATGGTCTGTGGGTTGAGTCGTGTGCCAAGGATGGAGATGGGAACAGCCAACAGAAAGTCTCCTACATGAGAGCTCTCACTACCAGGAGGTAGGCTCTATCATTCCCTGATACACCCTGAACCATTGTTGAGGTTATATTCTCCACTACTGGGCCATCCCTGTGTGAATGTGTGCACTAGTTGGGGGCAGCAGGACTAGTTTTAGAGCCCGTTAGATAACCTCAGATCATGGCTCTGTCAACGAACTTTTGGTCCTGGTTTCCAGTCTTGTCCCTAAGATGCTCAGGGAGAATCGCTGCTACAAGTCTACTGGATGCAACACTTGAGGACAGGAAAGCAGGTAGTGCAATCTGTGATGACCTGCGGACACGAATGCCTCTTAGTCTCACTGGAAGTGTAGCTTGGTGTCACTGCCTGTCTTCTACAGTAAGGTGGTTAAGTACTATCTTAAAAATCTGCCTCAGGATACTGTCATATTCGTGCAGTATAGGGTAATTATATATATATATATATATATATATATATATAATATATATATATATATATATATATATATATATATAATAATATGCAAAACAACCAATGTGAAAGAGTAGTGAAATTCCAAGCGCTTTCGTGACTAGTCACATTGTCAAGGAACTATGAAAGTAATGCATCAAAGGAAGGCAATTAAAGAGCTTAGACTACACCTCACAGTCAACCCCCACAACAAAGAAACACCTGACGCGCGACAATACCAGATTCATAAGAAAAGAGGATACAGTAAAAAGCTTTAGATAAAGAATTCCCCCCAAAATGCTGACGGATGTGTCTGTAAGATTACTTGTAAAATTTGCGCAAAAGCTTATTACGGTCAAACTGGTAAAAATCTCGAACTTAGATTAAAACAACATAAATATAGCATTAGAACTGGACAAGATTCCAATGCTCTATTTATTCATGTGAGATATTTTAACCATCCAATTGATTTTCAAAAAGTTGAGAAAGTTGTATCAAGCAAGTCCATGGTTGACAGAAATATAATTGAATCTTGTTTCATGAAAAGCAGTTTTGAAAATAATATGAACATTTCCTTAGGTTTATATATATTAGACTCATTTATAATTAATAAAATTTGGTTAGAGTTTAATAATACATTGGACAAATAATAAACCTTATTTGTTAGTGGGATGTCGTGAGGACCTGTCTAGTTGTACCAGCGGACCTACTACAGTGTTCCTCTTTTCTTATGAGTCCGGTATTGTCGCGCGTCAGGTGTTTCTTTGTTGTGGGGGTTGACTGTGAGGTGTAGTCTAAGCCCTTTAATTGCCTTCCTTTGATGTATTACTTTCATAGTTCCTTGACAATGTGAGTAGTCACGAAAGCGCTTGGAATTTCACTACTCTTTCACAGTGGTTGTTTTGTATATTTTAAAATCATCTGTTTACTGTGATCTTATAAATATATATATATATATATATATATATATATATATATATATATATATATATATATATATA
Source organism: Cherax quadricarinatus (assembly GCF_026875155.1). NCBI lineage: Eukaryota > Metazoa > Arthropoda > Malacostraca > Decapoda > Parastacidae > Cherax > Cherax quadricarinatus. The sequence goes on along the minus strand of NC_069405.1, from coordinate 90,945,827 downwards.
TTATATATATAGATAGATAGATAGATAGATAGATAGATAGATAGTAGATAGATAGTTTTATTATAAACTATAAAAAATTTATTATTTGTGTACAGCATAGGAGGTGACCAAGCTAACTTAAATAACTCTAGACCAATATCTAACTTACCACTGCTCTCTAAAATCTTTGAAAAATTAATTCATAGACGGATCTATTCCTACCTCGTTTCACACAACATATTAAACCCTTGTCAGTTTGGATTCAGGAATAATAAAAGCACAAATGATGCTATCATACACATGCTAGAACTAATATATACCGCACTTGAAAAGAAAGAAGTCCGCTGGGAATTTTCATTGATTTACTTAAAGCTTTCGATACAGTTGACCATGAACTACAGTACTCTAAATTAATGCACTATGGTATCAGAGGCCACTCCCTCAACTACTTAAAGTAACAGAACTCAATATGTGTATGCAAATGATGCAAACTCCTCCACTCAACCAATCACAGTAGGAGTCCCACAAGGAAGTGTCCTTGGACCACTCCTCTTTCTCATCTACATAATGATCTACTGAATGCATCACAGCTACTCAAACCCATATTATTTGCAGATGACACTACATATGTATTTTCTCACCCAAACACAGTCAAACTAGCAAACACAGTCAATGCTGAATTACAGAAAATATCTGCCTGGACGATGACTAATAAACTTACCCTGAACACTGATAAAACCTATTTCATTCAGTTTGGAAACAAAGCTGCAAATGTTCCACTTAACATAACGCTAAGTGGATCATCAGTCACAAGACTCACAGAGGGAAAATTCCTAGGTATCCACCTTGACAGTAGCCTTAAGTTCCGGACACTATACAACAAATCACCAAGAAAATCTCCAAGACTGTAGACATACTATCAAAGATAAGGTACTACGTTCCACAATCAACTCTCCTGGCACTGTACCATTCACTCATATACCCTTATCTTACATATGGAATTTGTGCATGAGGATCAACAGCATCCAGTCACTTAAAACCCCTCATAACCCAGCAAAAGGCAGCAGTAAGAATGATAACAAATTCCCACTCCCGCCAGCATACTCCACCAATTTTCAAAAGTCTGGATCTGCTCACCATTAAGAACATCCATACTTATTCATGTGCCTACTACATACACAGAACAATACACACAAATATAAACCCTCCACTCAAACTTCTCCTCACTAACCTTAACAGGACACATGACCACAACACAAGACACAGATCACTCTTTGATATACCTCGTGTCCATATCACACTGTGTAAAAACTCTATGCACATAAAGGGCCCCAAAATATGGAATTCATTACCAGAAGATATTAAAGTAACCCAGTCTGAAAATCAATTTAAGACTCTTCTCAAAAGCCACTTAATCACCCTAGACTAAATGCTAAATACTCAGTACACATTTACTCACCTATGTACTCCCACATTATAACTTCAACAATCACATTGAACCTTTTAACCATTATTGACAGGAATATAATTGAATCATTGTTTTCACAAAGCATTTTAGAATATAAATATATCTTTGTATTATACAATTTTTGATTCATTTATAATTAATAATCTACTGTACAACTATGAAATAATTACTGTCCTACTGTACAACTATGATATACTACTCCTTAGTATTAAGTAGACCGTAAGCCAATAATGTTAAGTTGGCGGCCATAATGCCTGGCATAATAGAGGTTCTCTTTGTATTACAACCCACTATTGTATATACACAATCTCAATATACTGTTTGCAAAGACATTAAATAAATAAATACATACATAAATAAATTTATTTAATTTTATATAAAATCGATTATATATATTTCATTCGTTAACTTCAAACTAATTTCCGCTGATTTATGGCATAAACAAAATTTCATTTTGTTAGTTCAGCAAAAACAGCCAAATAGGTCAAACTCGTCTGTTCTGCACGACATGTATGTGTACTCACCTATTTGTAGTCAACTATTTGTGGTTGCAGGGGTCGAATCACAGCTCCTGGCCCACCTTTTCACTGACCGCTACTAGGTCCTCTCTCTCCCTTCTCCATGAGCTTTATCAAACCTCGTCTTAAAACTATGTATGGTTCCCGCCTCCGCTACGTCACTTGCTAGACTATTCCACTTCCTGACAACTCTATGACTGAAAAAATACTTCCTAACATCACTTTGACTCATCTGAGTCTTCAACTTCCTATTGTGACCTCTTGTTTCTGTGTCCCATCTCTGTAACATCCTGTCTTCGTCCACCTTGTCTATTGCGCGCAGTATTTTATGTCGTTATCATGTCTCCCTGGCCTTCCTGTTCTCCACTGTCGTCAGGCCAATTTCCCTTAACTTCTTTTCGTACGACGATCCCCTTAGCTCTGGGACTAGTTTGGTGGAAACCTTTGAACTTTCTTTAATTTCTTGAGGTGCATGACCAGGTGTGGATTCCGAACTGGTGCTGCATACTCCAGTATGGACCTGACGTATATGACTGACCCCTGTGGAACGCCGCTTGTCATAAGCACCCACTCTGACACCTCATCACGTACTATGACTCGTTGTTGCCTCCCTGTCAAGTATTCTCTGATCCATTGCAGTGCCTCTCCTGTTGTGTGTGCATGATCCCCTAGCTTCTGCATTAACCTCTTGTGAAGAACTGTGTCGAAGGCCTTCTTGCAGTCTAAGAAAATGCAGTCTATCCACCTCTCTCTCTCTCTCTCTCTCTCTCTCTCTCTCTCTCTCTCTCTCTCTCTCTCTCTCTCTCTCTCTCTCTCTCTCCTCTCCCTCCCTCTCTCTCTCTCTCTCTCTCTCTCTCTCTCTCTCTCTCTCTCTCTCTCTCCTCTCTCTCTCTCTCCTCTCTCTCTCTCTCTCTCTCTCTCTCTCTCTCTCTCTCTCTCTCTCTCTCTTCTCTCTCTCTCTCTCTCTCTCTCTCCTCTCTTGTCCTACTTCTGTCTCCCTGAAACTGTGCTAATTGTTAATTATATGCTTGTTTATTTCCAGTTTCAATGGATGTGTTGAAGATCTTTGTTCGTGGCACACACAGTATCTTTGCTCCCTCTCTAAGGACCCACAGAGAGATGTTGTCTGGTCCCACCGCATTTGGGGTATCAAGTTCACATAGCAATTTCTTCACCTCCTTCATGGTTGTGTGTATCTCATCCACCACTTATTGGTGTACCTCCCTGTTCTGAATTCTGGAGTCCTTCCTGTCTCCACTGTAAATATTTCTTTAAATCTCATGTTAAGCTCCTCACATACCTCTTGGTCGTTTCTTGTGAACTTCCCACCATTCTTCCTCAGCCAGATTGTCTGGTCCTTGACTGTTGTTTTCCTCCTGATGTGGCTGTACAACAACTTCGGGTCAGACTTGACTTTCGATGCTATGTCATTTTCGTATTGTCACTGAGCCTTCCTTCTTATCTGTGCATATTCGTTTCTGGCTTTCCGGCTGATCTCTTTATTTTCCTGGGTTCTTTGTCTTCTGTACCTTTTCCATTCTCAAGTGCATCTAGTTTTTGCCTCCCTACACCTTTGGCTGAACCAAGGACTCATTCTGGTTTTCCCATTATTTCTGTTCCTCTTTGGAACAAACCTCTCCTCTGCCTCCTTGCATTTTGTTGCCACATATTCCATCATTTCTTTTACTGGTTTTCCTGCTATTTCTCTCTCCCACTAAATGTCTTGCAGAAAGTTTCTCATGCCTGTGTATCTCCCCTTTTGTAATTTGTTTTTTTCCATCCTGTTCCTGCTACTCTCTCCACTTGTATCTTAACTATGTAACCAAAGCGCAGAACCACATGATCTCTAGTTCCAAGGGGCCTTTCATACTTGATATCCTCGATCCGAACTACTCAAGGTGAATACAAGGTCCAGTCTTGCTGGATCATCTTCAACTCTCTTACAGTGTCTCTAATATGTTGATGCAAGAGGTTTTCCAGTACTATATCCATCATCTTGGCTCTCCATGTTTCGGGACCTCCATGGGGCTCCAGGTTTTCTCAGTTAATCTCCTTGTGATTGAAATCACCCATAACTAATAACTTTGCTCCCCCATGTGAGCTCTTCTGGCCACCTCGACTAGTGTGTCAACCATTGCTTTGTTGCTCTCGCCGAATTCTTCTCTTGGCCTCCTGCAGTTCTGTGGCATTTACCACCTTATGGCCCTCAGACTGATTTGTTCCTAATAAGTAGTCCCTTTCGCACATTCCATCCATTCCTTCCATTTCCTCAAGTCCCCACTAGTTTTTAATGAGCAGTGCAACTCCTCCTCCCCTTCTCCTCTCTCTATCTTTCCTGAGGATTTCGTATCCGGGTGGAAAGATTGCATCTGTTATCATCCTGGTGAGTTTCGTTTCTGTGAGTGCTGTTATGTCTGGGGATGTCTCCTTGATTTTTTCATGTCACTCTTCGCAATTATTTGTTATTCCATCTGCATTTGTATACCAAACCTTCAATTTTTTTTTCTAAAACTGTGGTCTGGGGGGTACGTTGGAGTACGTTGGGGTTGGAGAATTGGGAGACCTGATGAGGAATTATGGGCGTTTGTTGTGAGGGTGGAGTTTGTAATGAGGTGGATGGGGGCATTGGAAATGGCATGTGTGTTTTGGGTTAGAATGTTTGGGTACATTGGGGTTGTTCTGGTTGGGGGGGCTTCTGTAGGTAATTGTGAAGGAGATTGTATATGACTTTTTTCCTGAGTCTGAGTTCTCAGGTACTCCGGCATGTTCCTTAGTCTTGCTTTCTCCTGCAGGATCCTGTTTCGAGTCGATTCTGCTTTGAAAGTCACTTTGACTGACCTAGTTCTTCTTCTTGCAAACCCTCATATTCTCCAAAAATTTGCCAGCTGGGTCGTGTCATCTTCTCTTATTACTTTTATGATGCTTTTGATCACTTTTTTCTCCCTTTGTCTTCTTGCTTTGTAAGTTTCCCCTTCAACTTCCTGGAGCCCATAAATAAAGACTGACCTCTCCCTTTCATTATCGTAGGGGTTCTTAAATGGAGATATCGAGGGTTGAAGGTAGACACACTTGTTGGATGGTAACGATATATATTGTCAGACTGAGATGATGGGAGATGGAGCCCAGCCTCTGCCTGTCCTAGCCTGGATGTCTACGCCGACTGAGAGCGGGGCAGAGGTACGAACGTACACATGCGCATCCCGTGACGTCACACAACAGTCACAGGCCTAAAAGGGATCTCCTATCTAAAGCACATGGATAATACTATATGCTATGCTATATAACACAGGGATCAGCAACTATGCTGACAGCTCGGTCATGTTACGTATGTCGTCTCGACATACACTACTATCTTATAGGCTGAACAGGCAGGTGGTTCTGGGCTGATTCTATACATTAACAAATTCTTATATAACTTAGAATTAATGGATTGTATCATAATGGATGTTAACAAAATGAGTTTTACGTAATGGATATTAACGTAATCACTTTTAACATAATGAGTTTTAACGTAATGCATTACAATAACAACAAATCATTATACAATATGGATGGAATTGATCGATTGATCTGTATTCATGCACTCTACGGATTCTGAGGAAGAATAAATATGTATATACAAGGTGAAATTAACAGCAAAGGCATCTGGTGTGCACTCAGATCATTACTGTCAAATTCTCAGAATACGGAGGAAACGTGAACAAGAAAAAAACTTTTTTTTGAAAAACTAATCAGTTAATAACAAACAGTTGACAATTTACTTCATCTCGGACATCTAGTTATACAGACTATGTACATTTAAACCCAATTCTGCGAGGGTGAGGTTTACATATGCAGAATGGTTATCATCTCTGGGAGGATCGAATTCCTCTGCAATGGCTAACACATGCCTTGACTGAGGGAGACTTGAACGAGTATCTACAAAAGATACTTGTGGGTTTCTCATTACTTGTCGAGTACGCAAGGAGTAACGACATTCAGGTTGGTTATCTGACTGAATATCTGAGGTAGAGGGTACAGAGTCAAGAGGATTTTCAGCATCTGTCACATTAGTCTGGGTAGCAATATCAACATCGCATACTAATTTCATATGATCTAAATGTGATTCTTTGTACTTACCAGTACTAATTTCTCTAACCTTATACTTATTACCAGTGATATGTTCTACAACTCGATAAGGTCCGACAAACTTTTGATCGAGCTTAGGCATTTCGGATGTTTTGCTGAAATTTGTCAGCATTACTCTTGAACCTACTTTGACTTTTGATGGCTTAGCACGGCTATTAGTTACTCTAGTAAATTCTGCTGTTGATTTATGAAGTTTTTCACGGAATCTTCTAAAAACACTTTGAGCCATGCTGGTACGAGTTGCTACGAAATCATCAGGGTTGTAATTATGTTTCGGAGTGGAATATAACAACTCATAGGGTAAATGCTTGTCTACACCATACAATGCATAATGTGGAGTATCACCTATGGAAGCATTGTAAGCAGAATTTATGGCACATTGAGCATCTGGTATGACTTCATCCCAAGTTTCACTATTGGGGTTGATAGTGGCTCTCAGGACATCAAGTACTTTCTTATTGGTTCGTTCGGCTAACCCATTGCTGGCAGGATGATGAGGAACAATGGTGGATTTAGAGATCTTGTATAAAGTACACAAATTTTCAAGAATCTCATTACAGAATTCACCTCCATTATCTGTTACTAAGGACTTAGGGGCGGTATGCCTGCAGATAATGCGTTCTTTAAACACTTTAGCTACTGTCTCTGCAGTCTTATCTGCAATAGGAACTAACTCACAATATCTGGTGAAATGGTCTACCATAACACACAGATGTTTGTTGCCTTGGAGGGAACATTTAAAATTGGTTAACAAGTCAAGGGCAACTCTTTCCCACGGTTCACTAGTGGTTGGGTACACTTGGATTGGATTAGGACCATTGACATTCCCTTTATGTTGCATACAGACACTACATTTCTTAACTTACTCGGAAATGTCAGTTGCCATACGTGGCCAAAAGTATTTCATTCTGGCTTGTTTCACAGAACGATCCATACCAGGGTGTGCAACACCTGGTGCATCATGAACTAGCTGTAGAGCTACGTTCACTAGTGACTGTGGAATTACTAACTGGTAAACTCTTCTACTTGGAGTACAAAACTCGGCTGTTCGATACAGTAATTCTTGGCTCATTACAAAGTCACTAAGAATAAGTCACAGAATAAGATCTTCCTGGAGCAGGAATCGAATCACCAGAACACAAGGGATCGGTTCTTTCTTACTGGAGGAATGCACAAACTCGGTGGAGTGGATGACTCTCCCCGGTTGAAAAAATTAACTATAACACGCAATATAAGCAAGGGAGAACGAATCTACTATCTCAAACTGCAAGCACAGGAGAAAATAAATGAACACGGTCAACAATGCTGATATTCAATCTGAGTCGCACACAGTGACACGAGGTATCAGCTATAAAGAAACTACACTTACAAACGTTAACAACATGTGAAAGTTACTCGAGAAATAACTTCTTACAATGCACTGATTACTGTCAACTAGGATGGGATCACAATCTGAAACACAAGGGACAACAACAACACTCAAGTGAGCACACTAGCCACAGAAACGTCTTTCTGCAACGGCTTGTGGCATCAGCAAGAGATGGCATAACTCGTTGCAAGTAAAGTTCTTCTCAAAGAGTCCCCTGGGAAGGAACGAGTACTTGAACAAGTCGCCATCGCAAGGATAGTAATCTCAGCACTATCCTGCGTGCATGATATTGTGGCTGGAGTCCAGACAGGAGTGACAGTATTACTAGTGCCTGACCGCTCGGCTACGTTAATAAGTAATTCATGGGTCTATAGGAACTTAATCTGAACTTCACATTTCGCAGCACTTTAACAAATCTCAGATACAAGCTGTGAGAACAAACACATTGCTCAAGGGCTAGATATTGTCTTTCAGTCAGTAAGGGAATGTTGGTACTGTGGACTGATTCATATTGACTTTGACTGGCATGATACACTAAGTGAACGTTCAAAAGTGACTGGGACATCTTCTCAGTGAACTTACTGAAGGACATAAAGACAAGAAAAAATGGAGAGAATGACACAATAAGCTTAAACGGGAAGAAAATGCTTAACTATTCTGCATAAGTAATTAAAAATTGACAGGTCACACAGTAAGTAAAGAACTCACACAAGAAAAATACTCAACTTAACAAACAACACTTTGAAAATCAAGAGAACTTGTACTTTACTCAAATCTGATTTGCTCAATTTTTACTTTAAATTGAATGAATGACACAGTGAGTTGTCTTTACTTTCAATGCAACACGGAAATACACAATAAAATGATAAAATGGACTCAATAAAGCTTGTGCAAAAATAAAACAAACTGGGACACAATTTGCTGAAATAAAATAAAATGGCACACAAAGAATAAAATATTATGCACAGAACAGAACATATGAAACTGAACTGAAATAAACTGTAGCAATATTGCAAATGACAATTGCTAATTAAAAAGTATTGCACAACACTGCATAAAATCTCTGCAAGAAAAACTTTAATGGCAACGCAATCTTTGCAAAAGAATTATTGCAAAATGAGTCAATGTGCAATAATAAAAAAAAATTATTACACACACAAGAAAAGAAATATATCAAGGAATGAACACTTTAACTCTTAACTGCACTTAAACAACACTTAACAAGCAAAAGAACAATTTACTCTAAAAGAAGAACTTAAAAATTGCACTAAGAGTGAATTTGTTCAATAAAACATGAAAAATAATAGTTGCTAAAACACAGAACAAAAAGTTTGAACACTTACAGTGATGCAGAACACAACACTTACAGTGATGCAGAACACAACACTTACAGTGATGCAGAACACAACACTTACAGTGATGCAGAACACAACACTTACAGTGATGCAGAACACAACACTTACAGTGATGCAGAACACAACACTTACAGTGATGCAGAACACAACACTTACAGTGATGCACAACACAACACTTACAGTGATGCAGAACACAACACTTACAGTGATGCAGAACACAACACTTACAGTGATGCACAACACAACACTTACAGTGACGCAGAACACAACATTTACAGTGATGCAGAACACAACACTTACAGTGATGCAGAACACAACACTTACAGTGATGCAGAACACAACACTTACAGTGATGCAGAACACAACACTTACAGTGATGCAGAACACAACACTTACAGTGATGCAGAACACAACACTTACAGTGATGCAGAACACAACACTTACAGTGATGCAGAACACAACACTTACAGTGATGCACAACACAACACTTACAGTGACGCAGAACACAACACTTACAGTGATGCAGAACACAACACTTACAGTGATGCAGAACACAACACTTACAGTGATGCAGAACACAACACTTACAGTGATGCAGAACACAACACTTACAGTGATGCAGAACACAACACTTACAGTGATGCAGAACACAACACTTACAGTGATGCAGAACACAACACTTACAGTGATGCAGAACACAACACTTACAGTGATGCACAACACAACACTTACAGTGACGCAGAACACAACACTTACAGTGATGCAGAACACAACACTTACAGTGATGCAGAACACAACACTTACAGTGATGCAGAACACAACACTTACAGTGATGCAGAACACAACACTTACAGTGATGCAGAACACAACACTTACAGTGATGCAGAACACAACACTTACAGTGATGCAGAACACAACACTTACAGTGATGCAGAACACAACACTTACAGTGATGCAGAACACAACACTTACAGTGATGCAGAACACAACACTTACAGTGATGCAGAACACAACACTTACAGTGATGCAGAACACAACACTTACAGTGATGCAGAACACAACACTTACAGTGATGCAGAACACAACACTTACAGTGATGCAGAACACAACACTTACAGTGATGCAGAACACAACACTTACAGTGATGCACAACACAACACTTACAGTGACGCAGAACACAACACTTACAGTGATGCAGAACACAACACTTACAGTGATGCAGAACGCAACACTTACAGTGATGCAGAACACAACACTTACAGTGATGCAGAACACAACACTTACAGTGATGCAGAACACAACACTTACAGTGATGCAGAACACAACACTTACAGTGATGCAGAACACAACACTTACAGTGATGCAGAACACAACACTTACAGTGATGCACAACACAACACTTACAGTGATGCAGAACACGACACTTACAGTGATGCAGAACACAACACATCAACATAAACACAATACTAGAATTTTCTTGCAGTGAAACTTGATGTGTGAAAAATTTTGTAAAAATGATTTCTTGCTTACACAAAATAATGGCACTATTGTGTGTGGAAATAAGACAAATTAGACACTGGCTAAATGAAAGAATATGAACACAAGAATGTTCAACACACAGAGAACAAAAAAAAGAATACACAAATGCTGGGATGAAAAAAAATTATATATAACTGAGACAACACTGAGTTGTCTCAGTTATATATAATTGATGCAGGACACAATTAAATAAATTACTGAATTACTCCACTGAATCACTGAGAACACAAGGTGATTCTGAAGTGTAAACACAAGTTCTATACTGCTCATATGTTGCACACACAACAAAGGAAAAACACTAAGTACTTACTTCAAGTGTATAAAAAGACACACAACACAACAGACATAAGATAATGCACGAAAATTAACACTGAATTAAGGAGATAAAAAGATTATTGCAAACAGTATATAATCAACATTGAGTCTAATCGAGAGTCACTGAATGTCACTAAGAAAATCACTGGAACACAAAAGAAATGTCTCAACACTTGCAAATGTCTCTATGAACAATATTATCGCTGTAACGACTTGGTGAAGAATGAGGTAGATGGTGGTGGAGAGTAGAGGATTGTTTATGTCGTCTTGCTGCTGTCCTCTGCACACGTGATCGTAGAATTGCGCTTACATCGACGATGAACTCACACAGGAGGCTTTCAACTGTGGCACGAAACACACTCTAGCTCTTGACCCCCTATGTGGTCCTTAAAATATGGTGCTACAACCCTTAGTAGTGTGCCAAAACACTGGTAGAGGTTGGGTGAGTACCACAACACAGTGATAGTGGTTGGGTTTGTGGGTAAACAGGGCTAAGACCGGCAATGGTGAGACACACCTGGTGAGTGGGTGGTTGGGCCTATGGGTTGAACGGCGTAAGCCTCACTGAGGACAACCACACTGCCGCGAAGATATTCTAAGCTGGCTAGCTTAAAATACACCCACGAAATACCACAACACCACAAGGATGAAAAAGAGCACTCAGAATTGCTTGGAGCTTGAATCACAAGCGATGAAGACTACTCACGTGGCTTGCTTGAGTACTGGGGTAAGACACCTGGGTTAGTTGCTAGCTGGCTTATCTTAACCCTTCACACAGAATAGCTTGATAACTTCACACAATGAGCACAGCAGGGGTGGAAGCTGGCTTGGCAGGCAAAGGAACTGGATGGAGTAGACTAGGCTCGACTGGACTCCGTTGTTCTGACTCCCCCACCACAGACTGGAAGCTGGCTTATTTTGCAAACTCGGGTCAACTCCTTGGGAGTGATGCAAATAAGCAGATAAACACTAATACAAAGAGACTGACCAGTGAATGGTGTAGAAGCTGGTAGGAGCTTGGGCGGGAGAACTGGCTGAGATAGCTGGCTGGCGTTAACCTTCTCGGTAGGCCTACTCACAAGATGGCAGACTCGGTCGAAATTTATCTCCAGAAATCGCTGTAATCGTCAGAATTACAGGCCCTCCGCTGCCACCATTTATCGTAGGGGTTCTTAAATGGAGATATCGAGGGTTGAAGGTAGATACACTTGTTGGATGGTAACGATATATATTGTCAGACTGAGATGGTGGGAGATGGAGCCCAGCCTCTGCCTGTCCTAGCCTGGATGTCTACGCCGACTGAGACCGGGGCAGAGGTACGAATGTACACATGTGCATCCCATGACGTCACACAAAGTCACAGGCCTAAAAGGGATCTCCTATCTAAAGCACATGGATGATACTATATGCTATGCTATATAACACAGGGATCAGCAACTATGCTGACTATGTATCTCTTCTCGGCAGTCCTCCCCACCAACTCCATTGCCAAACATGTTTCCAACATCTTTTCCAATACTTCATTCCAAGTATCTACCTCCACAACCACGACCATCAAGGACATTACCAGTGATAGACAGGACAAGCTTCCACCCTCTGCAGGGGTATACATAATCCCTTGTAATGACTTTAAGAAGTTATACGTGGGCGAAACATCAAGGGATCTCCAAACACGTATTTCAGAACACCAATACGCAAGCAGGTCTGACGACACAAGGAATGCCTGCGTACAACACCGTAATTCACACAACCACTTGATAAACTACAGAAACTCAAGACTTATCGCCACAGAAGACAACACTCAACACCGAAGAATCCTGGAATCATCACTTATTTCTATATCCGACAACTTCAACCAGAATAGTGGCTTCTATAACATAGCTGAACCACTTGCCAAGAAACTTCTTCATCGCTATCCCACATAAGAACACAGGAATGGAAGAACACTGTAGAAGGTCTGCTCACAAACTTATCCAATCTCATTTCCAAGCTACCCAAGATTTTAGACTCTATAACCCCACTCGGTACATCATCAGATGCAGCATTCTCCACCAGACCTCAGCATTCTGAACCTGACTATAAATACTCGCGTCCCTTCCACCCCAGGTAGATCTGTTTGTGACTTGAAAAAGCCCACAGTGTGGGCGAAACGTAGTCAATAAAGGATCACATTATACTGCATATGTGTTTATATTTCCATTGTGTCGGTATTTTATACCATTTATTTCCATCCAGTTCTTAGTCTGTGAGTCCACCAGCAGGATCTCAGATCTTGCGAACGTCACGAACCCAGCCATTCCTGCCTCACCTCAGTAAGTGGTCTGGTGACTTTTACAAGACCACAGAACTACGCCCTTGTATCCTACCTGCAGTAAAGTCTTTAAGAACAATGTAACAACATCCTGTCTGTCTACATTACGGGTTTCGTTGTCAATATTACTAAGTTTACGCAGTTTCATGAGCACTCATCGCTATGATATGACTTCCGTTATGGATTCTGTCGACATGACTTCAGTTTGGCTATACCTCATAGATGCGACAATACCAGCAACGTCACGGAGGTGATTCCGGCGTGTGTGTTAGTAAAACTATACTCGCTTACCACAGTGATCTCACTTCTGATCACCCAGACATGATGTTCTTAAGGCTATACTTAAATTCTAGTGCGTGAGTCCAAGCGTGTTCAGTGTTCAAACATCACTGGCAGAGAACACACTCATTCAACTTCCTTATCAAAAATATAGACTCCTTTCTACTGTAATATAAATATCAACAAATTATAATTGTTAATGACATATCAACATCTTGCAAAGAGTGAATCTGATGAAATTTTAAGAGTTTGATACGACAAATCTTTGTAGACTTTCTCACTCATATCTCTGGTTACTGCCAGTTGTGAGTGATCTTCTTGATGGCACAGTTGTGAGTGATCTTCTTGATGGCACAGTTGTGAGTGATCTTGATGGCACAGTTGTGAGTGATCTTCTTGATGGCACAGTTGTGAGTGATCTTGATGGCACAGTTGTGAGTGATCTTCTTGATGGCACAGTTGTGAGTGATCTTGATGGCACAGTTGTGAGTGATCTTCTTGATGGCACAGTTGTGAGTGATCTTGATGGCACAGATGTGAGTGGTCTTGATGGCACAGTTGTGAGTGATCTTCTTGATGGCATAGTTGTGAGTGATCTTGATGGCACAGTTGTGAGTGATCTTCTTGATGGCACAGTTGTGAGTGATCTTGATGGCACAGTTGTGAGTGATCTTCTTGATGGCACAGTTGTGAGTGATCTTGATGGCACAGTTGTGAGTGGTCTTGATGGCACAGTTGTGAGTGATCTTCTTGATGGCACAGTTGTGAGTGATCTTGATGGCACAGTTGTGAGTGATCTTCTTCATGGCACAGTTGTGAGTGATCTTCTTGATGGCACAGTTGTGAGTGATCTTCCTGATGGCACAGTTGTGAGTGATCTTGATGGCACAGTTGTGAGTGATCTTGACGGCACAGTTGTGAGTGATCTTCTTGATGGCACAGTTGTGAGTGGTCTTGATGGCACAGTTGTGAGTGATCTTCTTGATGGCACAGTTGTGAGTGGTCTTGATGGCACAGTTGTGAGTGATCTTCTTGACGGCACAGTTGTGAGTGATCTTCTTGATGGCACAGTTGTGAGTGATCTTCTTTATGGCACAGTTGTGAGTGATCTTCTTGATGGCACAGTTGTGAGTGATCTTCTTGATGGCACAGTTGTGAGTGATCTTCTTGATGGCACAGTTGTGAGTGATCTTCTTGATGGCACAGTTGTGAGTGATCTTCTTGATGGCACAGTTTTGAGTGATCTTCTTGATGGCACAGTTGTGAGTGATCTTCTTGATGGCACAGTTGTGAGTGATCTTCTTGATGGCACAGTTGTGAGTGATCTTCTTGATGGCACAGTTGTGAGTGGTCTTGATGGCACAGTTGTGAGTGATCTTCTTGATGGCACAGTTGTGAGTGATCTTCTTGATGGCACAGTTGTGAGTGATCTTCTTGATGGCACAGTTGTGAGTGATCTTCTTGATGGCACAGTTGTGAGTGGTCTTGATGGCACAGTTGTGAGTGATCTTCTTGATGGCACAGTTGTGAGTGATCTTCTTGATGGCACAGTTGTGAGTGATCTTCTTGATGGCACAGTTGTGAGTGATCTTCTTGATGGCACAGTTGTGAGTGATCTTCCTGATGGCACAGTTGTGAGTGATCTTCTTGATGGCACAGTTGTGAGTGATCTTCTTGATGGCACAGTTGTGAGTGATCTTGATGGCACAGTTGTGAGTGATCTTCTTGATGGCACAGTTGTGAGTGATCTTCTTGATGGCACAGTTGTGAGTGATCTTCCTGGTGGCACAGTTGTGAGTGATCTTCTTGATGGCACAGTTGTGAGTGATCTTCTTGATGGCACAGTTGTGAGTGATCTTGATGGCACAGTTGTGAGTGATCTTCTTGATGGCACAGTTGTGAGTGATCTTCTTGATGGCACAGTTGTGAGTGATCTTCCTGATGGCACAGTTGTGAGTGATCTTGATGGCACAGTTGTGAGTGATCTTCTTGACGGCACAGTTGTGAGTGATCTTCTTGATGGCACAGTTGTGAGTGATCTTCTTGATGGCACAGTTGTGAGTGATCTTCTTGATGGCACAGTTGTGAGTGATCTTGATGGCACAGTTGTGAGTGATCTTCCTGATGGCACAGTTGTGAGTGATCTTGATGGCACAGTTGTGAGTGATCTTCTTGATGGCACAGTTGTGAGTGATCTTGATGGCACAGTTGTGAGTGATCTTCTTGATGGCACAGTTGTGAGTGATCTTCTTGATGGCACAGTTGTGAGTGATCTTCTTGATGGCACAGTTGTGAGTGATCTTGATGGCACAGTTGTGAGTGATCTTCTTGATGGCGCAGTTGTGAGTGATCTTCTTGATGGCACAGTTGTGAGTCATCTTGATGGCACAGTTGTGAGTGATCTTGATGGCGCAGTTGTGAGTGATCTTCTTGATGGCACAGTTGTGAGTGATCTTGATGGCACAGTTGTGAGTGATCTTCTTGATGGCACAGTTGTGAGTGATCTTGATGGCACAGTTGTGAGTGATCTTGATGGCACAGTTGTGAGTGATCTTGATGGCGCAGTTGTGAGTGATCTTCTTGATGGCACAGTTGTGAGTGATCTTGATGGCACAGTTGTGAGTGATCTTCTTGATGGCACAGTTGTGAGTGATCTTCTTGATGGCACAGTTGTGAGTGATCTTCTTGATGGCACAGTTGTGAGTGATCTTGATGGCACAGTTGTGAGTGATCTTCTTGATGGCGCAGTTGTGAGTGATCTAGATGGCGCAGTTGTGAGTGATCTAGATGGCACAGTTGTGAGTGATGTAGATGGCACAGTTGTGAGTGATCTTCTTGATGGCGCAGTTGTGAGTGATCTAGATGGCACAGTTGTGAGTGATCTTCTTTTATGGCACAGTCGTGAGTGATCTTGATGGCAGAGCTGTGAATGATCTTCTTGATGGCACAGTTGTAAGTGATCTTTTTGATGGCACAGTTGTAAGTGATCTTTTTAATGGCACAGTTGTGAGTGATCTTCTTGATGGCACAGTTGTGAGTGATCTTGATGGCACAGTTGTGAATGATCTTCTTGATGGCACAGTTATAAGTGGTCTTCTTGATGGCACACACTGGTACACGCTTGGTTACGCTGACTCACCTGACCACAAGGTTCACTTTACAACACAGAAGACACCAACAGAACAAGGTCAGAGGTCACATGTGGTCATACCTGTCCTAAGCTGTCTGGGTATTAGCGTGGGGTGTTACCAAGCACCATGGCTTGTTGTAGTGTTTTAGAATCTCAGGTGTTGAAGAAGGAGGTTATATTTCTTCAGGAGGAAAATAGGAGGCTGAAGCTTTGCCTAGATGTGTTTGGGAGTGTGAGGTGGTGGGAGCTTGCGAGGAAAAGGATACCAGCAGTGAGTTAAAGAGCTGCAACTGCCTTAAGTGGCAAGTGGTTCACAGTTCAAGAAGAAGGAAGATAAGGAAGCTTAATAGAGAAGATGTGAAGGTAGGAAATCGATTCTCTGTTCTCCAGAACGAGTGCACTTCAGTGGTTAGTGAGGTGAAAGGTACCACTGACTCCCCTGCTAATCAAGGTAAGAATATTCTAATTGTAGGAGATTCTTAGGTAAGATATATGGACTGCGCTTTTTGTAACAAAAGCAGGAAGGTCAGACAGATGGTGTGCCTCCCAGGAGCTGCTGTCGGTGACATAGTCAGCAGGTTGGATAATATTATGTCAGGTAATGGGAACAAGCCCATTATCTGTCTTAGTGCTGGGAGTAATGACATTGGGAAGGGCAGGAACTACTGGATAAGTACAGGTCAGCCATAGAAGTTGTTAGGTCTAAGGGAGAGATCCTAATCATTTGTAGCATCTTGCCTAGAAGGGGAGTGGGCAATGAATGGATGTCTAGGGTAATTGGTATAAACTGCTGGCTAGACAGGTACCTGCAAGGAACTTGCAATCCCATTCATTGATAATTGAGACAAATTCTATTGCAAACATGATATATATGCAAGGGATGGGGTTCATCTCTCTGGGGATGGAGTGGTTGCATTAGCCAATTCGACTGAGGGGGTCATTGATGATGTGTCTAGGAATTTAAAGTGATAGATTATAGAGGTATGGGTGTCTGTGGGAAACAATCAGGCTGCAGCATTATGGTTGAAAACATCAGATATTACTGGGATACCTCAGGGATATGTTTAAAAGACAATATTCAAAATGAAGTTGCTAGTAAAGGCAAAGTAATTGCTCAACAAAGAGAGATAGTAGAGGGCAACGAGTGACTAGCTCCCTTAAGGTTTACTTGTCATGTAGGGGGGTATTGGAATGAGGGACATAAGTGGGGATATGGAAGTAAAGGGTTATGTAGGCAGGGGATAGGCAGGCGAGGTGGTAGGAGAGATGATTTGCGGAGGTGGTAATGTGAGGTCACTGGTGACTACACCTTCACCTCTCATTACTCTACCCACCACACTACTCACCCTCTCACTACTTAAAATAAAATAATGAATAAAAGAGAAAATAACGGGGACAGTGAATATTACTATTCTACTCAAACACAGTTTATTATTAAGTCCTTGTACAATAATATATTTGGGAACAGGAGAACATTATTGTGGTTTAGACAAATGGGATGGTACACATAAGCAGTGAGACAGGGAACACAATCAACTTGACGAAAATGAATATAACTTACAATATAGTTCAGAGGACAGTTCACCACAGGAACTAAGCCACAGGTCCCAAGACCTACACAGCACAAGTACTGCTCCAAGCCAGTACTCTGCCCAGTGTCTCCAACAGTCTCCTCCAGAGACTTCAGCAGCCTTCTCCAGAGCCATGCACACAGCAGCAGCTCCTCTTGAATCTCCCTGCTCAGAGCTCTGCACACAGCAGCAGCTCCGCTCGAAGTCTCTTGATCATGCTGTTCCTTGGGCTTATATGGTGGTCGAAGCACCCTCCACAATGGGGTGTGCACCACGAGTTACGACCTGACGCCGAGATCTGACGCCAGTGACGAACAAAGGAGGTGAGACTTAAGCCGAAAAGGCGTGGCTGCTTAACCACTTGCCAAGGCAACGTAACCATATAATTAGGTCTCCCTAATAGGAGTCTAAGAAATAAGATGGATGAGCTAAGGTTACTTGCAAGTGTAGGTAATATAGATATTATGGCTATAATAGAGACCTGGTTCAACTTGAAAAATAGATAAATGCCTCTGGAATGCAACATACAGGGTTATAAACTATTCCGTACTGATAGGGTCAACAGGAAGGGTGGTGGAGTGGCGATGTCTTTCAGAGATAATTTCAATTGTTGTGTTAGACAAGATGTAAGATTAAAAACATCAGACACAGAATCTGTTTGGCTAGTTTCTCGAAGGTCATGAAAAATTAATTTTGGATGTGATTTATAGGCCCCTAAACCTTGATAGGGAGTGCAGTAAGCTGCTATGGGACGAAATTCATAAGGCGTCTAGATATGAAAATGTGTTATGGATGATTTTAACTTCAGACAAATTGATTAGAACAATGTGACAGGAAATCATGAATCTAGTGACTTTCTTGATATGGTTCAGAATTGCTTTTTAAAACAGTTTGTGACAGAACCAACTAGAGGAAACAACCTGCTTGACTTGGTTCTTGCCAACAAAGAATCACTAGTTAATAATCTTGAGGTTAATGATAAGCTTGGGGAAAGCGATCACAAATCACTTAGTTTCAATATATTATGGAATTACCCAGATAACTGCAATCAAGTCACTGTCCCAGATTTCTGCTTGGCCGACTACGTGGGTATGAGAAATTACCTGGGTGGGCTAAATTGGGATGACCTTACTATGTGTCAGGTATGTAGGGTTGGTGGTGACATTTTTCAGAGCATAGTGTTGGCTGCCCAAGCAACTTTTTTCCGAGTAGGGAAATTAGATCAAACAAAAATGATCCCAAATGGATAAACAATAGATTAAAACATCTCATTGATCAAAAAAGAGGCATATATAGCCGTATCAAAAGAGGAGAGTTGCAGTTAAGAAATCAATTAAAGAGAGAAATAAAAAAAGGGATAAGAAAAGCAAAAAGGGATTATTAGGCTAAAGTCGCAAAGGATTCGAAGACTAACCCAAAAGGGTTCTTTCAGGTATACAGAAGTAAGATTAGGGACAAGATTGGCCCACTTAAGAGTAACTCAGGTCAGATCACTGACAATGATAAGGAAATGTGTGAACTTTTCAATACCCACTTCCTCTCAGTTTTTACTCAGGAAGACACTAGCGAAATTCCAGAAACAATAAATTATGTAGAACAGGAGGATAAACTATGCACGATTAGGGTAACTAGTGACATGGTCCTCAGACAGAGAAATTTAAACCTAACAAATCCCCAGGTCCTGATGAACTGTTTGCAAGGGTTTTAAAGGAATGTAAAGAGAACTTAGCATACCTTTGGCTAATCTTTTCAATATATCACTACAAGCTGGCATAGTGCCAGACAAGTACAAAATGGCAAATGTAATGCCTATTTACCAGGCAGGTGACAGGTCCTTGGCTTCGAGCTATAAACCAATAAGCCTTACCTCCACAGTGGGAAAATTTATGGAATCAATAATTGCCGAAGCAATTCGTAGCAATCTTAAAAGGCATAAATTGATTAGTGAGTCTCAGCACGGTTTTACAAAGGAGCGTTCCTGTCTAATGAATTTACAAACTTTCTTCACTAAGGTATTTGAGGAGGTAGATCATAGTAATGAATATGATATTGTGTATATGGACTTCAGTAAGGCTTTCGATAGAGTTCCACATCAGAGGCTGTTGAGAAAACTTAAGGTACACGGAATAGGAGGAGAAATTTTTTCCTGGGTAGAGGCATGGTTGTCAAATAGGCAGCAGAGAATTTGCATAAATGGAGAGAAATCAGAATGGGGGCACGTCACAAGCGGTGTTCCTCAGGGGTCAGTGTTGGGCCCCTTGTTGTTCACAGTTTACATAAACGACATAGAGGAGGAAATAAATAGCGAAATAAGCAAATTTGCTGAAGACACCAAAATAGGCTGTCCAATTCATTCTAATGTAGACACTAGAGCACTCCAGGATGATTTGAATAGACTGATGAAGTGGTCGGAGAGGTGGCAGATGCAGTTTAATACAGACATATGCAAAGTTCTAAATGCCACATATAAACTAAATAATGTAGATCTTAATATTATGGAGTGCGAAAGGGATTTAGGAGTTCTGGTTAGCAGTAATCTGAAACCAAGACAACAGTACATAAATGTTCCCAATACAGCTAACAGAATCCTTGGCTTTATAGCAAGAAGTATAAATAATACAAGTCCTCAGGTTATTCTTCAACTCTATACATCCTTGGTTAGGCCTCATTTAAATTATGCAACGCAGTTTTGGTCACCGTATTACAGAATGGATTTAAATGCTCTGGAAAACGTACAAAGGAGGATGACATTCTTCAGGTCACCATACGTCACTCACACCTCACTCTCCGCCTATATATAATGTCTTTCTACTTCTATATGTTAGAAGTGATCAAGGTCCCAGGACCGAAACGTTTTCTAATAAATATGTCCTAGTGTATGCCTACGTGTCTTTCTAAACAAAGGAGGATGACAAAGTTGATCCCATGTATCAGGAATCTTCCTTATGAGGATAGACTGAGGGCCCTGAATCTGCACTCTCTAGAAAGGCGTAGAATTAGGGGGATATGATTGAGGTGTATAAATGGAAAACAGGAATAAATAAAGGGGATGTAAATAGTGCGCTATAAATATCTAGCATTAGCAGGACTCGCAGCAATGGTTTCAAATTGGAAAAATTCAGATTCAGGAAGGATATAGGAAAGCACTGGTTTGGTAATAGACTTGTGGATGAGTGGAACAAACTCCCGAGTACCGTCATAGAAGCTAAAATGTTGTGTAGTTTTAAGAATAGGTTTGATAAATACATGAGTGGATGTGGTTGGGTGTGAGTTGGACCTGACTAGCTTGTGCTACTAGGTCGGATGCCGTGCTCCTCCCTTAAGTGAATGTGACTGACTTGACTTGGCCCATGCGAGGTATTGGCCAGTAGGCCTGCTGTAGTGTTCCTTCTTATGTTCTTATGTTCTTATAATCTCCCTCCACCTAACTATGGGAAAGATAACTGGCCAGCTCTTTGGTGGACGCTTGCTGTCACCGAATGGTACGTTATTCTCCATAGTGATACTGTTATGACCAAGGTCATAATGAGATTAATATATAATATATATATATATATATATATATATATATATATATTTTATATATATATATATATATATATATATATATATTATATATATATATATATATATATATATATATTATCCACTTAATATTATACTCGGGGTTTCTTTAATATTAGCTAATTTAAAGATTCCACTAGTTTATAATATTATCTGATTTAGGAATATACCCGGGTATGATGTGTATATATTATATAATATATATATATATATATATATAATATATATATATATATATATATATATATTATATTATATATATATATATATATATATATATATTATATTTATGTATTTTGAGTAATGTGTTGGGTAGGTAGGTAACAGCTGGCTAAGAGTTGAAAGAAGGTATGTCCTTGGAGGGTAGTTTAGACTACTATTCCCTCTCCCCTTTGGCGAGTTGATGTCAGGTAGAGATTAACTGTGTTAATTGAGTTCGCTCTCCCTGCCGACTCAGTGTACATTGACTGAGCTGCCCCTCCAGTACTCCACCTTATTCTCACTTGGATAGAGAATTGTGTTGTAGAAACTCCTGAACCAGCTTGAGGTTTATTCTGAAGTGAAGTCTGCGGACAATTATATACTGTTACTCTCAGTTTACGATGTGATGACCTGTGTCAAGTTTAGAACTTTAAGTGATATATTCCTTATGCCAGGGAGTTATTCAGTGAAGGTGTCCATTCTCAATGTATATACTCGTGTACAAGTAATGTCTTTATTGAGGAAGCAGTAATATTCCTCTGATCATTAACAAGTGTAGTGACCATGTTGACAGTCTCCAGAAGGAGTCTATCATGTACATTCTATTAAGAGTTTTTTTGTGTGAATAAAAGTTTCTGACAAAGTGATATTTAATAGATATTTGTGAATATATAAAGTATTTAAGCTTTTAAATAAAAAGAAGCTAGAATAGGCTGAGTAACTATTATTTGTGCCTTACATTTCTAAGTTTGGAAGTATTTTCTCATTCTATCAAGTGTATTGTTACGGAGTGCACTAACCTGGCTAAACATTAAGATTCCAACCGTAACAGATACCAATAGCCAAGTATATGTCTTCAGTAAATATACCTTGTATCGCTAGCAGCATATATGGGCAGCATGTAACTAAGCTGTAAGATCAGACGCGGCTATTGTTCAGTACAAGGCTTGGAAAAGGCACATCAGGTTTCCATTGTTAATAACAGCAACATCGACATACAAACATGTTGCCAACTAAAGGAAGTTCAAAACTGAATAATCCTTAGATGGGAAGCACATAAAAGATATCTGGTAACAAAAAGAGGGTTCAAAACCTGTTGATCATTGATCTAGGACCGACGGAGATATTCATTAATGAAAAAACTTGTGAGGGGAGCAAAGTTTGTGCAGTTATATTTATTTCTTTGAGCGTATGTATAACTGTGGTGTGTTTGGATGCCTGAAGTGATTGTTACAGAGGAATGCAGACTCTTGCGCCGCCTACTTACCTCTTCCCACACTACTCTCTGGAGAAAGGAGGGTAGATGTGTATTACTATGCATCGTCAGGAAGTCACCTAGCAACCTGGCTCTCTGATGATTCTCGTATGTTTTGAGAGGGCCAGCGTGACTATAAGGAATCATACCCACTACAGACTTTGTCAAATAAAGTCGTGGATTTAATCTATCAATCTTAATCCACTTTGGAAAGGTTTTAACGTATGTGTGGACCGGAGCCATTCAGTGAGCTGCGTCTGTATTCACTCACCATCTCTGAGACCCACACCCGCCTGGTTCACAGCAACGTATCATGATACACTCCAGCCCGAGTGTACAACTACTCCACACCGTGTTAATTGCCGCGCACACTCATTAAATGATCTTTCCTTTCATCATATCAGTGGTGTTTGTTTATGGTGTGTCTGGTGTGATCATTTTGTGCTTCTTCTGCGAAAGCTTTCTTCACGAAATCTCTCATTACTGTGGATCACGGTATGTCTGAGACGTTACGCACAAAGTTCTACCTGCTCTTCTATACTTGTCTATCTTAACTTTGATTAACTTTCGTAATATATGTTTTAGTTTTTCATTGCTTTGATTCAGTTGGGAATTAATTTTATGTTCGTGTCTTTATTATTAAGTCAATTTGAATCTAACATAAAGTGGGAGTGGGAGTTGTCATAGCTGGTTTTTGCTGATGACTCTGTGCTTTTGGGAGGTTCTGAAGAGTAGTTGCAGAAGTTGGTGGACGAGTTTGTTAGGGTATGTAAAAGAAGGAAATTGAAAGTGAATATACGAAAGAGTAAGGTGATGAGGATAACAAGAAATTTAGCTAATGAAAGATCGGATATCAGATTGGAGGGAGAGAGTATGGAGGAGGTGAATGTGTTCAGATATTTGGGAGTGAACGTGTCAGCAGATGGGTCTATAAAAGACGAGGTGAATCATAGAATAGGTGAGGGGGAAAAAGGTGAGTGGTGCACTGAGGTGTCTGTGGAGACAAAGAACTTTGTTCATGGAAGCAAAGAGAGAAACGTATGCGAGTATAGCTATACCAACACTCTTATACATGGGTTGGAAGCATACGTGGTGAATGTTGCAACAAGGAGAAGGCTGGAGGCAGTGAAGGTGTCGTATCTGAGGGCAATGTGTGGTGTAAATATAATACACAGAATCCGTAGTTTGGAGATTAGGAGGTGCTGGTTACTAAAAGTAAGGAAGGGTTGTTAAGGTGGGTTGAATATTTACAGTGGAGGGAACAAAATAGAATGACTTGGAGTGCGTATAAATCTGTAGTGGAAGGAAGGTGGGCTTGGGGTCGGTTTAGGAAAGGATGGAGGGAGGGGGTAAAGGAGGTTTTGTGTATAAGGGGGGCTTAGACTTCCAGCAAGCATTCATGATCGTGTTAGATCGGAGCGAGTGGAGGTAAATGGTTTTTAGAACTTGATGTGCTGTTGGAGTGTGACCAAAGTAATATTTATGAAAGGATTCAGGGAAACCGCCAGACCGGACTTGAGTCCTGGAGGTGGAAAGTACAGTGTCGGCACTCTGAAAGAGTGGAGATATGTTGCAGCTTTTTAATTATGGTGTAAGTGCGCCTCTAGCAAGACAGTAATGGAATGAATGATGATCAAAGTGTTTTCTTCTTTCGGATCACCTGCCTTGATGGGGAACGGCCGATGTGTTAATATAATATATTTAATTTCTTTCTCATTATATACATTTACATGTTATTCTTGTTCTTTTTTTATTTCTATTTTTACTAAGCACCGAGGAAAAACATATTTCTCGTCTTTGCCACATCCAGGACGCCGGAAAACGCTGCTAAAATCCCCCACCAGGCGAGCCACAAGGTCGCTACAGACACCTCTATTGGAATTTAAACAATTCATTGTGTTGGCCGCGATGTAGGTCGGTGTAACATAGAGCATAACAAAGCCAGTTTGACCAACAACTTTATGACTGCGACTCCGTCATCTTCACCTGGTGACACACGTTCACACAAATATCCTTACATTAAGTTACTACTGTTGTGGCAGTATTTTAAACAAAATATACGAAAAAATACTTCCTCTTATTTTTTCTTAGACGGACTGAAAATTCTAGTAGAAGAAAGAGAACTTGAAAAAAGAAAAAGTCGAGGGGTTGAAGTGCTAATCTTTCTGCTTAAAGTTACTGTGACACACGTCCCCAGGGTGTGTCTCAAGAACACGTTCACAGGGTGTGTCTTAAGAACACGTTCACAGGGTGTGTCTCAAGAACACGTCCCCAGGGTGTGTCTCAAGAACACGTTCACAGGGTGTGTCTTAAGAACACGTTCACAGGGTGTGTCTCAAGAACACGTTCACAGGGTGTGTCTCAAGAACACGTCCCCAGGGTGTGTCTCAAGAACACGTTCACAGGGTGTGCCACAAGAACACGTTCACAGGGTGTGTCTCAAGAACACGTTCACAGGGTGTGCCACAAGAACACGTCCCCAGGGTGTGTCTCAAGAATACGTCCCCAGGGTGTGTCTCAAGAATACGTCCCCAGCGTGAGTCAAAAGAACACGTCCCCAGAGTGTACTTAAAGAACACGTCCCCAAGGTGTCTCAAGAACATGTCCCCAGTGTGTGCCTCAAGAACACGTCCCGAGGGTGTGTCTCAAGAACACGTCCCCAAGGTGTACCTCAAGAACTCGTCCCCAGGGTGTGTTTCACGAACACATCCCCAGGGTGTCTCAAAAACACGTCCGCAGGGTATGTCTCAAAAACACGTCCCCAAGGTGTGTAGACAGCCTGTACTGTCTGCACAGACAGCTTATGCTGTCTGCCAGCTTAGCTCATATTTCGCGCCACTCAGGTGCTGCCCTCTGGGCCTGCTCCAGGTCAGTGGGATGCTGGGCCCACACTCTCTCACTCTCACAGCGGCCTGGCAGCAAGACACAAGGCCTGCTACTAGTTCTCCCTCTCGTGGGATGGCCTCCCCTGCCATGGGCACAACACACAAGCCTGTGTACCCACCACTACATTACAAATAAAGTAAGAAGCCTCGGGAAGACGTATCATTGAACCCCGCTTGCAGCATCACCAAATAATTCGTTATAATTGGTGGGAAGCGGTGGTGGCAGCAGTTGTGTTTGCCGGGAGAGAGGAAGGAAGAGGGATGAAGTCATCTTCACTTCATCATCCTATACAAGAAGCATCCATCTCTCAACGAGTTATCCTGATGTCGTGTCTGCACGTTTGAGCAACCAGACACAGGTACAAGCAGGATCCAGCCGAAATTTGCTGAATTTCTTCGAGAATTGTAAGTGGCGTCCCAGTGATCCCACGCCACAGTGCCCCACGCTGTTTCTCAAGTCACGTGTTCAGCGTCACTTGTATGTTGCTCTTGTTGCTCAGCTCAGCACAGCTGTTTCAGCAAGCCAGAGGTGGGTTTTGTGGTGATTTCTGCGTCCAGTGTGTCTCCCTGTGTTTGTGGGTGGGGGAGGAGGAGGAGGAAGTGGCCGTTCCTCACCTTGCCCATGCTCGCCCTACTCACACCTCACCAGCCTACCTCCACACTCCACCACTATGTGTTCACTCCCTCTGCTGTATTTTCTGCTGTTTTTCGTGTGAATTCATTGCCAGAGCTGTGTATCCGAGTGCCCGAGGCCACTCGAAGCTACGTGGATCAGCAAGCCACGTGGTTCAGCAAGCCCCGTGCATCAGCAAGCCACGTAGAGCAGCAAGCCATGTGGATCAGCATGCTACGTAGATCACGACACCACGTGGATCACGACGCCATGTGGGGTGTGGGCGATGTCATGTGGATCTACAAGCCACGTGGGTTACCAAGCCAGATGTCCCAGGCCTCATGCGGTGGTCTGCTGCCCACATCACATTGACGTCACCGATGCTGCTGCCCGACTTCATGACGTCACGATATCTGCCTGACATCACCTCGAGATGTCTGCTGACATCACAGTGCTGCTGGCATCACCTCGCGACGTCACGCCTGACATCACATGATGTCACATCGAGTGTTTCAGTAAATATTTCATTATTGTCGAGAAGATTGAGAGAAGATATATGTCGTGTGTTAATTAATTCCTCTCAGTCAGTGTTCTCACATGTTAGTATATGGCTTAGTGTCAGTTTTGTGCACAGAAAAGCATCTTTTGCTAGTTAAGCCATGTTGTACCATGGGTGTGTGTAAAGTTTTCCGTGTGTCCAGTGGCCTGAGCCAGACCTGAATAGCACCACTGTGTTAAGTCACCCGGTGTGACCAGCGCGTTTGACAGCTGATATCAGTCAGCCCCTGAGCGTATGAGCCCCCTTTTACAGAAAGCTCTTATGCTCGTCGCTCATAGATGTTCTGCAGAATCGTACCTGCTACGATTCCCATCGAGATTTGTTTCACTTCACCTCCAGACCTTCAGAGTGCAGTTATATGTAGAGAAACAAGTCTGGGGATGCTTAGACTAACCTCTGCTATAACTCCAACTGCCGAGAGAATGACACTCTTCAAGCCGCAGTTAGCCCTGTCGGCAGGTGCTGTGTCAGCTTCGTGTCACAAGCTTCAGTGAGCTCCTGCACAAAGATGTCACTTTGACTGCTAGCTCGCTCACTGAAGTCTGGTGTATGATGTTACGACTCCCAGATGTTTCGCCCAGTCGTCTCTGCCATGACTCGCTTCACGACTTACTCCATGCTTGCCGGCAGTGACAGCCCAGTGTCAGTACCAGTCGAGAAGTGTCCTCCTGAGTTGCTTGCCAGAAGTCCTGCCCAGTTGCCGAGTTTTGTCGACGCCTCACTCGAGAGCACCAGCATGTCGTGCCCCAGGTTGAGTGAAACCTGCAGCGACTCCTACGATGACTGCTTCACCATTCCAGAGGAGACTGTACCCTGTTACGTCACAGCTCAGCCGTAGCGATGACTCCTGTGTTGCAGTATCTGTCCAGATGCAGGAAGGTGTGCAGTGATGTCCTTCGACGCTCACTGCCTTTGACCACGATGTTTAGCACACCCCACATGTTTTTTTCTTCCTTCCCTGTAGGAAGTTTTTTTTTTCCATGTCCATATGTACATATATGTTTTTTATTTTGTGTTCTGTGCCCTGTTCCTACGAGAGAAAGACCGAGTTTTTTTTACCACCAGTATTGTCGCGTCAGGACGACGCGAGGTAGGTGGCCGAGCGAATGTATATAGCCTGTACTGTCTGCACAGACAGCTTATGCTGTCTGCCAGCTTAGTTCATATTTCGCGCCACTCAGGTGCTGCCCTCTGGGCCTGCTCCAGGTCAGGGGGATGCTGGGCCCACACTCTCTCACTCTCACAGCGGCCTGGCAGCAAGACACAAGGCCTACTACTAGTTCTCCCTCTCGTGGGATGGCCTCCCCGGCCATGGGCATAACACACAAGCCTGTGTACCCACCACTACATTACAAATAAAGTAAGAAGCCTCCAAAGACGTTTATAATTCACACCCCGCTTGCAGATAACCAATAATCACGTTATAGGTGTACCTCAAGAACACGTCCCCAAGGTGTACCTCAAGAACACGTCCCCAGGGTGTGTCTCAAGAACACGTCCCCGTGGTGTGTCTCAAGAACACGTACCCAGGGTGTCTCAAGAACACATCCCCAGGGTGTGTCTCAAGAACACGTCTCCAAGGTGTACCTCAAGAACACGTCCCCAGGGTGTCTGAAGAACACTTCCCCAGGGTGTATCTGAAGAATACGTCCCCAGGGTGTGTCTCAAGAATACGTCCCTGGGGTGTGTCTCAAGAACACGTCCCTGGGGGTGTGTCTCAAGAACACGTCCCCAGGGTGTGTCTCAAGAACACGTCCCCAGGGTGTGTCTCAAGAACACGTACCCAGGGTGTCTCAAGAACAAGTCCCCATGGTGTGTCTCAAGAACCCATCCCCAGGGTGTGCCTCAATAACACGTCCCCAGGGTGTGTCTCAAGAACTAGTCCCCAGGGTGTGTCTCAAGAACTAGTCCCCAGGGTGTACCTCAAGAACACGTCCCCAAGGTGTGCCTCAAGAACACGTCCCCAGGGTGTGTCTCAAAGAACACGTCCCCAGGGTGTGTCTCAAAGAACACGTCCCCAGGGCTTGCCTCAATAACACGTCCCCAGGATGTGTCTCAAGAACACGTCCCCAGGGTGTGTCTCAAGAACACGTCCCCAGGGCGTGTCTCAAGAACCCTTCCCCAGGTTCATGTGTCCAGGAATCTTCCAGTGTGCCCCCGGATGTCTCACCTTCCTCATTTCTTCACTTCTCTGAGGTCAGTGTTCAGTACCATCTCTGGATCCATGTCTCCAGTGTCCTCTCAAGAGAACTTCCACACTTCCCAGAATTCAGTGGCTTTAGCCACCACCAGTGACCTTGCTGGATGGGAGCTTGGTCTTATGTAGCTGGTCTATGGTCGAAACTATCCGGGTGAGTGGAATTACAGGAGGGACACAGAAATCTGCGTCCTGTAATTACGAGAAGCAGGCGGAGGAAGAAGTAGAAACATGCAGACAACTTCGTAAAGGTATCCCTCGGGGATACTTAATAAGATCAAACATAAGGAAATAGAAATGTGAAATTCAGTATTTAGTGAGAGTTAGAGAAAGGTAATGACTGAACTGTAAGAAAAAGTGCAATGTGAAGTAACCAGTAAGAGAGTATATAACACTGTATGTATAGAAGAGGAACTTTCAGCACACCACAACTGCTGAAGAAGGTAGTGGAAACCAAGCGTTATACACCAACGGGGAGGGAACTATGTAGCATGCAGACATAGGGAGTAAAACTGAAGGGTAATAGAATGTACATAAAGATCTTACCATAGCTGGTACTGAGCCTTGATAAAATTAAAATATTTGGAGACGAATTAATCGTGCTCTGAAAGTTAAGTTGACAGATATTCAACAAGATGATTTTAGAAACTTTACTGAGTAGAAAATCAAGAGAATTTAAATAGTACAAGTGAAAACAATATTGAGCAGTCACTTGTTTCCTAAACTAAGAGAACAGAAACTTGTTTCGTAAAGGAGGAACAGGTTTTGGAAGACTTCATTGTGAAACAACCGAGAACATGAAGGTGAATGCACTCTCTCTGCTTACAAAGGTACACATTAATTAAATATTAACGCTTCGTGACACAGTTTAGCTAGGCATCGAAGTGTAACTCAGAAGGAGAGATTAATAAAACTGTCAAAATGATCCAGAGGAGAGAAACACTGCCATAAGTTATGTGATAAACCTTGCGGAAGAGATCAACGAGGTAGCATGAGTTTCAAAACTGCTGAGAGGGCCTCATGAGCTGAAAGTAGAAAGTATATTGATTCCAACAACATGGATGAAAGGACACAAATGTACACACTTTGGACGTTTCCATTGACTGCGCCATTTGGAGTGATCAAGGTGCCAGGACCTTGAGTGTGTACAGCACAAGATATCCACAGGACCAATGACAGCATAAGTTACACAGGATCAGTGACAGCATAAGTTACACAGGATCAGTGACAGCATAAGTTACACAGGACCAATGACACCATAAGTTACACAGGACCAGTGACAGCATAAGTTACACAGGACCAATGACACCATAAGTTACACAGGACCAGTGACAGCATAAGTTACACAGGACCAGTGACAGCATAAGTTACACAGGACCAGTGACAGCATAAGTTACACAGGACCAATGACACCATAAGTTACACAGGACCAGTGACAGCATAAGTTACACAGGACCAATGACACCATAAGTTACACAGGACCAGTGACAGCATAAGTTACACAGGACCAGTGACAGCATAAGTTACACAGGACCAGTGACAGCATAAGTTACACAGGATCAGTGACAGCATAAGTTACACAGGATCAGTGACAGCATAAGTTACACAGGATCAGTGACAGCATAAGTTACACAGGATCAGTGACAGCATAAGTTACACAGGATCAGTGACAGCATAAGTTACACAGGATCAGTGACAGCATAAGTTACACAGGACCAATGACACCATAAGTTACACAGGACCAGTGACAGCATAAGTTACACAGGACCAATGACACCATAAGTTACACAGGACCAGTGACAGCATAAGTTACACAGGACCAGTGACAGCATAAGTTACACAGGACCAGTGACAGCATAAGTTACACAGGACCAATGACACCATAAGTTACACAGGACCAGTGACAGCATAAGTTACACAGGACCAATGACACCATAAGTTACACAGGACCAGTGACAGCATAAGTTACACAGGACCAGTGACAGCATAAGTTACACAGGACCAGTGACAGCATAAGTTACACAGGATCAGTGACAGCATAAGTTACACAGGATCAGTGACAGCATAAGTTACACAGGATCAGTGACAGCATAAGTTACACAGGATCAGTGACAGCATAAGTTACACAGGATCAGTGACAGCATAAGTTACACAGGATCAGTGACAGCATAAGTTACACAGGACAGTGACAGCATAAGTTACACAGGACCAGTGACAGCATAAGTTACACAGGACCAGTGACAGCATAAGTTACACAGGACAGTGACAGCATAAGTTACACAGGATCAGTGACAGCATAAGTTACACAGGATCAGTGACAGCATAAGTTACACAGGACCAGTGACAGCATAAGTTACACAGGACCAGTGACAGCATAAGTTACACAGGATCAGTGACAGCATAAGTTACACAGGATCAGTGACAGCATAAGTTACACAGGATCAGTGACAGCATAAGTTACACAGGACCAGTGACAGCATAAGTTA
Organism: Cherax quadricarinatus; assembly: GCF_026875155.1. Taxonomy (NCBI): domain Eukaryota; kingdom Metazoa; phylum Arthropoda; class Malacostraca; order Decapoda; family Parastacidae; genus Cherax; species Cherax quadricarinatus. The sequence goes on along the minus strand of NC_069405.1, from coordinate 90,914,105 downwards.
CACAGGATCAGTGACAGCATAAGTTACACAGGATCAGTGACAGCATAAGTTACACAGGATCAGTGACAGCATAAGTTACACAGGACCAATGACAGCATAAGTTTCACAGGATCAGTGACAGCATAAGTTACACAGGACCAGTGACAGCATAAGTTACACAGGACCAGTGACAGCATAAGTTACACAGGATCAGTGACAGCATAAGTTACACAGGACCATGACAGCATAAGTTACACAGGATCAGTGACAGCATAAGTTACACAGGACCAGTGACAGCATAAGTTACACAGGACCAATGACAGCATAAGTTACACAGGACCAGTGACAGCATAAGTTACACAGGACCAATGACAGCATAAGTTACACAGGATCAGTGACAGCATAAGTTACACAGGACCATGACAATAAGTAACAGGACAGTGAAGCATATTACACAGGACCAGTGACAGCATAAGTTACACAGGACCAGTGACAGCATAAGTTACACAGGATCAGTGACAGCATAAGTTACACAGGATCAGTGACAGCATAAGTTACACAGACAGTGACAGCATAAGTTACACAGGATCAGTGACAGCATAAGTTACACAGGATCAGTGACAGCATAAGTTACACAAGACCAGTGACAGCATAAGTTACACAGGACCAGTGACAGCATAAGTTACACAAGACCAGTGACAGCATAAGTTACACAAGACCAGTGACAGCATAAGTTACACAAGACCAGTGACAGCATAAGTTACACAAGACCAGTGACAGCATAAGTTACACAAGACCAGTGACAGCATAAGTTACAAAAGACCAGTGACAGCATAAGTTACACAAGACCAGTGACAGCATATAACAACAGTGACAGCATATACAAGACCAGTGACAGCATAAGTTACACAAGACCAGTGACAGCATAAGTTACACAGGACCAGTGACAGCATAAGTTACACAAGACCAGTGACAGCATAAGTTACACAAGACCAGTGACAGCATAAGTTACACAGGACCAGTGACAGCATAAGTTACACAAGACCAGTGACAGCATAAGTTACACAAGACCAGTGACAGCATAAGTTACACAGGACCAGTGACAGCATAAGTTACACAGGATCAGTGACAGCATAAGTTACACAAGACCAGTGACAGCATAAGTTACACAGACCAGTGACAGCATAAGTTACACAAGACCAGTGACAGCATAAGTTACACAGGACCAGTGACAGCATAAGTTACACAGGACCAGTGACAGCATAAGTTACACAGGACCAGTGACAGCATAAGTTACACAAGACCAGTGACAGCATAAGTTACACAGGACCAGTGACAGCATAAGTTACACAGGACCAGTGACAGCATAAGTTACACAGGACCAGTGACAGCATAAGTTACACAAGACCAGTGACAGCATAAGTTACACAGGACCAGTGACAGCATAAGTTACACAAGACCAGTGACAGCATAAGTTACACAGGACCAGTGACAGCATAAGTTACACAGGACCAGTGACAGCATAAGTTACACAAGACCAGTGACAGCATAAGTTACACAAGACCAGTGACAGCATAAGTTACACAAGACCAGTGACAGCATAAGTTACACAGACCAGTGACAGCATAAGTTACACAGGACCAGTGACAGCATAAGTTACACAAGACCAGTGACAGCATAAGTTACACAGACCAGTGACAGCATAAGTTACACAGGACCAGTGACAGCATAAGTTACACAGGACCAGTGACAGCATAAGTTACACAGGACCAGTGACAGCATAAGTTACACAAGGACCAGTGACAGCATAAGTTACACAAGACCAGTGACAGCATAAGTTACACAGGACCAGTGACAGCATAAGTTAACACAGACCAGTGACAGCATAAGTTACACAAGACCAGTGACAGCATAAGTTACACAAGACCAGTGACAGCATAAGTTACACGACCAGTGACAGCATAAGTTACACAAGACCAGTGACAGCATAAGTTACACAGGACACTCGATTACCTGACGCTTGTTCCACGACCATGACACATAGTTACACAGACCAGTCACCATCACACACACTTGACGCTGTCACACCACTACAGCTTTCACAACCTACAGCATAGTTCCACGCACAACCTCACCTGTATTCACCTACTTTCACCACGACTCACCTACCACCACCTCACCTCACCACCCACCTCACCTCACCACCACTCACCTTCATCCACCACTTCACTTCACCTTCACCACCACCTCCACCTCACCACACCCACCTTATCACCACCTCATCTTATCACCCCCTCACCTCACTACCACCTCACCTCACCACCACCTTCACCCACCTCACACCACCACCTCACCTCACCACCATCTCACCTCACCACCATCTCACCTCACCACCACCTCACCTTACCACCACCTCACCTTACCACCACCTCACCTCACCACCACCTCACCTCACCACCATCTCACCTCACCACCACCTCACCTTATCACCATCTCACTTCACCACCACCTCACCACCACTTCCCTCACGTCACCTTAAGGCCACTTCACGTCACCTCACCTTGCTTGTATGCTTGTATGCTACAGAGACGATGTTTTTACATATTTCCTTGTCGGTGCCCCGTTGCCTGATCGCTAAAGCTCTCGCTTCACACGGCGAGGGTCTGCGTTCGATTCCCAGCGAGGGTAGAAACATTGGGCGTGTTTCTTTACACCTGTTGTCTATGTTCACCCATCAGTAAAATGGGTACCTGGGTGTTAGTGGACTGGTGTGGGTCACATCCTGGGACAAGGACCTAATTTGCGAGAAATGCTCTGCATAACAAGCTACTTTCTATATAGTAGCATGTCACTGATGTCAGCTATGGTCTGTATACCTTGTACTTGTACTGTTTCTGAAGATATTATAACAAAGCTTTACACTCCTCAAACTGTATTGTAACCACAGCACTCGGATATACTTTAATATCTAAATTACTTAAGTTTTATATTAAACTAACAAGTATTGATAACAAGAGAGCGTCAAGGAAGCAGCAGATACAGTGGATTTGTTTAAGTACTGACTTAGACAAATATAATTAAAATGTGAACATTCTGGATAGAGAAATATGAATGAGGGTGGACACTGTCAGTACCACTAGACTGATCAATCTTGACCTTACCAAACCAGCACTAACCTATAAATAAATAATAAAAAAAGTATTATGTCGACAGGTTGGACGAAGAGAGCAGGAACCAGTAATGCCGGTCAGTCTAGTAAGTGTAGTCAGGATCAGAGACACGATCCTCGCAGACACAAGAAGATAGTGATTACTAGAGTGAACCAGTGACTCACTCGCCCCTAAGAGGAGCTAGTCACTCTCCAGGTGCCTTCACTCAACCACCAGGCAGAGCTGCTCATCACGACAACCATAAATGAGACGGTAAGTGCTGACAAGATTGGCCAGCGCGTGCTTCCTCTGATACTGCCGAGGTAAACACCACCAGCACCGTGACCAAGCACTACACATTCTGGCAGTACCACTCACATTAGCGGTAAGAGAACACCAACAGCTGGGAGCTCATTACCAGTAACAACTGTAGGCACTCTAGTAACAATAGCTGAGACTACAAAAATAGCAACAGCTGTGAGTACAATAATAACAACAGCTACGAACGCAACAGCAAAAAAAGCCTGCAGTGACAGTAACAATACCGCAACAGCAGTAATAGTAAGAGAAAGAACCCCAATAACAGATTTTAGATATTGCCGTTGAAGCTGCTAGTTCATTGTTCACTCATTAACCATCCTATGGACGGTAGCATAGTGACAAGAACAGCAGTAGCAACATTAATAGCAATCGCAGCAAGGTACCGGGATTTATCTTCAAAGCTCGAGGCGTGTGTCCCAGGCCGGGGTAAAGGTGGCCAGGGACTCCCGGTAACCTCAACTCCTAGTTAAAAGATCTCTCATTTCTGTACATAAGAATATAAGAAAGAACACTGCAACAGGCCTACTGACCCATGCGAAGCAGGTCCATGCCACCCCCCGGCCTAGAACAATGACCACCTAGTCAGGTCTCTTCCACTTAAGGAAGGAGCACGGCACCAGACCTGGTAGCCCAAGCTAGTCAGGGCCAACTCACACCCACTCATGTATTCATCCAACCTATTTTTAAAACTACACAAGGTCTTAGCTTCTATATGGCACTCGAGAGTTTGTTCCACTCATCTACAACTCTGTTACCAAACCAGTGCTTTCCTATTTCCTTCCTGAATCTGAATTTTTCCAACTTGAAACCAGGAGGTCTGGTCACAGACCGGGCCGCGGGGGCGTTGACCCCCGGAACTCTCTCCAGGTAAACTCCAGGTAATTGCTGCGAGTCCTGTCTTGGCTGGATATTTTCAGCACGCTATTTACATCCCCTTTATTTATTCCTGTTTTCCATTTATACACCTCAATCATATCCCCCCTAATTCTACGCCTTTCTAGAGCGTGCAGATTCAGGGCCCTCAGTCTATCCTCATAAGGAAGGTTTCTGATACATGGGATCAACTTGGTCATCCTCCTCTGTACGTTTACCAGTGTATTTATATCCATTCTGTAATATGGTGACCAGAACTGTGCAGCATAATCTAAATGAGGCCTAACCAAGGATATATAGAGTTGAAGAACAACCTGAAGACTTCTATTGTTTATACTTCTTGATATGAAGCCAAGGATTCTGTTAGCTTTACTGCGAACACTTATGTACTGTTGTCTTGGTTTCAGATAACTGCTAACCAGAACTCCTAAATTCTTTTCGCAGTCACTAGTATTAAGATCTACACTACACTGGGGCCTTATCACAGACCGGGCCGCGGGGGCATTGACCCCTAGAACTTTCTCCTGGTAAACTCCAGGTATTCAATTTATAAGTGGCATTGTTATTGTCCTGTCCAACAATTAGAACTTTGCATTTGTCTATATTAAACTGCATCTGCCACTTCTCAGACCATTGCATCAGTCTATTCAAATCATCCTGGAGTGCTCTAGTGTCCTCAATAGAATGAATTGGACGGCCAATTTTTGTGTCATCAGCAAATTTGCTTAAGTCGCTACTTATTCCCTCGTCTGTATCGTTTATGTATATTGTGAACAACAAGGGGCCCAACACTGACCAACATGCCCCCACTCTGATCTCTCACCATTAATGCAAACTCTTTGCTCCCTATTTGTCAACCATGCCTCTACCCAGGAAAAAATTTCTTCTCGTATTCCATGTGCCTTAAGTTTCCTCAAAAGTTTCTGATATGGAACTCTATCGAAAGCCTTACTAAAGTCCATATACACAATATCATATTCATTACCATGATCTACCTCCTCAAACACCTTAGCGAGAAAAGTTAGTAAATTCGTAAGACAGGAACGTCCCTTTGTAAAACCGTGTTGAGATTCATTAATCAATTTATGCCTATCAAGATGGCTAGGAATTTCCTCGGCAATTATTGATTCCATAAATTTTCCCACTATTGAGGTGAGGCTTATTGGTCTATAGTTCGAAGCCAAGGACCTGTCACCTGCCTTGTAAATAGGTATTACATTTGCCATTTTCTACTTATAAGGCACTATGCCAGTTTGTAGTGATATGTTGAAAAGATTAGGGAAAGGTTAGCAAAGTTCCTCTTTACATTCCTTTAACACCCTTGCAAACAGTTCATCAGGACCTGGGAATTTGTTAGGTTTTAATTTCTCTATTTGTCTGAGGACCATGTCACTAGTTACTGCAATCGTACATGGCTTTTTATCGTCCTGTTCTACATAATTTATTATTTCTGGAATTTCGCTAGTATCAACCTGAGTAAAAACTGTGATCTGACCAGAGTTACTCTTAAGTGGGACAATCTTGTCTCTAATCTTACTTCTGTATACCTGAAAGAACCCTTTTGGGTTAGTCTTTGAATCCCTTGCGACCTTAGCCTCATAATTCCTTTTTGCTTTTCTTATTCTTTTTTTTTATTTCTCTCTTTAATTGAATATGTTGATTTCTTAACTGCCCATCCCTTCTTTTGATATGCCTATATATGCCTCTCTTTTGATCAATGAGATGTTTTAATCTATTGTTTATCCATTTGGGATAAATTTTTAGATCTAATTTCCCTACTTGGAACAAAAGTTGACTGAGCAGCTAGAACTATGCTCTGAAAAACGTCATATTGACAACCAACACCAGCTACCTCACCCATAATCAGATCATCCCAACTTAGCCCACCCAGGTAATTTTTCAGTCCCATGAAATCAGCCAATCGAAAGTCTGGGACAGAGACTTGATTGCAGTTTACTGGGTGATTCCATAATATATTGAAACTAAGTGATTTGTGATCACTTTCCCCAAGCTCATCATTAACCTCTAGTTGGTTCTGTCACAAACTGTTCTAAAAAGCGGTCCTGAACTGTATCAAGAAAGTCACTAGACTCAAGATTCCCTGTCAAATTGTTCCAATCAATTTGTCTAAAGTTAAAATCCTCCATTAACACAACATTTTCATATCTAGATGCCTTATGAATTTCGTCCCAAAACAGCTTACTGCACTCCCTATCAAGGTTTGGGGGCCTATAAATGACACCCAAAGTTAATTTTTCATACCCCTTGAGAAACTGTAGCCATCAACACCACTCCCAGCAAAGTTATAATTCTTCCCAACAGTCAGGTTGCACTGAACGTCTCAAAAGCACTTTCACAAGCTAACACCAGAGTTGCCATCGCTTCTAGCACTTCAATAAAGGATATAACCAGAACAAAATCCAAGCACCACGAACCAGTCAATGCAGGAGTTTACACTATACCCTGTGGAGGCTGTGACAAGATTTACGTAGGTGAAACAGCCAGAAACCTCGACACCCGCCTCAATGAACACATTTACGCATGTAGGAACGATAACTTGTACAACACCGAAATTCCACCAATCATCTCATGAAATTCAGGGACGCCCAATTAGTGATCAAAGAAACTAATTTCCGCAGACGCAAGTGCCTCGAATCAGCACTGATCGCTGTTTCGAATACAATTAAACAAAACAACGGCAGCTTCACCATCTCCGAAGTCTTAGCAAGAATCCTCCTGAAAACAGTAAACCCTGCCATCACGTAGTCTCTCCTGTTATACTACACAAAGCACAGAGAGTGAACACTGAAACAAGCTGCCTCATTCCAGTTTATATTTGTCCAACCTATTTTTATGTTACCCAAGTAATAGATTTTATATCCTTTTACTCATGTACGAATTAATTGTTCTACCATATTGTATTACTTTTGTCACTACCACTACTACTACTACTACCACTAGTGAACATCGAAATGGTACCTCACTAGTATTACACCTCACTCCGAGCCTTTATATACCCTCTGTGTCCATGTATTGTTTGTAATGGCTTGATAAAGCTCCTGGAGAGCGAAACGTTGCCACAATAAATGTCACATTAGTTGCACTTGTGTCCTTTTACTTTACATGTAGCCAAACAGATTCTGTGTCCGATGTTTTTATTCTTATATCATGTCTAACACAGCAATTTAAATTATCTCTGACATACATTGCCACTCCACCACCCTTCCTGTTGACCCTATCAGTGTGGAATAGCTTATAACCCTTTATGCTGCATTCAGAAGGCAGTTCTCTATCTTTCAAGTTGAACCAGGTCTCTGTTATACCAATAATATCTATATTACCTGCGCCTGCGAGTAATCTTAGCTCATCTATCTTATTTCTTAGACTCCTACTATTTGTATAGTAAACCTTAAGGGAGCTAGTCACTCGTTGCCCTCTACTATCTCTCTTTGTTTGTTGATAAGTTGCTTTGCCTTTATTAGGAACTTTATTTTGAATATTGTCTTTTAAACACATCCCTGAGGTATCCTGGTAATATCTGCTGTTTCCAACAATAATATTGTAGCCTAATTGTTTCCCACAGACACCCATACCTCTATAATCTATCAGTTTAAAGTCCTAGATTAGTCGTCAATTACCCCATCAATCGAATTGACTAATACAACCACTCCAACCCCAGAGAGATGAACCCCATCCCTTGAATACATATCATGTTTGCCATAGAATTTGTCAGTTATCAATGAATGGGATTGCAAGTTCCTTGCAGTACCTGTCTAGCCAGCAGTTTATACCAACTGCCCTAGAAATCCATTCATTGCCCACTCCCCTTCTAGGCAAGATGCTACATATGATAGGGATCCCTCCCTTAGACCTGACTACTTCTATGGCTGACCTGTACTTATCCAGCAGCTCCTGTCTCCTGCCCTTCCCAATGTCATTTTCCACCAGCACTAAGACAATATTATCCAACCTGCTGACTGACTTTTCTATATCTGTTACAAAAAGCACAGTCCATATATCTTACCTAAGAGACTCCCATAATCAAAATATTCTACCTTGATTAGCAGGGGAGTCAGTGGTACCTTTAACCTCACTAACCACTGAAGTACACTCGTCTTGGAGAACAGAGAATCGATTTCATACCTTCACATCTTCTTTATTAACCCTCCTTATCTTCCTTCTTCCTGAACTGTGAACCACTTGCCACTTGAAGCAGCTGCCACTCTAACTGCTGGTAAGCATTTCCTCCTTACCAGCACCAACTGTGTCACACTCTCTCCCAAACACATCTAGGCGAAGCTTCAGCCTCCTATTTTCCTCCTGAAGAAGTAGAACCTCCTTCTTCAACACTTTAACCTGAGATTCTAAAATACTACAACAAGCCATGGTGCTTGGTAACACCCCACGCTAATACCCAGACAGCTTAGGACAGGTATGACCACACGTGACCTCTGACCGACAATCAGCAACTGGATTATGACTTCGTTGCGCACTCTGCGAGTTCACTTTCAGCTATGTAGAAGAGAAACATGGAGACAGGGAACCTCCCTGCTGGACTCAGATTGACAGTGTGATATCATGCTGGCCAAACAACAGCGTAGAATCTGCTTTTGCAGTTTATTGTGTACCCCATATCCATCCTGTGGATGGTAGTGGCTGGTTTACTCTGCACCCCATATCTCTCCTATTGATGGTAGTGGATAGTTTATTGTGCACCCTACATCCATCCTGTGGATTATAGTGGCTAGTTTATTGTACACCAAATACCAATCCTGTGGATTGTAGTGGCTAGTTTATTGCACACCAAATACCCATCCTGTGGCTGGTAATTCAAAAAGTCTAGGAAGAAGTCTTCCTAGATCTTCCTACATCTGGACATGTATCTATAAATTATGCTTAATTTGTTAGAACCAAGTTTAGTACCTGGAGTCTACCTGGAGGGTATCCTGAGGATCAACGCGCCCACGTAGGTTATTATACTGCGTATCTCTATATTCCTCAATACCTGGACAGTCAAGAACATAATTTTCAAGACAGTAACTACAAGACTGACCAGATACTTTGCATTTACCTTGATCATTGTGTTTGTGTAAACAAACTTGCCAAGTCTAAACCTGGATACTACAGCATCGATATGTTTACACTACAACGAAATAGAAATGTGAAATTCAATATTTAGTGAGAGTTAGAGAAAGGTAATGACTGAACTGTAAGAAAGAGTGCAATGTGAAGTAACCAGTAAGAGAGTATATAACACTGTATGTATAGAAGAGGAACTTTCAGAACATCACAGCTGATTCTTATATATTCTTATCGTTGTACCTTCATGATATCACAGTAAGTTATAGACTGATATTCGGCTTAATTATTTACTTTTAATATTTACACGGTTAACACAGACTAAGGTTATATTCCGCCTCTTCTTCAAATTACTTTCGTTCACAAATTCCTTCTCTTTATGATGGACAAGAATTACAGTGTGAGATGTAGTTTCTGAGTTATATTGTATGTACTGTAGTAACTGGTTTCGTTATTGAATATTCTTAAAGTCACTATGATGCCCCGTAGCCTGATCGCTGAAGCTCTCGCTTCACACGGCGAGATCTGCGTTCGATTCTCAGCGAGGGTAGAAACATTGGGCGTGTTTCTTTACACCGGTTGTCTATGTTCACCATCAGTAAAATTGGTTCCTAGGAGAATAGTGAGACAAGGAGAATAGTGAGGCAAGAAAAATATTGAGGCAAGGAGAAGAGTGAGACGAAGAGACAAGGAAAACAGTGAGAAAATAGTGAGGAGAATTCAAGAGAACGAGGATCAGGTAAGCTTAGACGGGGATCTGCACAGGCTGCAAGCCTAGTCTTGACGGGGATCTGCACAGGCTGCAAGCCTAGTCTTGACGGGGATCTGCACAGGCTGCAAGCCTAGTCCTACAAATGGCTCTTGGAGTTTAACCTCATAGAGGACAGAGGCTGCAAAACTCACTGAAGGAAAATCCTCTTGGGGTGAGCATCATATCGAGCACATCTCCTGAGGTGCACATCAACCAAATAACAGCTGCACCATACTGGCGCCATGGAAACCTGAGAACAGCATTTCGACATCTAAGTAAGGATCCATTCACTACACTAAACCATGTACGTCAGGTTGATATTGGAGTATGAAGTACCAGTATGGAACCCACACCTGACCAAACACGTCAAGATATTAGAGAAAGTGCAAAGATTTGTAACAAGATTAAGTGAGGGGGTTTGTCCTACGAGGAGAGGTTAAGGGAACTGAACCTAACAACACTGGAAGAATGGAGGGATAGGGAGGGAGACATGATAACAACATATAAAATATTGAGAGGTATTGACAAGGTGGATAGGGACAGAATGTTTCTGAGATGGGACACAACAACAAGGTGTCACACCTGGAAGTTGAACACTCAGAGATGTTAGGAATTGCTTCTTCCGTCACAGTAGTGTCAGGAAATGGAACAATCTGGAGAGTGATGTAGTGAAGGCAGGATCCATACATAGCTTTAAGAAGAGGTACGATCAAGCTCATGGAGCGATCAGTGAAGAGGCGGTGTCAGGAGCTATGAATCTACCCCTGCAACCATAATTAGGCGAGTGCGGTGGAGGAGCGCAACTCTCTAGACTCTGAATATCCCATAAGTGTTTAGCGCTTCTTCCAGGAATGCAACGATAACCATCCTATTCAACTACTGAGGCAATTAAACGTAAAAAAGACATGGAAAGATCGGTAAGGATTTGAATAGTCTACAGTGATAGTCAGGTAATTAACAACTGGAAAACATCCGTGACCCCGGGGACTAGGAGATAGGTGAGTACTAAGAACTAGGAATATATAGATGAATTCTAAATATACAAGGTATAGAGATATCCGAAAGTACTTCTTCAGTGTGAGAAAGGTTAGTAAGTGGAACGATCTGAATAACGAAGTGGTGGAGTGATGATAGACGCAGCCAGACGTCAACACTTGACCTTTCAGCAACATTAACTAGATGAACATCAAAATGGTATACAATACCGACAGGTTGGTAGGTAAGACACATAGGCAACAGTTAGGCAACTTTATTCCGAAACGTTTCGCCTACACAGTAGGCTTCTTCAGTCGAATACAGAAAGTAGGCAGGAACAGTAGAGAAGACGATGTAATTAGTCCATCACCCTTGAAGTCGTAGAATATGAGGTTGTCAGTCCCTCGGCCTGGAGAAGTTCAGTTCCATAGTCAGGAACTATCTGAAGATCAAGCGACAGTGCGGAGACTTAAATACTGTCGGAAGGAGAGGTGCAGGGTAGTAGTAGTAGTGAGAATGTAGCCACTGAGAGGTCAGGTTCCTCTCAGATCCAACAATTCTCACTTGAAAAGGTTGTCCAAGGTGTTTTCTGTATCAAGAGGCCATGTGTTGCAGTGTCTGACAAGATGAACATCAAAATGGTATACAATACCGACAGGTTGGTAGGTGAGACACATAGGCAACAGTTAGGCAACTTTATTCCGAAACGTTTCGCCTACACAGTAGGCTTCTTCAGGGGTGATAGACTGATTACATCGTTTTCTCTACTGTTCCTGCCTACTTTCTGTATTCGACTGAAGAAGCCTACTGTGTAGGCGAAACGTTTCGGAATAAAGTTGCCTAACTGTTGCCTATGTGTCTTACCTACCATTAACTAGATGAGTACACACACGTTTCTCAGGTTCAAGGCAGCGAAGACAAAGCGGGAAGAAATGAAATAACACAGAAGAATTGCAGTTATATAGAATACAGTCAGAAACAGCAATAAACGAGACGACTTTCTAACTGGCGTTTAGCGTCAGGCAAGATTTATTGGTTAATACAACCCATCTGAAGCTCTCTTATTGGCTTCACGTCTTAGTTATTACAACCCACCCGAAGCTCTCTTCTTCGCTTCACGTCTTAGTTAATACAAGCCACCAGAAGCTCTTTTCTTGGCTTCACGTCATGGTTAATACAACCCACCAGAAGCTCTTTTCTTGGCTTCACGTCTTAGTTAATACAAGCCACCAGAAGCTTTTTTCTTGGCTTCACGTCATGGTTAATACAACCCACCAGAAGCTCTTTTCTTGGCTTCACGTCATGGTTAATACAACCCACCAGAAGCTCTTTTCTTGGCTTCACGTCATGGTTAATACAACCCACCAGAAGCTCTTTTCTTGGCTTCACGTCATGGTTAATACAACCCACCAGAAGCTCTTTTCTTGGCTTCACGTCATGGTTAATACAACCCACCAGAAGCTCTTTTCTTGGCTTCACGTCATGGTTAATACAACCCACCAGAAGCTCTTTTCTTGGCTACACGTCATGGTTAATACAACCCACCAGAAGCTCTTTTCTTGGCTTCACGTCATGGTTAATACAAGCCACCAGAAGCTCTTTTCTTGGCTTCACGTCATGGTTAATACAACCCACCAGAAGCTCTTTTCTTGGCTTCACGTCATACCTGGAGTTTACCTGGAGAGAGTTCCGGAGGTCAACGCCCCCGCGGCCCGGTCTGTGACCAGGCCTCCTGGTGGATCAGAGCCTGATCAACCAGGCTGTTGCTGCTGGCTGCACGCAAACCAACGTACGAGCCACAGCCCGGCTGGTCAGGAACCGACTTTAGGTGCTTGTCCAGTGCCAGCTTGAAGACTGCCAGGGATCTGTTGGTAATCCCCCTTATGTATGCTGGGAGGCAGTTGAACAGTCTCGGGCCCCTGACACTTATTGTATGGTCTCTTAACGTGCTAGTGACACCCCTGCTTTTCATTGGGGGGATGTTGCATCCTCTGCCAAGTCTTTTGCTTTCGTAGTGAGTGATTTTCGTGTGCAAGTTCGGTACTAGTCCCTCTAGGATTTTCCAGGTGTATATAATCATGTATCTCTCCCGCCTGCGTTCCAGGGAATACAGGTTCAGGAACTTCAAGCGCTCCCAGTAATTGAGGTGTTTTATCTCCGTTATGCGCGCCGTGAAGTTTCTCTGTACATTTTCTAGGTCAGCAATTTCACCTGCCTTGAAAGGTGCTGTTAGTGTGCAGCAATATTCCAGCCTAGATAGAACAAGTGACCTGAAGAGTGTCATCATGGGCTTGGCCTCCCTAGTTTTGAAGGTTCTCATTATCCATCCTGTCATTTTTCTAGCAGATGCGATTGATACAATGTTATGGTCCTTGAAGGTGAGATCCTCCGACATGATCACTCCCAGGTCTTTGACGTTGGTGTTTCGCTCTATTTTGTGGCCAGAATTTGTTTTGTACTCTGATGAAGATTTAATTTCCTCGTGTTTACCATATCTGAGTAATTGAAATTTCTCATCGTTGAACTTCATATTGTTTTCTGCAGCCCACTGAAAGATTCGGTTGATGTCCGCCTGGAGCCTTGCAGTGTCTGCAATGGAAGACACTGTCATGCAGATTCGGGTGTCGTCTGCAAAGGAAGACACGGTGCTGTGGCTGACATCCTTGTCTATGTCGGATATGAGGATGAGGAACAAGATGGGAGCGAGTACTGTGCTTTGTGGAACAGAACTTTTCACCGTAGCTGCCTCGGACTTTATTTTGTTGACGACTACTCTCTGTGTTCTGCTAGTGAGGAAATTATAGATCCATCGACCGACTTTTCCTGTTATCCCTTTAGCACGCATTTTGTTCGCTATTACGCCATGGCCACACTTGTCGAAGGCTTTTGCAAAGTCTGTATATATTACATCAGCATTCTTTTTATCTTCTAGTGCATTTAGGACCTTGTCGTAGTGATCCAATAGTTGAGACAGACAGGAGCGACCTGTTCTAAACCCATGTTGCCCTGGGTTGTGTAACTGATGGGTTTCTAGATGGGTGGTGATCTTGCTTCTTAGGACCCTTTCAAAGATTTTTATGATATGGGATGTTAGTGCTATCGGTCTGTAGTTCTTTGCTGTTGCTTTACTGCCCCCTTTGAGGAGTGGGGCTACGTCTGTTGTTTTTAGTAACTGTGGGACGACCCCCGTGTCCATGCTCCCTCTCCATAGGATGGAAAAGTCTCGTGATAGGGGCTTCTTGCAGTTCTTGATGAACACGGAGTTCCATGAGTCTGGCCCTGGGGCAGAGTGCATGGGCATGTCATTTATCGCCTGTTCGAAGTCATTTGGCGTCAGGATAACATCGGATAGGCTTGTGTGAACCAAATTTTCTGGCTCTCTCATAAAAAATTCGTTTTGATCTTCGACTCTCAGTCTGGTTAGTGGCTTGCTAAAAACTGAGTCATATTGGGACTTGAGTAGCTCACTCATTTCCTTGCTGTCATCTGTGTAGGACCCATCTTGTTTAAGTAGGGGCCCAATACTGGATGTTGTTCTCGACTTTGATTTGGCATAGGAGAAGAAATACTTTGGGTTTCTTTCGATTTCATTTATGGCTTTTAGTTCTTCCCGCGATTCCTGACTCCTATAAGATTCCTTTAGCTTGAGTTCGATGCTTGCTATTTCTCTGACCAGTGTCTCCCTACGCATTTCAGGTATATTGACCTCTTTTAGCCTCTCTGTTATTCTTTTCCGTCGCCTGTAAAGGGAGCGCCTGTCTCTTTCTATTTTACATCTACTCCTCCTTTTTCTTAGAGGAATAAGCCTTGTGCATACATCGAGTGCCACCAAGTTAATCTGTTCTAGGCATACGTTGGGGTCTGTGTTGCTTAGTATATCTTCCCAGCTTATATGGGTTAGGACTTGGTTTACTTGGTCCCACTTTATGTTTTTGTTATTGAAGTTGAATTTGTTGAATGCTCCCTGGTGACTAGTCTCATTATGTCGGTCTGGGGCTCCACGCATACATGTCTGAACCTCAATTATGTTGTGATCTGAGTATATTGTTTTTGATATGGTGACATTTCTTATCAGATCATCATTGTTAGTGAAGATGAGGTCTAGTGTATTCTCCAGTCTAGTAGGCTCTATTATTTGCTGGTTTAAATTGAATTTTGTGCAGAGATTTAAAAGCTCGTGTGAGTGTGAGTTTTCATCAGAGCTGCCTCCTGGTGTTATTACTGCAACAATATTATTTGCTATATTCCTCCACTTTAGGTGCCTTAAGTTGAAATCCCCCATGAGCAAGATGTTGGGTGCAGGAACTGGAAGATTTTCCAGACAGTGGTCAATTTTTAACAGCTGTTCCTGGAATTGCTGGGATGTTGCATCCGGAGGCTTGTAGACTACCACAATGACTAGGTTTTGGTTCTCGACCTTTACTGCTAAAACTTCCACTACATCATTTGAGGCATTTAGCAGTTCTGTGCAAACAAGTGACTCTGCAATGTACAGGCCAACCCCCCCCCCCCTTTTGCCTGTTCACTCTGTCACATCTGTATAGGTTGTAACATGGGATCCATATTTCGTTGTCCAAGTGATCCTTTATGTGGGTCTCAGTGAAAGCCGCGAACATTGCCTTTGCCTCTGCAAGCAGTCCACGGATGAAAGGTATTTTGTTGTTTGTTGCTGGCTTTAGACCCTGTATATTTGCAAAGAAGAATGTCATCGGTCTGGTGGTATTGTTGGTACTGGGGGGGGAGATTTTTTTTCCGGCATTAGTATCTGTATCTGTTGGTTTGGAGTGGAGGCCATCGACTGTGGTTCCACTCCAGGAATGACTGGATTTGGTGTACGATTTCTGCCATTTCCTGCCAGTTTTTTTTCCTTCCTGGCACTAAAAAACCTCTCCCTCTTGAGTGGCTGTGGCTACACAGGTTTTCCCATGGCCTGGATGTTTTGTATCTTTTTGTTCCCTTTAGATGGTGTGCCTGGCAATTTCAGTTATAGCACAGTCTTTCCTGTACTGAAGAGGTACACATTTCAGGGTGAAAAAGCTTACAGGAAGGGAGTTTGCATTTTCCTGTTGTCATATGGGCATGGCATTTTCTAGGGTGGTCATAGTTGCACGTCCCGTCTGTTTTTCCAGATTTCCCATGTCTGCAGATACCAAGTGCATAGTATGTGCACAGGCTTGGTTTCCGTTTGCCTTGGGTTTCTGTGACTGTATTCCCTGTTGGTGCATGTTTCCCTGTCTTATTCCTATCCTCCGTAGCACCAACAATGGAGCTCCCACCAGTTGTTTTTGGTAATATATCCTCACTATAGCTAGTGGAGTCCTCTTGTTTGCTATTTCCTGTGGTATTTCTAGTTTGCAATATTGGTTTTATCTTATCTTTGACTTGTTTCCCCACTACGGCTCCTGTCCCCTATGAGGTCATTTATATGTATTCCTTCCTGCGTATAATTCCCGACTACCTGGACAAAATCTCCAGCTTCACCATTACTGTCTCCCAGGACAGCACCTCCAGCTTCACCATTACTGTCTCTCAGGACAGCACCTCCAGCTTCACCATTACTGTCTCCCAGGACAGCACCTCCAGCTTCACCATTACTGTCTCCCAGGACAGCACCTCCAGCTTCACCATTACTGTCTCCCAGGACAGCACTATCAGCCCCACATTTACTGACTACCAGGACATCACCTCCAGCCTTACAGTTTCTGACTACATGGCCAGTATCAAGGGCAGTACCATTCAGCCCAGACTATGTTCCCATCTGTTGTAGAAAGCTTCCAGGTTGTCTATGAAAGCAGCTTTGATGTTGTCCTCTTTTAATACCCTTGTGATTTTAGTCCACAGATTTTCCTCATTTGGGCATAACCAAAAACAATTCCCTGTGTTAATACTGCTTGTAGCTAGTTCTTGGATATCTGCACAAGGGGCGTGACACCAATTTCAACAAAAATGACAATTTATCCATGTGGAAGCCAAGTGTTTGATAAGGGCGCCTACAACCCCATCCGTTTACAGTCTGCCTTATAGTCCAACGAAACCGTTTGAAACCAGTCAAGGGTTCGGACCAGTCAAGGGTTCGGACCAGTCCAGGGTTCGGACCAGTCGATCTGATCTGATCAGTGGGTCACTTATTTAAAAACATACTAGTCGGTGATCATGGTTAATACAACCCACCAGAAGCTCTTTTCTTGGCTTCACGTCATGGTTAATACAACCCACCAGAAGCTCTTTTCTTGGCTTCACGTCATGGTTAATACAACCCACCAGAAGCTCTTTTCTTGGCTTCACGTCATGGTTAATACAACCCACCAGAAGCTCTTTTCTTGGCTTCACGTCTTGGTTAATACAACCCACCAGAAGCTCTTTTCTTGGCTTCACGTCATGGTTAATACAACCCACCAGAAGCTCTTTTCTTGGCTTTACGTCATGGCTAATACAACCCACCAGAAGCTCTTTTCTTGGCTTCACGTCATGGTTCATACAACCCACCAGAAGCTCTTTTCTGGGCTTCACGTCATGGTTAATACAAGCCACCAGAAGCTCTTTTCTTGGCTTCACGTCATGGTTAATACAAGCCACCAGAAGCTCTTTTCTAGGCTTCACGTCATGGTTAATACAACCCACCAGAAGCTCTTTTCTTGGCTTCACGTCATGGTTAATGCAAGCCACCAGAAGCTCTTTTCTTGGCTTCACGTCATGGTTAATACAAGCCACCAGAAGCTCTTTTCTTGGCTTCACGTCATGGTTAATACAAGCCTCCTCAGACCCACAACAACCTCAAGAATGACTCGCATGTTTTAGTTATTTTCAATACAGGTGAGCTATCATGAAAAATATATCTTCTGCTTTCAAGATGGATGAAGAAGTAACTTTTAATTCGTAAACAGTGAGAAGAGAGTGTGTCAGTGAGACACAAGAAGCACTGTGTGTGTGTCAGTGAGACAAGAAGCACTGTGTGTGTGTCAGTGAGACAAGAAGCACTGTGTGTGTGTCAGTGAGACACAAGAAGCACTGTGTGTGTGTCAGTGAGACACAAGGAGAAGTGTGTGTGTGTGTCAGTGAAACACAAGAAGCACTGTGTGTGTGTCAGTGAGACACAAGAAGCAGTGTGTGTGTGTGTCAGTGAGACACAAGAAGCACTGTGTGTGTGTCAGTGAGACACAAGAAGCAGTGTGTGTGTGTGTGTCAGTGAGACACAAGAAGCAGTGTGTTTGTGTGTCAGTGAGACACAAGAAGCACTGTGTGTGTGTCAGTGAGACACAAGGAGCACTGTGTGTGTGTCAGTGAGACACAAGGAGCAGTGTGTCAGTGAGACACAAGAAGCACTGTGTGTGTGTCAGTGAGACACAAGAAGCACTGTGTGTGTGTCAGTGAGACACAAGGAGCAGTGTGTGTCAGTGAGACACAAGAAGCACTGTGTGTGTGTCAGTGAGACACAAGGAGCAGTGTGTGTCAGTGAGACACAAGGAGCAGTGTGTGTCAGTGAGACACAAGGACAGTGTGTGTCAGTGGACACAAGGAGCAGTGTGTGTCAGTGAAGACACAAGGAGCAGTGTGTGTCAGTGAGACACAAGGAGCAGTGTGTGTCAGTGAGACACAAGGAGCAGTGTGTGTCAGTGAGACACAAGGAGCAGTGTGTGTCAGTGAGACACAAGGAGCACTGTGTGTGTCAGAGAGACACAAGGAGTACTGTGTGTGTCAGAGAGACAAAAGGAGCACTGCATATGTCAGTGAGACACAAGGAGCACTGCGTGTGTCAGTGAGACACAAGGACCACTGCGTATGTCAGTGAGACACAAGGAGCAGTGTGTGTCAGTGAGACACAAGGAGCACTGTGTGTGTCAGTGAGACACAAGGAGCAGTGTGTGTGTCAGTGAGACACAAGGAGCAGTGTGTGTCAGTGAGACACAAGGAGCACTGTGTGTGTCAGTGAGACACAAGGAGCACTGTGTGTGTCAGAGAGACACAAGGAGCAGTGTGTGTCAGTGAGACACAAGGAGCACTGTGTGTGTCAGTGAGACACAAGGAGCACTGCGTATGTCAGTGAGACACAAGGAGCAGTGTGTGTGTCAGTGAGACACAAGGAGCACTGTGCGTGTCAGTGAGACACAAGGAGCACTGTGTGTGTCAGTGAGACACAAGGAGCAGTGTGTGTCAGTGAGACACAAGGAGCACTGTGTGTGTCAGAGAGACACAAGGAGCACTGCGTATGTCAGTGAGACACAAGGAGCAGTGTGTGTGTCAGTGAGACACAAGGAGCACTGTGTGTGTCAGTGAGACACAAGGAGCAGTGTGTGTCAGTGAGACACAAGGAGCACTGTGTGTGTCAGTGAGACACAAGGAGCACTGTGTGTGTCAGTGAGACACAAGGAGCACTGCGTATGTCAGTGAGACACAAGGAGCAGTGTGTGTGTCAGTGAG
The DNA here is from genome assembly GCF_026875155.1 of Cherax quadricarinatus. Taxonomy (NCBI): domain Eukaryota; kingdom Metazoa; phylum Arthropoda; class Malacostraca; order Decapoda; family Parastacidae; genus Cherax; species Cherax quadricarinatus. The sequence continues at coordinate 90,894,560 of NC_069405.1, read as the reverse complement.
ACACAAGGAGCACTGTGTGTGTCAGTGAGACACAAGGAGCAGTGTGTGTCAGTGAGACACAAGGAGCACTGTGTGTGTCAGTGAGACACAAGGAGCACTGTGTGTGTCAGTGAGACACAAGGAGCACTGCGTATGTCAGTGAGACACAAGGAGCACTGCGTATGTCAGTGAGACACAAGGAGCACTGCGTATGTCAGTGAGACACAAGGAGCACTGTGTGTGTCAGTGAGACACAAGGAGCACTGCGTATGTCAGTGAGACACAAGGAGCACTGCGTATGTCAGTGAGACACAAGGAGCACTGTGTGTGTCAGTGAGACACAAGGAGCAGAGTGTGTCAGTGAGACACAAGGAGCACTGCGTGTGTCAGAGAGACACAAGGAGCACTGTGTGTGTCAGTGAGACACAAGGAGCAGTGTGTGTCAGTGAGACACAAGGAGCACTGTGTGTGTCAGTGAGACACAAGGAGCACTGCGTATGTCAGTGAGACACAAGGAGCACCGTGTGTGTCAGTGAGACACAAGGAGCACTGTGTGTGTCAGAGAGACACAAGGAGCACTGTGTGTGTCAGTGAGACACAAGGAGCACTGCGTATGTCAGTGAGACACAAGGAGCACTGTGTGTGTCAGTGAGACACAAGGAGCACTGCGTATGTCAGTGAGACACAAGGAGCACTGTGTGTGTCAGTGAGACACAAGGAGCACTGTGTGTGTCAGTGAGACACAAGGAGCACTGTGTGTGTCAGTGAGACACAAGGAGCACTGTGTGTGTCAGTGAGGACACAAGGAGCACTGTGTTGTCAGTGAGACACAAGGAGCACTGCGTATGTCAGTGAGACACAAGGAGCACTGCGTATGTCAGTGAGACACAAGGAGCACTGCGTATGTCAGTGAGACACAAGGAGCACTGGTATGTCAGTGAGACACAAGGAGCACTGCGTATGTCAGTGAGACACAAGGAGCATGGTATGTCAGTGAGACACAAGGAGCACTGCGTATGTCAGTGAGACACAAGGAGCACTGCGTATGTCAGTGAGACACAAGGAGCACTGCGTATGTCAGTGAGACACAAGGAGCACTGCGTATGTCAGTGAGACACAAGGAGCACTGCGTATGTCAGTGAGACACAAGGAGCACTGCGTGTGTCAGTGAGACACAAGGAGCACTGCGTATGTCAGTGAGACACAAGGAGCACTGCGTATGTCAGTGAGCACAAGGAGCACTGCGTATGTCAGTGAGACACAAGGAGCACTGCGTATGTCAGTGAGACACAAGGAGCACTGCGTATGTCAGTGAGACACAAGGAGCAGTGTGTGTGTCAGTGAGACACAAGGAGCACTGTGTGTGTCAGTGAGACACAAGGAGCACTGCGTGTGTCAGAGAGACACAAGGAGCACTGCGTGTGTCAGTGAGACACAAGGAGCACTGTGTGTGTCAGTGAGACACAAGGAGCACTGTGTGTGTCAGTGAGACACAAGGAGCACTGCGTATGTCAGTGAGACACAAGGAGCACTGTGTGTGTCAGTGAGACACAAGGAGCACTGCGTGTGTCAGAGAGACACAAGGAGCACTGTGTGTGTCAGTGAGACACAAGGAGCAGTGTGTGTCAGTGAGACACAAGGATCACTGTGTGTGTCAGTGAGACACAAGGAGCACTGTGTATGTCAGTGAGACACAAGGAGCACTGCGTATGTCAGTGAGACACAAGGAGCACTGTGTATGTCAGTGAGACACAAGGAGCACTGTGTGTGTCAGTGAGACACAAGGAGCACTGTGTGTGTCAGTGAGACACAAGGAGCACTGTGTATGTCAGTGAGACACAAGGAGCACTGTGTATGTCAGTGAGACACAAGGAGCACTGCGTATGTCAGTGAGACACAAGGAGCACTGTGTATGTCAGTGAGACACAAGGAGCACTGTGTGTGTCAGTGAGACACAAGGAGCACTGCGTATGTCAGTGAGACACAAGGAGCACTGTGTAAGTCAGTGAGACACAAGGAGCACTGCGTATGTCAGTGAGACACAAGGAGCACTGTGTGTGTCAGTGAGACACAAGGAGCACTGCGTATGTCAGTGAGACACAAGGAGCACTGTGTATGTCAGAGAGACACAAGGAGCACTGTGTGTGTCAGTGAGACACAAGGAGCAGTGCGTATGTCAGTGAGACACAAGGAGCACTGTGTATGTCAGAGAGACACAAGGAGCACTGTGTGTGTCAGTGAGACACAAGGAGCACTGTGTGTGTGTCAGTGAGACACAAGGAGCAGTGTGTGTCAGTGAGACACAAGGAGCACTGTGTATGTCAGAGAGACACAAGGAGCACTGTGTGTGTCAGTGAGACACAAGGAGCACTGTGTGTGTCAGTGAGACACAAGGAGCAGTGTGTGTCAGTGAGACACAAGGAGCAGTGTGTGTCAGTGAGACACAAGGAGCAGTGTGTGTCAGTGAGACACAAGGAGCAGTGTGTATCAGTGAGACACAAGGAGCAGTGCCTCAGTGAGACACAAGGAGCAGTGTGTCAGTGAGACACAAGGAGCAGTGTGTCAGTGAGACACAAGGAGCACTGCGTGTGTCAGTGAGACACAAGGAGCAGAGCCTCAGTGAGACATAAGAAGCACTCAGGTTAATACAATAGCCAAGTGAGAAAGTTTACCCACAAGCTAACAGGAAACAGAATGTATTTGTTCCCACAATAAATGTGGGAATATTGTTGACATTCTTGGCGGCGCACGTGACCGAAACTCATCATAAATAAGTGAAAAACCATACCACGGGCGGGGTTACGACCCGCGATCACAGAGTCATCAAACTCCAGACCGACGCGTTAGGCACTGGGCCAGTTGAGCCAGCTGGCCCAGTGCCTAACGAGTAAGTCTGGAGTTTTATGACTCTTTGATCGCGAGTTCTATCCCCGCCAGTGGAATGGTTTGTTTCCAATCGTGTCATTACGATTTCGTGAGAAAAATAAGTGAGCAATCTGAGGCGTCTTCCGACATCTTTGTAATTTTGGCTTCAACAAGCATTATAATGACGTAAAATCGTGCAGAAACACTATAATTATCATAATTTAAATCCAAATTCTTGTCAAAATTGCTTTGTAAACCAGAAATTTAAGAAAATCTTATAGTTGAAAAATAAGATGACACAGAATATGAAGATTCTGTAAAGACTAATTTCACCTTATATGCAACACTATACAAGTGTTATATGCAACACTATACAGGTGTTATATGCAACACTATACAAGTGTTATATGCAACACTATACAAGTGTTATATGCAACACTATACAAGTGTTATATGCAACACTATACAGGTGTTATATGCAACACTATACAAGTGTTATATGCAACACTATACAAGTGTTATATGCAACACTATACAAGTGTTATATGCAACACTATACAAGTGTTATATGCAACACTATACAGGTGTTATATGCAACACTATACAAGTGTTATATGCAACACTATACAAGTGTTATATGCAACACTATACAAGTGTTATATGCAACACTATACAAGTGTTATATGCAACACTATACAAGTGTTACATGCAACACTATACAAGTGATATATGCAACACTATACAAGTGTTATATGCAACACTATACAAGTGTTACATGCAACACTATACAAGTGTTATATGCAACACTACACAAGTGTTACATGCAACACTATACAAGTGTTATATGCAACACTATACAAGTGTTACATGCAACACTACACAAGTGTTATATGCAACACTACACAAGTGTTACATGCAACACTATACAAGTGTTACGTGCAACACTACACAAGTGTTATATGCAACACTATACAAGTGTTTCATGCAACACTATACAAGTGTTATATGCAACACTACACAAGTGTTATATGCAACACTATACAAGTGTTATATGCAACACTACACAAGTGTTATATGCAACACTATACAAGTGTTATATGCAACACTATACAAGTGTTATATGCAACACTACACAAGTGTTACATGCAACACTATACAAGTGTTATATGCAACACTATACAAGTGTTATATGCAACACTATACAAGTGTTATATGCAACACTATACAAGTGTTATATGCAACACTATACAAGTGTTACATGCAACACTATACAAGTGTTATATTGCAACACTACACAAGTGTTACATGCAACACTATACAAGTGTTATATGCAACACTATACAAGTGTTATATGCAACACTATACAAGTGTTATATGCAACACTATACAAGTGTTATATGCAACACTATACAAGTGTTATATGCAACACTATACAAGTGTTACATGCAACACTATACAAGTGTTATATGCAACACTACACAAGTGTTATATGCAACACTATACAAGTGTTATATGCAACACTATACAAGTGTTATATGCAACACTACACAAGTGTTACATGCAACACTATACAAGTGTTATATGCAACACTATACACGTGTTATATGCAACACTACACAAGTGTTATATGCAACACTATACAAGTGTTATATGCAACACTATACAAGTGTTATATGCAACACAATACAAGTGTTATATGCAACACTACACAAGTGTTATATGCAACACTACACAAGTGTTATATGCAACACTACACAAGTGTTACATGCAACACTATACAAGTGTTATATGCAACACTGTACAAGTGTTATATGCAACACAATACAAGTGTTATATGCAACACTATACAAGTGTTATATGCAACACTATAAAAGTGTTATATGCAACACTATACAAGTGTTATATGCAACACTATAGAAGTGTTATATGCAACACTATACAAGTGTTATATGCAACACTACACAAGTGTTATATGCAACACTATACAAGTGTTATATGCAACACTATACAAGTGTTATATGCAACACCATACAAGTGTTATATGCAACACTATACAAGTGTTATATGCAACACTATACAAGTGTTATATGCAACACTATACAAGTGTTATATGCAACACTATACAAGTGTTATATGCAACACTATACAAGTGTTATATGCAACACTATACAAGTGTTATATGCAACACTATACAAGTGTTATATGCAACACTATACAAGTGTTATATGCAACACTACACAAGTGTTATATGCCCAAAAACTACACAAGTGTTATATGCAACACTACACAAGTGTTATATGCAACACTACACAAGTGTTATATGCAACACTATACAAGTGTTACATGCAACACTATACAAGTGTTACATGCATCACTATACAAGTGTTATATGCAACACTACACAAGTGTTATATGCAACACTACACAAGTGTTATATGCAACACTACACAAGTGTTACATGCAACACTATACAAGTGTTATATGCAACACTATACAAGTGTTATATGCAACACTGTACAAGTGTTATATGCAACACTATACAAGTGTTATATGCAACACTATACAAGTGTTATATGCAACACTGTACAAGTGTTATATGCAACACTACGCAAGTGTTATATGCAACACTATACAAGTGTTATATGCAACACTGTACAAGTATTATATGCAACACTGTACAAGTGTTATATGCAACACTACACAAGTGTTACATGCAACACTATACAAGTGTTACATGCAACACTATACAAGTGTTATATGCAACAATGTACAAGAGTTATATGCAACACTACACAAGTGTTATAGGCAACACTATACAAGTGTTATATGCAACAATGTACAAGTGTTATATGCAACACTACACAAGTGTTACATGCAACACTATACAAGTGTTATATGCAACACTGTACAAGTGTTATATGCAACGCTACACAAGTGTTATATGCAACACTATACAAGTGTTATATGCAACACTGTACAAGTGTTATATGCAACACTACACAAGTGTTACATGCAACACTATACAAGTGTTATATGCAACATTATACAAGTGTTATATGCAACACTATACAAGTGTTATATGCAACACTACACAAGTGTTACATGCAACACTATACAAGTGTTATATGCAACACTGTACAAGTGTTATATGCAACACTACACAAGTGTTATATGCAACACTGTACATGTGTTATATGCAACACTACACAAGTGTTATATGCAACACTATACAAGTGTTATATGCAACACTATACAAGTGTTATATGCAACACTACACAAGTGTTACATGCAACACTACACAAGTGTTACATGCAACACTATACAAGTGTTACATGCAACACTACACAAGTGTTACATGCAACACTACACAAGTGTTACATGCAACACTATACAAGTGTTACATGCAACACTACACAAGTGTTACATGCAACACTACACAAGTGTTATATGCAACACTACACAAGTGTTACATGCAACACTATACAAGTGTTACATGCAACACTACACAAGTGTTATATGCAACACTACACAAGTGTTATATGCAACACTACACAAGTGTTATATGCAACACTATACAAGTGTTACATGCAACACTATACAAGTGTTACATGCAACACTATACAAGTGTTATATGCAACACTATACAAGTGTTATATGCAACACTATACAAGTGCAATATGCAACACTATACAAGTGTTATATACAACACTATACAAGTGTTATATGCAACACTACACAAGTGTTACATGCAACACTACACAAGTGTTACATGCAACACTATACAAGTGTTATATGCAACACTATACAAGTGTTATATGCAACACTACACAAGTGTTACATGCAACACTACACAAGTGTTACATGCAACACTACACAAGTGTTACATGCAACACTATACAAGTGTTATATGCAACACTACACAAGTGTTATATGCAACACTATACAAGTGTTATATGCAACACTACACAAGTGTTACATGCAACACTACACAAGTGTTATATGCAACACTATACAAGTGTTATATGCAACACTACACAAGTGTTACATGCAACACTACACAAGTGTTTAAAGCAACACTATACAGTGGTTTTCATGCAACACTACACAAGTGTTACATGCAACACTACACAAGTGTTACATGCAACACTAAACAAGTGTTAATGCAACACTATACAAGTTTTTATATGCAACACTGTACAAGTGTTATATGCAACACTATACAGTGTTATATGCAACACTGTTACAAGTGTTATATGCAACACTATACAAGTGTTATATGCAACACTATACAAGTGTTATAGCAACACTGTACAAGTGTTATATGCAACACTATACAAGTGTTTTATGCAACACTGTACAAGTGTTATATGCAACACTATAAAAAGGGTTATATGCAACACTGTAAAGTGTTTATGCAACACTATACAAGTGTTATATGCAACACTATACAAGTGTTATATGCAACACTATACAGTGTTATATGCAACACTACACAAGTGTTATATGCAACACTGTACAAGTGTTATATGCAAACACTATACAAGTGTTTACGCAAACACTATACAAGTGTTATATGCAACACTGTACAAGTGTTATATGCAACACTATAAAGTGTTATATGCCACACTATACAAGTGTTATATGCAAAAACTGTACAAGTGTTATATGCAACACTATACAAGTTTAATGCAACATATACAAGTGTTATATGCAACACTGTACAAGTGTTATATTTCAACACTACGCAAGGGGTTTTATGCAACACTATACAAGTGTTATATGCAACACTGTACAAGTGTTATATGCAACACTGTACAAGTGGGTTTTATGCAACACTACACAGTGTTACATGCAACACTATACAAATGTTACATGCAACACTATACAAGTGTTATATGCAACAATGTACAAGTGTTTTTATGCAACACTACACAAGTGTTATAGGCAAAAACTATACAAGTGTTATATGCAACAATGTACAAGTGTTATATGCAACATTACACAAGTGTTACATGCAAAAACTATACAAGTGTTATATGCAACACTGTACAAGTGTTATATGCAACGTACACAAGTGTTATATGCAACACTATACAAGTGTTAATATGCAACACTGTACAAGTGTTATATGCAAACTACACAAGTGTTACATGCAACACTATACAAGTGTTATATGCAACATTATACAAGTGTTATATGCAACACTATACAAGTGTTATATGCAACACTACACAAGTGTTACATGCAACACTATACAAGTGTTATATGCAACACTGTTTCAAGTGTTATATGCAAAAACTACACAAGTGTTATATGCAACACTGTACAAGTGTTATATGCAACACTACACAAGTGTTATATGCAACACTATACAAGTGCTATATGCAACACTATACAAGTGTTATATGCAACACTACACAAGTGTTACATGCAACACTACACCCAAATGTTACATGCAACACTATACAAGTGTTACATGCAACACTACACAAGTGTTACATGCAACACCACACAAGTGTTACATGCAACACTATACAAGTGTTACATGCAACACTACACAAGTGTTACATGCAACACTAAAACAAGTGTTATATGGCAACACTACACAAGTGTTATATGCAACACTATACAAGTGTTACATGCAAACACTATACAAGTGTTACATTTCAACACTTCACAAATGTTATATGCAACACTACACAAGTGTTATATGCAACACTATACAAGTTTTTACATGCAACACTATACAAGTGTTACATGCAACACTATACAAGTGTTATATGCAACACTATACAAGTGTTATATGCAACACTATACAAGTGCATATGCAAAACTATTTCAAGTGTTATATGCAACACTATACAAGTGTTATATGCACACTACACAAGTGTTATATGCAACAAATATACAAAGTGTTATATGCAACACTATACAAGTGTTATATGCAACATTACAATGTTATATCAACAATACACAAGTGTTATATGCAACACTATACAAGTGTTATATGCAACACTATACAAGTGTTATATGCAACACTATACAAGGTTATATGCAAACACTATACAAAATGTTATATGCAAAAACTATACAAGTGTTTATGCAACACTATACAAGTGTTATATGCAACACTATACAAGTGTTATATGCAACAATACACAAGTGTTATATGCAACACTATACAAGTGTTATATGCAACACTACACAAGTGTTACATGCAACACTACACAAGTGTTATATGCAACACTATACAAGTGTTACATGCAACACTACACAAGTGTTACATGCAACACTACACAAGTGTTACATGCAACACTACACAAGTGTTACATGCAACACTACACAAGTGTTATATGCAACACTATACAAGTGTTATATGCAACACTATACAAGTGTTATATGCAACACTACACAAGTGTTACATGCAACACTACACAAGTGTTACATGCAACACTATACAAGTGTTACATGCAATACTACACAAGTGTTATATGCAACACTACACAAGTGTTATATGCAACACTACACAAGTGTTATATGCAACACTATACAAGTGTTACATGCAACACTAAACAAGTGTTACATGCAACACTATACAAGTGTTATATGCAACACTATACAAGTGTTATATGCAACACTATACAAGTGTTATATGCAACACTATAGAAGTGTTATATGCAACACTATACAAGTGTTATATGCAACACTACACAAGTGTTATATGCAACACTATACAAGTGTTATATGCAACACTATACAAGTGTTATATGCAACACTACACAAGTGTTATATGCAACACTATACAAGTGTTATATGCAACACTATACAAGTGTTATATGCAACACTATACAAGTGTTATATGCAACACTATACAAGTGTTGTATGCAACACTATACAAGTGTTATATGCAACACTACACAAGTGTTATATGCAACACTATACAAGAGTTATATGCAACACTATACAAGTGTTATATGCAACACTATGCAAGTGTTATATGCAACACTACACAAGTGTTATATGCAACACTATACAAGTGTTATATGCAACACTACACAAGTGTTATATGCAACACTACACAAGTGTTATATGCAACACTACACGAGAGTTATATGCAACACTACACAAGTGTTATATGCAAACATTACAAGTGTTATATGCAACACTATACAAGTGTTATATGCAACACTACACAAGTGTTACATGCAACACTATACAAGTGTTATATGCAACACTATACAAGTGTTATATGCAACACTACACAAGTGTTATATGCAACACTATACAAGTGTTATATGCAACACTATACAAGTGTTTTATGCAACACTACACAAGTGTTACATGCAACACTATACAAGTGTTACATGCAACACTATACATGTGTTATATGCAACACTACACAAGTGTTATATGCAACACTACACAAGTGTTATATGCAACACTATACAAGTGTTATATGCAACACTATACAAGTGTTATATGCAACACTACACAAGTGTTATATGCAACACTATACATGTGTTATATGCAACACCTATACAAGTGTTATATGCAACACTACACAAGTGTTATACGCAACACTATACGAGTGTTATATGCAACACTATACAAGTGTTATATGCAACACTACACAAGTGTTATATGCAACACTATACAAGTGTTATATGCAACACTATACAAGTGTTATATGCAACACTACACAAGTGTTATATGCAACACTATACAAGTGTTATATGCAACACTATACAAGTGTTATATGCAACACTACACAAGTGTTACATGCAACACTGTACAAGTGTTATATGCAACACTATACAAGTGTTATATGCAACACTATACAAGTGTTATATGCAACACTATACAAGTGTTATATGCAACAATACACAAGTGTTATATGCAACACTATACAAGTGTTATATGCAACACTACACAAGTGTTACATGCAACACTACACAAGTGTTATATGCAACACTATACAAGTGTTACATGCAACACTACACAAGTGTTACATGCAACACTACACAAGTGTTACATGCAACACTACACAAGTGTTACATGCAACACTATACAAGTGTTATATGCAACACTGTACAAGTGTTATATGCAACACTATACAAGTGTTATATGCAACACTGTACAAGTGTTATATGCAACACTATACAAGTGTTATATGCAACACTATACAAGTGTTATATGCAACACTGTACAAGTGTTATATGCAACACTATACAAGTGTTATATGCAACACTGTACAAGTGTTATATGCAACACTATACAAGTGTTATATGCAACACTGTACAAGTGTTATATGCAACACTATACAAGTGTTATATGCAACACTATACAAGTGTTATATGCAACACTATACAAGTGTTTATGCATACACTACACAAGTGTTATATGCAACACTGTACAAGTGTTATATGCAACACTATACAAGTGTTATACGCAACACTATACAAGTGTTATATGCAACACTGTACAAGTGTCATATGCAACACTATACAAGTGTTATATGCAACACTATACAAGTGTTATATGCAACACTGTACAAGTGTTATATGCAACACTATACAAGTGTTATATGCAACACTATACAAGTGTTATATGCAACACTGTACAACTGTTATATGCAACACTACGCAAGTGTTATATGCAACACTATACAAGTGTTATATGCAACACTGTACAAGTGTTATATGCAACACTGTACAAGTGTTATATGCAACACTACACAAGTGTTACATGCAACACTATACAAGTGTTACATGCAACACTATACAAGTGTTATATGCAACAATGTACAAGTGTTATATGCAACACTACACAAGTGTTATAGGCAACACTATACAAGTGTTATATGCAACACTGTACAAGTGTTATATGCAACACTACACAAGTGTTACATGCAACACTATACAAGTGTTATATGCAACACTGTACAAGTGTTATATGCAACGCTACACAAGTGTTATATGCAACACTATACAAGTGTTATATGCAACACTGTACAAGTGTTATATGCAACACTACACAAGTGTTACATGCAACACTATACAAGTGTTATATGCAACATTATACAAGTGTTATATGCAACACTATACAAGTGTTATATGCAACACTACACAAGTGTTACATGCAACACTATAAAGTGTTATATGCAACACTGTACAAGTGTTATATGCAACACTACACAAGTGTTATATGCAACACTGTACAAGTGTTACATGCAACACTACACAAGTGTTATATGCAACACTATACAAGTGTTATATGCAACACTATACAAGTGTTATATGCAACACTACACAAGTGTTACATGCAACACTACACAAGTGTTACATGCAACACTATACAAGTGTTACATGCAACACTACACAAGTGTTACAAGCAACACTACACAAGTGTTACATGCAACACTATACAAGTGTTACATGCAACACTACACAAGTGTTACATGCAACACTACACAAGTGTTATATGCAACACTACACAAGTGTTACATGCAACACTATACAAGTGTTACATGCAACACTACACAAGTGTTATATGCAACACTACACAAGTGTTATATGCAACACTACACAAGTGTTATATGCAACACTATACAAGTGTTACATGCAACACTATACAAGTGTTACATGCAACACTATACAAGTGTTATATGCAACACTATACAAGTGTTATATGCAACACTATACAAGTGTTAATAGCAACACTATACAAGTGTTATATGCAACACAATACAAGTGTTATATGCAACACTACACAAGTGTTATATGCAACACTATACAAGTGTTATATGCAACACTATACAAGTGTTATATGCAACACTACACAAGTGTTATATGCAACACTATACAAGTGTTATATGCAACACTATACAAGTGTTATATGCAACACTATACAAGTGTTATATGCAACACTATACAAGTGTTATATGCAACACTATACAAGTGTTATATGCAACACTACACAAGTGTTATATGCAACACTATACAAGAGTTATATGCAACACTATACAAGTGTTATATGCAACACTATGCAAGTGTTATATGCAACACTACACAAGTGTTATATGCAACACTATACAAGTGTTATATTTAACACTACACAAGTGTTATATGCAACACTACACAAGTGTTATATGCAACACTACACGAGAGTTATATGCAACACTACACAAGTGTTATATGCAACACTATACAAGTGTTATATGCAACACTATACAAGTGTTATATGCAACACTACACAAGTGTTACATGCAACACTATACAAGTGTTATATGCAACACTATACAAGTGTTATATGCAACACTACACAAGTGTTATATGCAACACTATACAAGTGTTATATGCAACACTATACAAGTGTTATATGCAACACTACACAAGTGTTACATGCAACACTATACAAGTGTTACATGCAACACTATACATGTGTTATATGCAACACTACACAAGTGTTATATGCAACACTACACAAGTGTTATATGCAACACTATACAAGTGTTATATGCAACACTATACAAGTGTTATATGCAACACTACACAAGTGTTATATGCAACACTATACAAGTGTTATATGCAACACTATACAAGTGTTATATGCAACACTACACAAGTGTTATATGCAACACTATACGAGTGTTAAATGCAACACTATACAAGTGTTATATGCAACACTACACAAGTGTTATATGCAACACTATACAAGTGTTATATGCAACACTATACAAGTGTTATATGCAACACTACACAAGTGTTATATGCAACACTATACAAGTGTTATATGCAACACTATACAAGTGTTATATGCAACACTACACAAGTGTTACATGCAACACTATACAAGTGTTTATATGCAACACTATACAAGTGTTATATGCAACACTATACAAGTGTTATATGCAACACTATACAAGTGTTATATGCAACAATACACAAGTTTTTATATGCAACACTATAAAAGTGTTATATGCAACACTACACAAGTGTTATATGCAACACTACACAAGTGTTATATGCAACACTACACAAGTGTTATATGCAACACTACATAAGTGTTATTTGCAACACTATACAAGTGTTATATGCAACACTTCATAAGTGTTATTTGCAACACTATACAAGTGTTATATGCAACACTTCATAAGTGTTATATGCAACACTACACAAGTGTTATATGCAACACTACACAAGTGTTATATGCAACACTACAAAAGTGTTATATGCAACACTATACAAGTGTTATATGCAACACTACACAAGTGTTATATGCAACACAACACGAGTGTTATATGCAACACTATACAAGTGTTATATGGAACACTACACGAGTGTTATATGCAACACTACACAAGTGTTATATGCAAACACTACACAAGTGTTATGTGCAACACTACACAAGTGTTATATGCAACACTACACAATGTGTTATATGCAACACTACACAAGTGTTATATGCAACACTATACAAGTGTTATATGCAACACTACACAAGTGTTATATGCAACACTATACAAGTGTTATATGCAACACTACACAAGTGTTATATGCAACACTACAACGAGAGTTATATGCAACACTACACAAGTGTTATATGCAAACACTATACAAGTGTTATATGCAACACTACACAAGTGTTATATGCAACACTACACAAGTGTTACATGCAACACTATACAAGTGTTATATGCAAACATACACAAGTGTTATATGCAACACTATACAAGTGTTTATATGCAACACTATACAAGTGTTATATGCAACACTACACAAGTGTTACATGCAACACTATACAAGTGTTACATGCAACACTATACATGTGTTATATGCAACACTACACAAGTGTTATATGCAACACTACACAAGTGTTATATGCAACACTATACAAGTGTTATATGCAACACTATACAAGTGTTATATGCAACACTACACAAGTGTTATATGCAACACTATACAAGTGTTATATGCAACACTATACAAGTGTTATATGCAACACTACAAAGTGTTATATGCAACACTATACGAGTGTTATATGCAACACTATACAAGTGTTATATGCAACACTACACAAGTGTTATATGCAACACTATACAAGTGTTATATGCAACACTATACAAGTGTTATATGCAACACTACACAAGTGTTACATGCAACACTATACAAGTGTTACATGCAACACTAATACATGTGTTATATGCAACACTACACAAGTGTTATATGCAACACTACACAAGTGTTATATGCAACACTATACAAGTGTTATATGCAACACTATACAAGTGTTATATGCAACACTACACAAGTGTTATATGCAACACTATACAAGTGTTATATGCAACACTATACAAGTGTTATATGCAACACTACACAAGTGTTATATGCAACACTATACGAGTGTTATATGCAACACTATACAAGTGTTATATGCAACACTACACAAGTGTTATATGCAACACTATACAAGTGTTATATGTAACACTATACAAGTGTTATATGCAACACTACACAAGTGTTATATGCAACACTATACAAGTGTTATATGCAACACTATACAAGTGTTATATGCAACACTACACAAGTGTTACATGCAACACTATACAAGTGTTTATATGCAACACTATACAAGTGTTATATGCAACACTATACAAGTGTTATATGCAACACTATACAAGTGTTATATGCAACAATACACAAGTGTTATATGCAACACTATAAAAGTGTTATATGCAACACTACACAAGTGTTATATGCAACACTACACAAGTGTTATATGCAACACTACACAAGTGTTATATGCAACACTACATAAGTGTCATTTGCAACACTATACAAGTGTTATATGCAACACTTCATAAGTGTTATTTGCAACACTATACAAGTGTTATATGCAACACTTCATAAGTGTTATATGCAACACTACACAAGTGTTATATGCAACACTACACAAGTGTTATATGCAACACTACAAAAGTGTTATATGCAACACTATACAAGTGTTATATGCAACACTACACAAGTGTTATATGCAACACAACACGAGTGTTATATGCAACACTATACAAGTGTTATATGGAACACTACACGAGTGTTATATGCAACACTACACAAGTGTTATATGCAACACTACACAAGTGTTATGTGCAACACTACACAAGTGTTATATGCAACACTACACAAGTGTTATATGCAACACTACACAAGTGTTATATGCAACACTATACAAGTGTTATATGCAACACTACACAAGTGTTATATGCAACACTATAAAAGTGTTATATGCAACACTATACAAGTGTTATATGCAACACTACACAAGTGTTATATGCAACACTATACGAGTGTTATATGCAACACTATACAAGTGTTATATGCAACACTACACAAGTGTTATATGCAACACTATACAAGTGTTATATGCAACACTATAACAAGTGTTATATGCAACACTACACAAGTGTTATATGCAACACTATACAAGTGTTATATGCAACACTATACAAGTGTTATATGCAACACTACACAAGTGTTACATGCAACACTATACAAGTGTTATATGCAACACTATACAAGTGTTATATGCAACACTATACAAGTGTTATATGCAACACTATACAAGTGTTATATGCAACAATACACAAGTGTTATATGCAACACTATAAAAGTGTTATATGCAACACTACACAAGTGTTATATGCAACACTACACAAGTGTTATATGCAACACTACACAAGTGTTATATGCAACACTACATAAGTGTTATTTGCAACACTATACAAGTGTTATATGCAACACTTCATAAGTGTTATTTGCAACACTATACAAGTGTTATATGCAACACTTCATAAGTGTTATATGCAACACTACACAAGTGTTATATGCAACACTACACAAGTGTTATATGCAACACTACACAAGTGTTATATGC
Organism: Cherax quadricarinatus; assembly: GCF_026875155.1. NCBI lineage: Eukaryota > Metazoa > Arthropoda > Malacostraca > Decapoda > Parastacidae > Cherax > Cherax quadricarinatus. The sequence continues at coordinate 90,877,784 of NC_069405.1, read as the reverse complement.
AACACTATACAAGTGTTATATGCAACACTACACAAGTGTTATATGCAACACTACACAAGTGTTATGTGCAACACTACACAAGTGTTATATGCAACACTATACAAGTGTTATATGCAACACTATACAAGTGTTATATGCAACACTATACAAGTGTTATATGCAACACTACACAAGTGTTATATGCAACACTCCACAAGTGTTATATGCAACACTACACAAGTGTTATGTGCAACACTACACAAGTGTTATATGCAACACTATACAAGTGTTATATGCAACACTACACAAGTGTTATATGCAACACAACACGAGTGTTATATGCAACACTATACAAGTGTTATATGGAACACTACACGAGTGTTATATGCAACACTACACAAGTGTTATATGCAACACTATACAAGTGTTATATGCAACACTATACAAGTGTTATATGCAACACTACACAATTGTTATATGCAACACTATACAAGTGTTATATGCAACACTACACAAGTGTTATATGCAACACTACACAAGTGTTATATGCAACACTACACAAGTGTTATATGCAACACTATACAAGTGTTATATGCAACACTACACAAGTGTTATATGCAACACTACACAAGTGTTATATGCAACACTAAACAAGTGTTATATGCAACACTACACAAGTGTTATATGCAACACTACACAAGTGTTATATGCAACACTAAACAAGTGTTATATGCAACACTACACAAGTGTTATATGCAACACTACACAAGTGTTATATGCAACACTACACAAGTGTTATATGCAACACTACATAAGTGTTATATGCAACACTACACAAGTGTTATTTGCAACACTACACAAGTGTTATATGCAACACTATACAAGTGTTATATGCAACACTTCATAAGTGTTATTTGCAACACTACACAAGTGTTATTTGCAACACTACACAAGTGTTATATGCAACACTACACAAGTGTTATATGCAACACTACACAAGTGTTATATGCAACACTACACAAGTGTTTATATGCAACACTACACAAGTGTTATATGCAACACTACACAAGTGTTATATGCAACACTACACAAGTGTTATATGCAACACTACACAAGTGTTATATGCAACACTACACAAGTGTTATATGCAACACTACACAAGTGTTATGTGCAACACTACGCAAGTGTTATATGCAACAATATACAAGTGTTATATGCAACACTACACAAGTGTTATTTGCAACACAATACAAGTGTTATATGCAACACTTCATATGTGCTATTTGCAACACTATACAAGTGTTATATGCAACACTAAACAAGTGTTATATGCAACACTATACAAGTGTTATATGTAACACTACACAAGTGTTATATGCAACACTACACAAGTGTTATATGCAACACTATACAAGTGTTATATGCAACACTACACAAGTGTTATATGCAACACTACACAAGTGTTATATGCAACACTACACAAGTGTTATATGCAACACTACATAAGTGTTATTTGCAACACTATACAAGTGTTATATGCAACACTTCATAAGTGTTATTTGCAACACTATACAAGTGTTATATGCAACACTTCATAAGTGTTATATGCAACACTACACAAGTGTTATATGCAACACTACACAAGTGTTATATGCAACACTACACAAGTGTTATATGCAACACTACACAAGTGTTATATGCAACACTATTACAAGTGTTATATGCAACACTACACAAGTGTTATATGCAACACTACACAAGTGTTTATGTGCAACACTACACAAGTGTTATATGCAACACTATACAAGTGTTATATGCAACACTATACAAGTGTTATATGCAACACTATACAAGTGTTATATGCAACACTACACAAGTGTTATATGCAACACTACACAAGTGTTATATGCAACACTACACAAGTGTTATGTGCAACACTACACAAGTGTTATATGCAACACTATACAAGTGTTATATGCAACACTACACAAGTGTTATATGCAACACAACACGAGTGTTATATGCAACACTATACAAGTGTTATATGGAACACTACACGAGTGTTATATGCAACACTACACGAGTGTTATATGCAACACTATACAAGTGTTATATGCAACACTATACAAGTGTTATATGCAACACTACACAAGTGTTATATGCAACACTATACAAGTGTTATATGCAACACTACACAAGTGTTATATGCAACACTACACAAGTGTTATATGCAACACTACACAAGTGTTATATGCAACACTATACAAGTGTTATATGCAACACTACACAAGTGTTATATGCAACACTACACAAGTGTTATATGCAACACTAAACAAGTGTTATATGCAACACTACACAAGTGTTATATGCAACACTACACAAGTGTTATATGCAACACTAAACAAGTGTTATATGCAACACTACACAAGTGTTATATGCAACACTACACAAGTGTTATATGCAACACTACACAAGTGTTATATGCAACACTACATAAGTGTTATATGCAACACTACACAAGTGTTATTTGCAACACTACACAAGTGTTATATGCAACACTATACAAGTGTTATATGCAACACTTCATAAGTGTTATTTGCAACACTACACAAGTGTTATTTGCAACACTACACAAGTGTTATATGCAACACTACACAAGTGTTATATGCAACACTACACAAGTGTTATATGCAACACTAACACAAGTGTTATATGCAACACTACACAAGTGTTATATGCAACACTACACAAGTGTTATATGCAACACTACACAAGTGTTATATGCAACACTACACAAGTGTTATATGCAACACTACACAAGTGTTATGTGCAACACTACGCAAGTGTTATATGCAACAATATACAAGTGTTATATGCAACACTACACAAGTGTTATATGCAACACTACACAAGTGTTATATGCAACACTACACAAGTGTTATATGCAACACTACACAAGTGTTATGTGCAACACTACGCAAGTGTTATATGCAACAATTATACAAGTGTTATATGCAACACTACACAAGTGTTATTTGCAACACAATACAAGTGTTATATGCAACACTTCATATGTGCTATTTGCAACACTATACAAGTGTTATATGCAACACTAAACAAGTGTTATATGCAACACTATACAAGTGTTATATGTAACACTACACAAGTGTTATATGCAACACTACACAAGTGTTATATGCAACACTATACAAGTGTTATATGCAACACTACACAAGTGTTATATGTACAGACAACTAAACTCCCAGTACATCATGTACAAGCAACAAAGGTCCCGGTACAGCATGTACAAGCAACAAAGGTCCCAGTATATCATGTACAAGCAACAAAGGTCCCGGTACAGCATGTACAAGCAACAAAGGTCCCAGTATATCATGTACAAGCAACAAAGGTCCCGGTACAGCATGTACAAGCAACAAAGGTCCCAGTATATCATGTACAAGCAACAAAGGTCCCGGTACAGCATGTACAAGCAACAAAGGTCCCAGTATATCATGTACAAGCAACAAAGGTCCCGGTACAGCATGTACAAGCAACAAAGGTCCCAGTATATCATGTACAAGCAACAAAGGTCCCGGTATATCATGTACAAGCAACAAAGGTCCCGGTACAGCATGTACAAGCAAAAAAGGTCCCAGTATATCATGTGCAAGCAACAAAGGTCCCGGTATATCATGTACAAGCAACAAAGGTCCCGGTACAACATGTACAAGCAACAAAGGTCCCGGTATATCATGAACTAGCAACAAACGTCCCGGTATATCATGTACAGGCAACAAAGGTCCCGGTATATCATGTACAAGCAACAAAGATCCCGGTATATCATGTACAAGCAACAAAGGTCCCGGTATATCATGTACAAGCAACAAAGGTCCCGGTATATCATGTACAAGCAACAAAGGTCCCGGTATATCATGTACAAGCAACAAAGGTCCCGGTATATCATGTACAAGGAACAAAGTTCTCGGTATATCATGAAGAAGCAACAAAGGTCCTGGTATATCATGTACAAGCAACAAAGGTCCCGGTATATCATGTACAAGCAACAAAGATCCCGGTATATCATGTACAAGCAACAAAGGTCCGGTATATCATGTACAAGCAACAAAGATCCCGGTATATCATGTACAAGCAACAAAGGTCCCGGTATATCATGTACAAGCAACAAAGGTCCCGGTATATCATGTACAAGCAACAAAGTTCCCGGTATATCATGTACAAGCAACAAATTTCTCGGTATATCATGTACAAGCAACAAAGGTCCCGGTATATCATGTACAAGCAACAAAGGTCCCGGTATATCATGTACAAGCAACAAAGGTCCCGGTATATCATGTACAAGCAACAAAGGTCCCGGTATATCATGTACAAGCAACAAAGGTCCCGGTATATCATGTACAAGCAACAAAGATCCCGGTATATCATGTACAAGCAACAAAGGTCCCGGTATATCATGTACAAGCAACAAAGGTCCCGGTATATCATGAACAAGCAACAAAGATCCCGGTATATCATGTACAAGCAACAAAGGTCCCGGTATATCATGTACAAGCAACAAAGATCCCGGTATGTCATGTACAAGCAACAAAGGTCCCGGTATATCATGTACAAGCAACAAAGGTCCCGGTATATCATGTACAAGCAACAAAGGTCCCGGTATATCATGTACAAAGTCACTAAGGTCACTGGGGAGGGCAGGTCAACTCAGCCTGCTTACATGCCGACACTAGCAGGAAGTAGCGTACCTTGATACTGGTAAAGGGTTCTTGATCCACTGAACTGGAGCTGGCTCACACTTCCAGGGTCTTGATTACCTCCCATACCCCGGGCACTATGTTGCCCATACGAGTTTAACACTTCATAAGGAATATTTTTTTTCACTGTTGTAGTCTAACTGGTCAATGCTTTTGGTAGTAGTAGTAGTAATTGTAGTAGTAGTAGTAGTTATACAGTATTACTACTACTACTAGTAGTAGTAGTAGTACCACTACTACTACTACTACTACCACTATTAGTAGTAGTAGTAAAATTTGTAGTAGTAGTGGTAGTAGTAGTAATAGTGGTAGTAGAAGTAGTTGTGATAGCTGTAGTAGTTGTAGTTGTAGTAGTAGCAGTAGTGGTAGTTGCAGCAGTAGTAGTAGTAGTAGTAATAGTAGTAGTTGTAGTAGTAAGAGTGGTAGTAGCAGTGGAAGTAACTAAGTGTAGCTATGTGATGGTGGAGTTATTGCTTGCACGAGGAGTCTTGCACGAGGAGTCTTGCACGAGGAGTCTTGCACGAGGAGTCTTGCACGAGGAGTCTTGCACGAGGAGAGAGAGAGAGAGAGAGAGAGAGAGAGAGAGAGAGAGATGCAGACAGACAGCCCAATGGACCAGCTAGCATCACCTCTAACTCGCATCTATCAGCACTGCCTAGTACAGTGTAAATGACCTTCTCAGTGGAAAGTGACAATGTCGTCCCTGATCACAAACACAAGAGCAGAGCGAAAATCAGCAACTACAGACCAGTGTCACTCCTGTCAATCACTGGCAAGATTCTTGTGACAATAATCTCACGGTAGATGACAGCGTTTTTAGACAACTACTCCCTTCTTTGTGACCGTTAATATGGCTTAAGGAAAAATCACTCTTCTGCTGAGTGGGAGTGCTCTGGGACAGAGCACTCCCACTCAGCAGAAGTACTGGGACAGAGTACATATTTCTGTTTATACTTGACTACCGTGGCGTGGTGCACTAATACCTATTTGCTGTACATAGTGAGTATAGAGTACATACTTCTGTTTATACTTGGTGAAGGAAAATACAGTTCAAAGATTTTAGTTGTGTTTATTTCGCTCCACACTGCCTTTATACCCAGGGTAACAGGCCGTGCTTACCTGGGTTGTAATACCCCCTCTAATCCTGTACTATTCCAGTGTACTCTCACACCCATCTTGTTCTGTGGAGAAATTTTCTCCAGGAGGGGGGATATCAGCCCTTTCAGCCATTTTCAGCCCTTTCAGCCCTCTCAGGAAGGGCAATGGCATCTTGCTTCTGCAACAATATTTTTAATTGAAAGTATATGAACGTGTCATGATCACGCCAAGTCTTTGCAAGAAAGCAGTGCTGCAACCTTTGTGTGGGTTTAACGAGAGACAATTAATCTCTTACCTTGGCAGGACAATTAAGGAAACCCTGCACCCCACTATGTGCAATGAGGACAGTATACACTGATGTCTATGCCCAGACAGCAAGAATCAAGCACATTTCCTTTGTTTGCCAAACTTCCAACATGAAACAATGCAGAATGCTTGATTCTTGCTGTCTGGGCATAGACATAGGCTTCAGTGTGTGTGTGTGTGTGTGTGTGTGTGTGTGTGTGTGTGTGTGTGTGTGAGTGTGTGTGTGTGTGTGTACTCACCTATTTGTACTCACCTATTTGTGGTTGAAGGGGTCGAGTCACAGCTCCTGGCCCCGCCTCTTCGCTGATTGCTACTAGGTCCTCTCTCTCCCTGCCCCATGAGCTTTATCATACCTCGCCTTAAAACTATGTATGGTTCCCGCCTCCACTACGTCACTTTCTAGGCTGTTCCACGGCCTGGCTACTCTATGACTGAAGAAATACTTCCTAACATCCCTTTGATTCATCTGAGTCTTCAACTTCCAATTGTGACCTCTTGTGTCTGTGTCCCATCTCTGGAACATCCAGTCTTTGTCCACCTTGTCTATTCCGCGTAGTATTTTATATGTCGTTATCATGTCTCCCCTGACCCTCCTGTCCTCCAGTGTCGTCAGGCCGATTTCCCTCAACCTTTCTTCGTAGGATAATCCCCGTAGCTCTGGGACTAGTCTTGTTGCAAACCTTTGCACTTTCTCTAATTTCTTGACGTGCTTGACTAGGTGTGGATTCCAAACTGGTGCCGCATACTCCAGTATGGGCCTGACGTAAATGGTATACAGAGTCTTGAACGATTCCTTACTGAGGTGTCGGAACGCTATCCGTAGGTTTGCGTGTGTGTGTGTGTGTGTGTGTGTGTGCATACAAGCACTCAGTGGAAAGTGTTTTAGACAGAGGAGGATAAACACTACTGACAGGTGATAGATATAAATCAGTTAGTGTATACGAGAAGTGAAGCAGTAATATAGTCTTCACTTAGTGAGGAAAGTTATCATCTGAGTGAAAGTTCATGTTTGTTTATCCATGTAAATCATGTTAATTAAGCTTCCTCCAGCTCTCTCATCTCTTCAACAACACAAGTGATGCTACACTGCTTTCTCAACTTATGTGCGGTGAAAAGATATAATTGTCTACACATGCCCCACACACACACACACACACACACACACACACACACACACACACACACACACACACAACACACACAACACACCACACACACACACACACAACACACACACACACCACAACACACACAACACACACACACAACACAACACACACACACACACACACAACCACACACACACACAACACACACACACACACACACAACACACACACACACACACACACACACACACACACACACACAACACACACACACACACACACACACACACACACACACACACACAACACACACACACACACACACACACACAACAACACACACACACAAACACCACCACACACACACACACACACAACACACACACACACAACACACACAACACACACACAACACACACACACACACACAACACACAACACACACACACACACACACACACACACACAACACACACACACACACACAACAACACACACACACACACACACACACAACACAACAACAACACACACACACACACACACACACACACACACACAACACACAACACACACACACAACACACACAACACACACACAACACACACACACACAACACACACACACACACACACACACACACACACACACACACAACACAACACACACCACAACACACAACACACACACACACACACAACACACACAACACACACCACAACACACACACACACACACACACAAACACACAACACACACACACACACACACACACACACAACACACACACACACCACACACACACTCTACAGACAGTACACACACACACACACAAGAACCTAAACAATACTATGGAGAGTGATGTAGTGGAGTGGATCCATACATTGCTTACGAAGATGTACCATAAATTATTGGACTGGGAAGATGACCTAGTAGCTACATGAGACTGAGGAGTGTACCTAGCAATTATTGACTGAGGACGTGTACCTAGCAATTATTGACTGAGGACGTGTACCTAGCAATTATTGACTGAGGACGTGTACCTAGCAATTATTGACTGAGGAAGTGTACCTAGCAATTATTGACTGAGGAAGTGTACCTAGCAATTACTGACTGAGGACGTGTACCTAGCAATTATTGACTGAGGAAGTGTACCTAGCAATTACTGACTGAGGACGTGTACCTAGCAATTATTGACTGAGGAAGTGTACCTAGCAATTACTGACTGAGGACGTGTACCTAGCAATTATTGACTGAGGACGTGTACCTAGCAATTATTGACTGAGGAAGTGTACCTAGCAATTACTGACTGAGGACGTGTACCTAGCAATTACTGACTGAGGACGTGTACCTAGCAATTATTGACTAAGGAAGTGTACCTAGAAAATTATTGACTGAGGAAGTGTACCTAGCAATTATTGACTAAGGAAGTGTACCTAGCAATTATTGACTGAGGAAGTGTACCTAGCAATTATTGACTGAGGACGTGTACCTAGCAATTATTGACTGAGGAAGTGTACCTAGCAATTATTGACTGAGGACGTGTACCTAGCAATTATTGACTAAGGAAGTGTACCTAGCAATTATTGACTGAGGAAGTGTACCTAGCAATTATTGACTAAGGAAGTGTACCTAGCAATTATTGACTAAGGAAGTGTACCTAGCAATTATTGACTGAGGAAGTGTACCTAGCAATTATTGACTAAGGAAGTGTACCTAGCAATTATTGACTGAGGAAGTGTACCTAGCAATTATTGACTAAGGAAGTGTACCTAGCAATTATTGACTGAGGAAGTGTACCTAGCAATTATTGACTGAGGAAGTGTACCTAGCAATTATTGACTGAGGACGTGTACCTAGCAATTATTGACTAAGGAAGTGTACCTAGCAATTATTGACTGAGGAAGTGTACCTAGCAATTATTGACTAAGGAAGTGTACCTAGCAATTATTGACTAAGGAAGTGTACCTAGCAATTATTGACTGAGGAAGTGTACCTAGCAATTATTGACTAAGGAAGTGTACCTAGCAATTATTGACTGAGGAAGTGTACCTAGCAATTATTGACTAAGGAAGTGTACCTAGCAATTATTGACTGAGGAAGTGTACCTAGCAATTATTGACTAAGGAAGTGTACCTAGCAATTATTGACTGAGGAAGTGTACCTAGCAATTATTGACTAAGGAAGTGTACCTAGCAATTATTGACTGAGGCAGTGTACCTAGCAATTATTGACTGAGGCAGTGTACCTAGCAATTATTGACTGAGGCAGTGTACCTAGCAATTATTGACTAAGGAAGTGTACCTAGCAATTATTGACTGAGGCAGTGTACCTAGCAATTGACTGAGGCAGTGTACCTAGCAATTGACTGAGGCAGTGTACCTAGCAATTGACTGAGGCAGTGTACCTAGCAATTATTGACTGAGGCAGTGTACGTAGCAATTACTGACTGAGGCAGTGTACGTAGCAATTACTGACTGAGGCAGTGTACCTAGCAATATCAGAGATGGAGGCTATGACACACCTAGAGAGCACCTTCTTGCACTCTCACAATATTTTAAACAGGTATATCAGAGTTAAATTGATAAAGTATTTGTTGAAGATTATAACAGAGCAGACATTTGTTGAAATTAAATAGAGACATATGACAATATATACTTGTATACTTGCATATATATAGTAGAGAATAATACTGCGACTGGCCACCGAGGCTCGATCCCGAGAAATTTAGGCAGCCTTCCAGGGAGCCAGATGAACTCTGGACACTTTAAACCACTACACCGCCATGACACATAATGTTAAGTGTCCAGTGAGAACACTAGACATGCTCCACTTAACACCTGCCACACACAGGTGAGTGGTAAGCTGAGAGATGACTTTCATTAACCTCATGTCTGGATAACAGCTTTATCATACCTCTTCTTAAAGTTAAGTATAGATCCTGCCTCCACTACGTCACTCTCCAGATTGTTCCACTTCCTGACAATTCCATGACGGAAGAAATACTTCCTAACATCCCTGTGACTCATGTGAGTCACCCCTTGTTGTTGAGTCAATTCTCTGAAACATTCTGTCCCTGCCCACCCTGTCAATTCTTTTCCGTATTTTATATGTTGTTATCATGTCCTCCCCTGTCCTTCCTCGCCTCCAGTGTTGTGAGGTTGAGTTCCTTCAAGCTCTCCTCATAAGACAACGCCTCAGTTCTGGGACTAGTCTTGTTGCAAACCATTGCAATTTCTCTAATTTCTTGACGTGTCTGACCAGGTGTGGGCTCCAAACTGGTGCTGCATACTCCAATATAGGCCTAACGTACACGGTGTACAGTGTCGTGAATTCCTTACTTAGATGTCGAAACGCTGTTCTCAGGTTTTCCAGGTGACAGTATGCTGCAGAAGTTATTTGGTTGATGTGCACCTTAGGCGATGTGCTAATTATGATGCTCTCCCCAAGATCATTTTCCTTGAGCGAGCTTTGCAGCCTTTGACCTCTTAGGCTGTACTCCGTCTGCGGTCTCCTTTGTCCTTCCCCAATCTTCATAACTTTGCACTTGCTGGGGTTAAACTCCAGGAGCCATTTGTAAGACTAGGCTTGCAGCCTGTGCAGATCCCCTTGTAGGCTTACCTTATCCTCTTCTGCTTGTATTCTCCTGATTAGTTTCAAATCGTCTGCAGACAGGGACACCTGACTCTATCCCTTCCGTCATATCATTCACATATACAAGAAACAGCACTGTACCTAGGACTGACCCTTGTGGAACCCCACTCGACACATGAACCCACTCTGATACCTCGTCTCGGACCGACACACGTTGTTTCCTTTCTGTCAGGTATTCCCTGTTCCATTGTAGTACTTTCCCTTCTATTCCTGCCTTCTCACTTAGTGTTTCAACTAGTCTCTTGCGTGGAACTCTGTCGAAAGCCTTCTTACAGTCCAAGAAGATGCAGTCTACCCATCCCTCTCTCTCTCTCTCTCTCATATCTTGCCTCTGTTACCTTGTCATAGAAGTTAAATTGGTTCGTGATGCTCAGTATTATACTCACCCCAAGATCCTTTTCCTTGAGTAAGGTTTACAGTCTTTGGCCACCTAGACTATACTCTGTCTGCAGTCTTCTTTGTCCTTCACCGATCTTCATGACTTTGCATTTGGCGGGTTAAATTCGAGGAACCAGTTGCTGGACCAGGCTTCCAGCCTCTCCAGGTCTCTCTTGTAGTCCTGCCTAATCCTCACTCGATTTAATTCTCCTCATTAACTTCACATTATCTGCAAACAGGGACACTTCTGAGTCTATCCCTTCCGTTATGTCATTTACATATACCAAAAACAGCACAGGTCCTAGGACTGACCCCAGTGGAACCCTGCTCGTCACAGGCGCCCACTCTGACACCTCGTCGCGTACCATGACTAGTTGTTGCCTCCCTGTCAGGTATTTTCTGATCCATTGCAGTGCCTTTCCTTTTATGTGTGCCTGATCCTCTAGCTTTTGCGCTAATCTCTTGTGAGGAACTGTGTCGAAGGCCTTCCTGCAGTCCAAGAAAATGCAATCTACCCACCCTGTCTCTCTCTCGTGTCTTACCTCAGTTACTTTGTGTGTGTGTGTATTCACCTATATGTACTCACCTATATGTAGTTGCAGGGGTCGAATCATAGCTCCTGGCCCCGCCTCTTCACTGGTCGATACTAATTCACTCTCTCCCTGTTCCATGATCTTTGTCATACCTCTTCTTAAAACTATTTATGGAACTTGCTTCCACTACTTCACTCTCCAGATTATTCCAGTTCCTGATAACTCTAAGACTAAAGAAATACTTCCTAACATCCCTATGACTCATCTGGGTTTTCAGCTTCCAATTGTGTCCCCTTGTTTCTGTATATCATCTCTGAAACATTCGATCCTTGTCCACGTTGTCAATGCCTCTTAGTATTTTACACGTTGTTATCATGTCCCCTCTGTCCCTCCTATCCTCTAGTGTCATCAGGTTGAGTTCCCTTAACATCTCATAAGACATACCCTTCAGTTCCGGGACTAACCGTGTTACAAATTTGTGTGTGTGTGTGTGTGTGTGCTCACCTAATTGTACTCACCTAATTGTGGTTGCAGGGGTCGAGACTCAGCTCTTGGCCCCGCCTCTTCACCGACCGCTACTAGGTCCTCTCTCCCACTGCTCTATGAGCTTTATCATACCTCGTCTTAAAACTATGTATAGTTCCTGCCTCCACTATATCGCTTGCCAGACTGTTCCACTTCCTAACTACTCTATGACTGAAGAAATACTTCCTAACATCCCTTTGACTCATCTGAGTCTTCAGCTTCCAATTGTGACCCCTTGTTTCTGTGTCCCATCTCTGGAACATCCTGTCTCTGTCCACCTTGTCTATTCCACGCAGTATTTTGCATGTCGTTATCATGTCTCCCCTGACCCTCCTGTCCTCCAGTGTTGTCAGACCGATTTCCCTTAACCTTTCTTCATAGGGCATTCCCCGTAGCTCTGGAACTAGCCTTGTTTCAAACCTTTGCACTTTCTCTAATTTCTTGACGTGTTTGACCAGGTGTGGATTCCAAACTGGTGCTGCATACTCCAGTATGAGCCTGACGTAAATGGAATACAGAGTCTTGAACGATTCCTTACTGAGGTACCGGAACGCTATTCTCAGGTTTGCCAAGCGCCATATGCCGCAGCAGTTTTCTGGTTAATGTGTGCTTCTGGCGATGTACTCAGTATTATACTCACTCCTAGGTCTTTCTCCTTGAGTGAGGTTTACAGCCTTTGGCCACCTAGCCTATACTCTGTCTGCGGTCTTCTTTGCCCTCCTCCGATCTTCATGACTTTGCACTTGGCGGGGTTAAATTCTAGGAGCCAGTTTCTGGACCACACATCCAGCCTGTCCAGGTCTCTTTGTAGACCTGTCTGGTCCGCGTATGATTTAATTCTCCTCATTAACTTCACGTCATCTGCAAACAGGGACACTTCTGAGTCTATCCATTCATTTATGTCGTTCACATATACGAAGAATAGCACTGGTCCCAGGACTGACCCCTGTGGGACCCCGCTCGTCACTGGCGCCCACTGTGATAGCTCATCACGGACCATGACTCGCTCTTGCCTCCCTGTTAGGTATTCTCTGATCCATTGCAGTGCCCTTCCTGTTATACGTGCCTGTTCCTCTAGCTTCTGTACTAATCTCTTGTGAGGAACTGTGTCGAAGGCCTTCTTGCAGTCCAGGAAAACGCAATCGACCCACCCCTCCCTCTCATTTCTTACTTCAGTGACCTTGTCATAAAACTCTAGTAGGTTTGTGACAGAATTTGCCTTCCATGAATCCGTGCTGGCTGTCGTTTATAATCTTGCTCCGCTCCAGGTGCTCCACCACTCTCCTCCTGATAATCTTTTCCAAGACTTTGCATACTATACATGTCAGTGACACTGGTCTATAATTTAGTGCTTCATTTCTGTCTCCCTTCTTAAAGATAGGGACTACATTTGCCTTCTTCCATACTTCAGGTAGTTGCCCAGTTTCAAGGAAAGTGTTGAAGATTTTGGTGAGTGGCACACGTAGTGTCCCTGCTCCCTCTCTAAGGACCCACGGAGAGATGTTGTCCGGTCCCACCGCCTTTGTGTGTGTGTGTGTGTGTGTGTGTGTGTGTGTGTGTGAGTATATGAGTAACTCTCACTATCATGATTCAAAGTGTTAATTTTGATATTATATAAGTACACTTTTAATATTAATAATTTAAAAAGTATGGGCAGGTTTTGGCTGCTTTTATGCGACATTGATAAATTAACCTCTGAAAATTGCCTAGAATGGATGGCTGTCAGTCTGTGAGTCTCTGTCTCTCACCTGGTCACTAGTTCAGTGTAGAAGTGCAGCTGCTGGCTGCCTGATTCTCACCTCTCTTCACTTCCGAAAATCCTTACACGGTTGTTAATATCCATTTACGTCTATATTGGCGAATGATAATAAGCATTAGTATTCTTGTGAAGGAAGGGAAGGACCTACTTCCACTGGGGAATCCCGCCTACCAGTGACTATGCCCTCGTCTGCTATACGTCTCTCTTCACTGGCGCCTATATAAGCGCCAGTCTCCTTACCTGTGCTTCAGAATCTCTACAACCACGGTGTTGTAAACACCACCTCCAAGGCTGAGGGACTGATTACCTCATCTTTTGTATATAGTTCTTCTGTTTTCTAATTATGTCCAAGAATTTGCATTGATAAAACCACTGGATGGCGAAACGTTTACAATAAAGATAACCAGATGTTGCACAAGTGTCTTAACTTTCAGTATTCTTGTGAGTTTAATCTCACAAGAATCCGTAGGTAGGGTTGCTGCAGGATGCTATTCTCATTATATGTTTCTTTCCAGAGCTTGGCTTTGGATAATTCTACAGTGCTGTCTGTCACAGTCACAGTCGGGGCACATAGGACCTACACTATCTATTACTCTAACTGTAACTCTGTTTTGGGCTAAGGATCTCTGTATATATCTGTTATAATGTTTGAAGGTCACTCGCTATTGCTGTACCATGTTTGTTCTCCTTGGTCAAGTGTTGACTACTGTTTAACAATGCTGAATCTTGGACAAGTATTTAGCTTGTCGGGGTTATTACGATGATGTGAACTCTTATGTTACATGTATACCACATATGTTCTCCACAGTTATTGCAACTTGTCGATACACAGTGTTCCTCACAGTCATTGCAACTTGTCAATACACAGTGATCCTGACAGTCATTGCAACTTGTCAATACACAGTGTTCCTCACAGTCATTGCAACTTGTCAATACACAGTGTTCCTCACAGTCATTGCAACTTGTCAATACACAGTGTTCCTCACAGTCATTGCAACTGTCGATACACAGTGTTCCTCACAGCCCATTGAAACTTGTCAATACACAGTGTTCCTCACAGTCATTGCAACTTGTCAATACACAGTGTTCCTCACAGTCATTGCAACTGTCAATACATCAGTGTTCCTCACAGTCATTGCACTTGTCGATACACAGTGTTCCTCACAGTCATTGCAACTTGTCAATACACAGTGTTCCTCACAGTCATTGCAACTTGTCAATACACAGTGTTTCCTCACAGTCATTGCAACTTGTCGATACACAGTGTTACCTCACAGTCATTGCAACTTGTCGATACACAGGTTCTCACAGTCATTGCAACTTGTCGATACACAGTGTTCCTCACAGTCATTGCAACTTGTCAATACACAGTGTTCTCACAGTCATTGCAACTTGTCGTACACAGTGTTCCTCACAGTCATTGCAACTTGTCGATACACAGTGTTCCTCACAGTCATTGCAACTTGTCGATACACAGTGTTCCTCACAGTCATTGCAACTTGTCGATACACAGTGTTCCTCACAGTCATGCAACTTGTCGATACACAGTGTTCCTCACAGTCATTGCAACTTGTCAATACACAGTGTTCCTCACAGTCATTGCAACTTGTCGATACCAGTGTTCCTCACAGTCTTGCAACTTGTCGATACACAGTGTTCCTCACAGTCATTGCATACTTGTCGATACACAGTGTTCCTCACAGTCATTGCAACTTGTCGATACACAGTGTTCCTCACAGTCATTGCAACTTGTCGATACACAGTGTTCCTCACAGTCATTGCACTTGTCGATACACAGTGTTCCTCACAGTCATTTGCAAACTTGTCGATACACAGTGTTCCTCACAGTCATTGCAACTTGTCGATACACAGTGTTCCTCACAGTCATTGCAACTTGTCGATACACAGTGTTCCTCACAGTCATTGCAACTTGTCGATACACAGTGTTCCTCACAGTCATTGCAACTTGTCAATACACAGTGTTCCTCACAGTCATTGCAACTTGTCGATACACAGTGTTCCTCACAGTCATTGCAACTTGTCGATACACAGTGTTCCTCACAGTCATTGCAACTTGTCGATACACAATACTAAATATTAGAAATACGAGGGAGAACACTGGGCTTAGTTCACTAATAAGCACTATTTAATACTTAGTGCATTTAGATATATATCCTCTAGTGCAACAAGCCATTTTTAAGTGAAATGTTGACGTTTAATAATTTGACCTTCCTAAACACATTATGAAAGTGTATTTAGTGAGGTTCAGTATTGGTGGTAAAACATTATTGTGGGAACATTACGACCTGCATAAGTGTGTGTTTGTGTGACTCCCACTGTGCAGGGATATGAAATAACAGTACTTGTGTGTACACTCTCGTAGGACCAGGGTGAGGGTGTGTACACTCTCGGGGGACCACAGTGATGGTGTGTACACTCTCGTGGGACCACGGTGAAGGTGTGTGTCACTCTCGTGGGACCACGTTGAGGGTGTGTACACCCTCGTGGGACCACGGTGAGGGTGTTTACACCCTCGTGGGACAACGGTGAGGGTATGTACACTCTCGTGGGACTACGGTGAGGGTGTGTACACTCTCGTGGGACCACGGTGAGGGTGTGTACACTCTTGTGGGACCATGGCGAGGGTGTGTACACTCTCGTAGGACCAAGGTGAGGGTGTGTACACTCTCGTGGGACCACGGTGAGGGTGTGTACACTCTCGTGGGACCACGGTGATGTGTGTACACCCTCGTGGGACCACGGTGAGGGTGTGTACACTCTCGTGTGACCACGGTGAGGGTGTGTACACCCTCGCGGGACCACGGTAAGGGTGTGTACATGCATGTCAGTAAAGCCTCTTGGAACCACTGTGATATTGTGTACACCCTCGTGTGTACAGCCTTACGAGACCACTGTGTACACCTTCGAGTCCACACCTCCACAGCTGAGCCAGCAACAACATTGCACATATGCCGTGACGGAAGCACCACTGAACGCCCTGGAGCGTAAGGAATTTGGAACGTGATTTCTGAAAATAACGAAGATTAGCGTCAGCCTGGGTGGTGCACAAACACTGACAGAGAAGCAAGTCATGCTGGCTAGCAAAACACACGATCAACTTGTGCAACACCTGCACTCTCCTGTCTGTTGAGATGATTACATGGTGTTTCGTGGCTCGGTTGGTAGCGCACTCAGCTCACATACCGTGGGTCCCTGGTTTGATCCCCCGGCATGGGTGGAAACATTGGGGGTGTATCGTTATACCTGATGTCCTTGTTCACCTAGAGGTAAGTAGGTACCTGGGTGTTAGTGGGCTGGTATGGGTGGCATTCAAGAGATGGTAGTATACCTTAGATTGGGCTGGGCTTTGAAATAAGCTGACGCAGGATAACAGCTCTTGGCCTGTAAAAATAGGTTGTAGGCTCATACCAGACCGATATCTGTGACCTGAGTCATACCTAGAACGTGGCTTATACCCGAGATCTGACTCATACCTGGGACCTGGTTCATACATGGGACCTGGTTCATACCTGGGACCTGGTTCATACCTGTGACTTGGTTCATACCTGAGACCTGGTTCATACCTGAGACCTGGTTCATATCTGGGACATGGTTCATAGTTGGGACCTGGTTCACACCTGGGACCTGGTTCATACCTGAGACCTGGTTCATATCGGGACATGGTTCATAGTTGGGACCTGGTTCACACCTGGGACCTGGTTCATACATGGGACCTGACCATTCTGTGACCTGGTTCATACCTGGTACCTGACTCATTCCTGTGACCTGACATACAGCAAGTGAGGGAGAGTCAACAGATGGGAGTAAACATCAGCTGCAGTGAATCCGGGAGACAGTGCTGGAGAAACTTGCCACCACCACTGCTACCACTGCAACCACCACTACCACCACTGCAATCACCACTACCAGCACTGCTACCAGCACTGCTACCACCACTACCACTACTGCAACCACCACTACCACCACTGCAACCACCACTACCACCACTACCACCACTGCAACCACCACTACCACCACTGCAACCACCACCACTACTACCACTACCATAACCACTACTACTACTATTATCACCACCAATGCAACCACCACTCATTTGCACAGAACTACTAAATACCTCAAATCATGTAGTTGAAGTTTTGGCGGTAAAGACTGATAACCAAAACCTTGTCATTGTGGCAGTATACAAGACTCCAGATGCAACTTCCCAGCAATTCCAGAAGCAGCTTGAGAAAATTGACCACTGTCTGGAAAATCTCTCAACTCCTGCCCCAAACATCTTACTACTAGGAGATTTCAACCTGAGACACCTAAAATGGAGGAGTATAACAAACAATGTCTTAGCAGAGATCACCCCGGGAGGCAGCTCAGATGAAAATTCACACACACACACACACGAACTATTAAATCTCTGCAACAAATTCACCTTAAACCAGCAGATAATAGAGCCTACAAGACTAGAAAATACGCTGGACCTCATCTTCACTAACAATGACGATCTGATACGTAACCTAACTGTATCAAAGACAATACACTCAGATCACAACATAATAGAGGTACAGACATGTTTGCACAGGGCTCTTGACCAGCAAAATGTGAGCAGTCATGAAGGTCTCTTCACGAAATTCAATTTCAATAACAAAAACATACAATGGGATCAAGTAAACCATGTCCTAAATTAAACAAGCTGGGAAGATATCCTAAACACCACGGATCCGAACATCTAACTTGAAAAAATGAATTCTGTGGTTCTTGAGATCTGCTCAAGACACATCCCATTAAGAAAAAGAAAGAGAAGATGTAAACTAGAAAGAGAGAGACGTTCCCTATACAGACGAAGGTGAAGAGTCACAGAGCTGCTGAGTGGGGTCAATATATCTGAAATACGATGGGAAGCACTAGTCAATGAAATTGCAAATATCGAACTTTAGCTGAAGGAACCTTATAGGAGACAAGAATCACAGGAAGAACTAAAAGTCATAAAGGAAATTGAAAAAAAATACTTCTCTTATGCCAAATCTAAGGGAAAAACAAATTCCAGTATTGTGCCCCTACTTAGGCGGGATGGGACATGAACAGATGACAGCCAAGAAATGAGTGAGATAGTAAAGTCCCAATATGACTCAGTGTTCAGCGAGCCACTGCCCAGACTAAGGGTCGACAATCCAAATGAACGAAACCCAAAATTTGATCATCCCAAAACTCTCCGATATTATTCTAACTCCACAAGATTTTGAAAAGGCAATTAATGATATGCCCATGCACTCTGCCCCAGGCTCAGACTCGTGGAATTCCGTGTTCAACAAAAATTTGCAAGAAGTCCCTATCGCATGCCTTCAGCATTTTATGGAGAGGGAGCATGGACACAGGGGCCATCCCACACACACTAAAAACAACAGACATAGCCCCACTCCACAAAGGTGGCAGTAAAGAAGCTGCAAAGAACTACAGACCGATAGCACTAACATCCCATATCATAAAAATCTTTGAGAGGGCTCTAAGAAGCGAGATAGCCAACCACCTAGATACCCATCAGTTACACAACCCAGGGCAACACGGGTTTAGAGCAGGTCGCTCCTGCCTGTCCCAGCTACTGGACCACTACGACAAGGTCCTGGATGCTGTAGAGGATAAACAAAATACAGATGTAGTAGACACAGACTTTGCATAAGGTTTCGACAAGTGTGACCATGGTGTAATAGCACATAAAATGCGGGACAGAGGAATAACGGGAAAAGTTGGTAGATGGATCTACAGCATCCTGACAAAGAGTAACAGTAAACAGAGTAAAGTCTGAGGCAGCCACGGTAAAAAGCTCTGTTCCACAAGGCACAGTACTCGCTCCCATTCTATTCCTCATCCTCATTTCTGACATAGACAGAGACGTAAGCCATAGCTCCGTGTCTTCCTTTGTGGATGACACATGGATCACCATGGCAGTGACCTCCATCGAAGACACTGCGAGACTCCAAGCGGACATCAACCAAATCTTCGAATGGGACACTCAAAACAATATGAAGATAAACGAGGAGAAATTTCAACTGCTCCGATATGGAAAACTTGAAGAAATTAAAAATGTGTCAGGGTATACCACAAATTCTAACCATACAATAGAGCTGAAAAGTAATGTGAAGGACCTGGGAGTGATAATGTCAGAAGATCTCGCCTTCAAAGACCACAACAATGTACCTACCTCATCTGCTAGGAAAACAGTATGATGGATAATGAGAGCCTTCAAAACTAGAGACGCCAAGCCCATGATGATGCTCTTCAAATCGCTTGTTCTCTCTAGGCTGGAACACTGCTGTACACTAACGGCCCCCTTCAAGGCTGGCGACATTGCAGACCTGGAGAGTGTACAAAGAGCTTTCACGGCACACATAAGTGCGATAAGGCACCTAAACTACAGGGAACGGTTGAAGGTCCTTGATCTGTATTCCCTCAAACGCAGGCGAGAGAGATACATGATAATATACACTTGGAAGGTCCTGGAGGGACTGGTACCGAACCTGCACACTAAAATCAGTCCCTATGAAAGCAAAAGACTCGGCAGGAGATGCAACATTTTCCCGATGAAAAGCAGGGGCGCCACGAGTACACTGAGAGACAACACAAAAAGTGTTCGGGGCCCAAGACTGTTCAATTGCCTCCCAATATACATAAGGGGGATTACCAATAGACCCCTGGCTGTCTTCAAGAAGGCACTGGACAGGCACCTAAAGTCAGTACCTGACCAACCGGGCTGTGGTTCGCACGTCAGCTTGCGTGCGGCCAGCAGTAACAGCCTGATTGATCAGACCCTGATCCACCATGAGGCCTGGTCTCAGACCGGGCCGCGGGGGCGTTGACCCGAAACCCTCTCCAGGTAAACTCTAGGTAACCACCAGGCCCCGTGGCCTGGTGGAAGAAGCTCTCGCTTCACACGGTGAATGTCCGGGTTCGATTCTCGACGAAGGGGTGGAAACATTGAGAGTGTTTCCAACACCTGTTGTCTATGTTCACCCATCAGTAAAATGGGTACCTGGGTGTTACTGGATTGGTGTGGGTCGCATCCTGGGGCAAAACTGACCTAATTTGTGGGAAATGCTCAGCATAACAAGTGGTTTTCTATATAGTAGCATGTCACTGATGTCAGCTATGGTCTGTATACCTTGTACATGTACTGGTAGTTAAAGTCATTATTATTACTAGTACTATCACCACTACCACCACAACCACTACTACCACCACCATCGCCATTACTACTACAACCACCAATGCGACCACCACTAATGCAGCCATCACCATCACTGCAACCACCACCACTGCAACCACCACCACTGTAACCACCACCACCACCACTGCAACCACCACCACTACCACCAATGAAACTCACGGCACACACAAGTACGAAAAAGCACCTAAATTACAGGAAACGATTGAATTCCCTTGAAGGGGAGAGAGATACACGATCATATACACTTGGAAAATCCTAGAGGGATTAGTATCATACTTGCACACGAAAATCACTCCCTACGAAAGCAAAAACTCGGCAGAAGATGCAACATTCCCTCAGTGAAAAGCAGGGGCGCCACGAGACAACACAATAATTGTCCGGGGCCCAAGACTGTTCAACTGCCTCCCAGCATGCGTAAGGAGGATTACCAATAGAACTCTGGCTTTCTTCAACAAGGCACTGGACAGGCACCTAAAGTCGGGCTGTGGTTCGTGCATCAGTTTGCGTGAGGCCAGCAGTAACAGCCTGGTTGATCAGCCCCTGACCCACCACGAGGCCTGGTCTCAGACTGGTCCAAGGGGACGTTGACCCCTAAAACCCTCTTCAGGTATACTCCAGGTATTCCTCTTCAAACTGTAGGTTAACCAATTCATACCTCTCATAATGAAGAGTGTTAATCAGCTGAAAGCAAGTGAGGAACTGAACTTCAGCACTAATTCTAGTTACAAAACTGACTAGCCTGGAGCCTATCCCTTCACTCTGGTATGTTGACATTTACAATGGATATTTATTGTGTAAAGCGAGTAGGAGCCCCTACACCCGCCTTGGCAATAATATACTAGGATTGTAGTTCATGGTTGGTGAATGTTGGATGTGTGGCTGTGTGTGGTGCACGCTGAAGGACTCTTGTATACTCGACACACATCACAAGTATCCATGCCAGCAACACTCAATGTACATGTTAGCAACACTCGATGTACATACCATCAACACTCAGTATGTTAGCAACACTTAAGTAACACCTGATATGCATGTCAGCAACACTAAATTCGTATGTCAGCAACAAGTACAAAATACATTTGTAACAACCAGTAAACTGACCTATTGTCACCGTTTTTGATGGCGGAATTCCATAGATCTATTTCCGTCTTCCATACTTCGAAGTTGTGCTTCCTTTTATTGCCAGTTGATCAATGGATTTTCTTCTTGTCTCATAATTGTCTCTCTGAGAAACACTCTCTCCTTACCATGTAATGTGTAACTTTTCTCTTAGACTCTCGTATTGTCAATGACCAGATCATCTCCGATCTCTGTCGCTAGTGACATTCTCATGACAATTCTGATATGACTACCATTCATGGTACCATTCATATATTTTTCTACGGATTACTAGCATCCAGGATGCTATTGTGGTGTCACTGCGTCTCCTAAATCTGCTGTAGTCATTGTTATCCTTCTTTCTTAGACTGGTAATTCGATGGTTATCTCTGATGGCGAATATTACCTCCCAGTCAAGTATTACCTCCCAGCCAAGTATTACCTCCCAGCCGAGTATTACCTCCCAGCCGAGTCCTTGTTATCTGACTCTCAAACATGCACTTTTCTTACCTTCACTCTATTTGATCGTATTAAGAGAACTTTTAACCTCCCACCGTAAACTTTCTCCAGCCTGTGACCCCACGACTCTGATCTTGTCAAACGATTTCGTGTTGTGTCTTTCTCTGCCTAAAACTCAGGTGTTCCTCAAGACTCCATCACTTCCTCTAGAGGTTCTGTCTCCCATATTCTTGCCACTTTGTTAAAACCAACATTCCCCTTCTTATTTTTCACCTACTCACCTTCGTCACTCTCAAGGCTCCACTGAACGAGTGAGGTCACATTCTCTCTTAAGTCTTTATGTAAAATCCCTGCTAGTGTTCCTCTTAATTGTGTACTCAATTTTTTTTAGAAAAGGCCCATGAGGAACTGCTTCCTCTACCTACGTCCATTTTTTTTTTTTTACATTTTCTTCTCTCTGAGGATTCAAAGTCCTATTCTATTAAAAGTAATTCCTATTCTGAATCTTTAGGTATTCTGAAACAGTGGTACTAACAATTATTATACGTCCTTCTCTGCCTTTTTTGCTATATATATGATTCTAGTCTCCATCAGCCCATTCTTGTTGTGTATCACAATTTCCCTTTATTGATTAACTTTCAGGTTCAATGAGAATCTAACTTATTATTGCCTTAACATCATTCTTGACAGTAAACAAACCTGGGTAGAGTCTTACCATCATTCTTGACAATATACAAGCCTTCATCCTTCATATATATATATATATATATATATATTATATATATATATATATATATATATATATATATATATATATATATATATATATATATATATATATATATATTATTATTTATTATTATTTTTTTTTTTTATTATCACGCTGGCCGATTCCCACCAAGGCAGGGTGGCCCGAAAATTAAAAACTTTCACCATCATTCACTCCATCACTGTCTTGCCAGAAGGATGCTTTACACTACAGTTTTTAAACTGCAACATTAACACCCCTCCTTCAGAGTGCAGGCACTGTACTTCCCATCTCCAGGACTCAAGTCCGGCCTGCCGGTTTCCCTGAACCCCTTCATAAATGTTACTTTGCTCACACTCCAACAGCACGTCAAGTATTAAAAACCATTTGTCTCCATTCACTCCTATCAAACACGCTCACGCATGCCTGCTGGAAGTCCAAGCCCCTCGCACACAAAACCTCCTTTACCCGCTCCCTCCAACCTTTCCTAGGCCGACCCCTACCCCGCCTTCCTTCCACTACAGACTGATACACTCTTGAAGTCACTCTGTTTCGCTCCATTCTCTCCACATGTCCGAACCACCTCAACAACCCTTCCTCAGCCCTCTGGACAACAGTTTTGGTAATCCCGCACTCCCTCCTAACTTCCAAACTACGAATTCTCTGCATTATATTCACACCACACATTGCCCTCAGACATGACATCTCCACTGCCTCCAGCCTTCTCCTCGCTGCAACATTCATCACCCATGCTTCACACCCATACAAGAGCGTTGGTAAAACTATACTCTCATACATTCCTCTCTTTGCCTCCAAGGACAAAGTTCTTTGTCTCCACAGACTCCTAAGTGCACCACTCACCCTTTTTCCCTCATCAATTCTATGATTCACCTCATCTTTCATAGACCCATCCGCTGACACGTCCACTCCCAAATATCTGAATACATTCACCTCCTCCATACTCTCTCCCTCCAATCTGATATCCAATCTTTCATCACCTAATATTTTTGTTATCCTCATAACCTTACTCTTTCCTGTATTCACTTTCAATTTTCTTCTTTTGCACACCCTACCAAATTCATCCACCAATCTCTGCAACTTCTCTTCAGAATCTCCCAAGAGCACAGTGTCATCAGCGAGTCTATATATATATATATATATATAATATATATATATATATATATATATATATATATATATATATATATATATATATATATATATATATATATATATATATATATTTATATATATATATATGTCACATTTCTTAAGTATAAATTTTTTATCTTGTAGAGAAGCATTCTATCATTAAGATAATCCGTTATTTACCTGATAATTTTCGCAGTTACTACAGTCTGCTTTATTAACGTGCTGTAGTTGTCTTATGCAGTATTTGTCAAAAGTTTTCTTACCTATTTAATCTTTGAAAGTCTGTCGTACGACTATATTTGATTTTTGATGCAGGATATTTCATTCTAAAATACGTGTTGTCGCTCACATATGACTTATATTTTCACACAGTTGTCGTCAAGAATCTTGTTATTTTCTCCATTATCTTGTGTAAACGTATATTCTAAATACTGAGCAGTATTTTCCCTCTTCGTTTTCTTATATACATGGACAAGTGGTGTTCTCCAGGCTGCCACATATTCCTCCAGCGTCCACGACAATAACACTCCAGGCTTTGTAGTTCGTTTTGTGGGACAAGTGGTGTTCTCCTGGCTGCCACATATTCCTCCAGCGTCCACGACAATAACACTCCAGGCTTTGTAGTTCGTTTTGTGGGACAAGTGGTGTTCTCCAGGCTGCCATATATTCCTCCAGCGTCCACGACAATAACACTCCAGGCTTTGTAGTTCGTTTTGTGGGACAAGTGGTGTTTTCCAGGCTGCCACATATTCCTCCAGCGTCCACGACAATAACACTCCAGCTTTGTAGTTCGTTTTGTGGGACAAGTGGTGTTTTCCAGGCTGCCACATATTCCTCCAGCGTCCACGACAATAACACTCCAGGCTTTGTAGTTCGTTTTGTGGGACAAGTGGTGTTTTCCAGGCTGCCACATATTCCTCCAGCGTCCACGACAATAACACTCCAGGCTTTGTAGTTCGTTTTGTGGGACAAGTGGTGTTCTCCAGGCTGCCACATATTCCTCCAGCGTCCACGACAATAACACTCCAGGCTTTGTAGTTCGTTTTGTGGGACAAGTGGTGTTCTCCTGGCTGCCACATATTCCTCCAGCGTCCACGACAATAACACTCCAGGCTTTGTAGTTCGTTTTGCGGGACAAGTGGTGTTCTCCAGGCTGCCACATATTCCTCCAGCGTCCACGACAATAACACTCCAGGCTTTGTAGTTCGTTTTGTGGGACAAGTGGTGTTCTCCAGGCTGCCACATATTCCTCCAGCGTCCACGACAATAACACTCCAGGCTTTGTAGTTCGTTTTGCGGGACAAGTGGTGTTCTCCAGGCTGCCACATATTCCTCCAGCGTCCACGACAATAACACTCCAGGCTTTGTAGTTCGTTTTGTGGGACAAGTGGTGTTCTCCAGGCTGCCACATATTCCTCCAGCGTCCACGACAATAACACTCCAGGCTTTGTAATTCGTTTTGTGGGACAAGTGGTGTTCTCCAGGCTGCCACATATTCCTCCAGCGTCCACGACAATAACACTCCAGGCTTTGTAGTTCGTTTTGCGGGACAAGTGGTGTTCTCCAGGCTGCCACATATTCCTCCAGCGTCCACAACAATAACACGCCAGGCTCAGTAACTCGTCTTGTGCACAGCTCAGCCAGTAGACTTGGATATCTTCACGTCTTGTTTACCGGTCGCTATTACTGTTTAATTTACTCCCCGCTTCCTCTTCTGGTGCCGGCACTTGTTTTTGTCA
>NC_069405.1:90832331-90850740 GCF_026875155.1 Cherax quadricarinatus | reverse complement strand
CAATTTAAAAAAAAGAGATATTTGAGGGCAACGAATGACTAGCTCCCTTAAGGTTTACTATACAAATAGTAGGAGTCTAAGAAATAAGATAGATGAGCTACGATTACTCGCAAGTGCAGGTAATATAGATATTGCTATAACTGAGACCTGGTTCAAGTTGAAGGATAGAGAAAGGCTTTCTGAATGCAGCATAAAGGGTTATAAACTATTCCACACTGATTGGGTCAACAGAAAGGGTAGTGGAGTGGCGATGTATGTCAAAGATAATTTAAATTGTTGCGTTAGACATGATATAAGAATAGAAACATCGGACACAGAATCTGTTTGGCTACAGTTTCTCGAGGGGTATGAAAAATTAATTTTGGGTGTGATATATAGGCCCCCAAACCTTGATAGGGAGTGCAGTAAGCTGCTATGGGACGAAATTTATAAGGCATCTAGATATGAAAACGTTCGTGTTAATGGGGGATTTTAACTTTAGACGAATTGATTGGAACAATTTGACAGGAAATCTTGAGTCTAGTGACTTGATACAGTTCAGGATTGCTTTTTAAAACAGTTTGTGACAGAACCAACTAGAGGAAACAATCTGCTTGACTTGGTTCTTGCCAACGAAGATTCACTTGTTAATAATCTTGAGGTTAATGATGAGCTTGGTGAAAGTGATCACAAATCACTTAGTTTCAATATATTATGGAATTACCCAGTAAACTGCAATCAAGTCTCTGTCCCAGACTTTCGATTGGCTGATTTCATGGGACTGAAAAATTACCTGGGTGGGCTAAATTGGGATGATCTGACTATGGGTCAGATAGCTGGTGTTGGTTGCTAATATGGCGTTTTTCAGAGCATAGTTCTAGCTGCCCAGACAACTTTTGTTCAGAGTAGGGAAATTAGATCTAACAAAAATGATCCCAAATGGAGGATCAATAGATTAAAACACCTCATCGGTCAAATGAGAGGCATATATAGTCGTATCAAAAGAGGGGATGGACAGTTAAGAAATGAATATATTCAATTAAAGAGAGAAATAAAAAAGGAATAAGAAAAGCACATAGGGATTATGAGGCTAAGGTCGCAAGAGATTTGAAGACTAATCCAAAAGGCTTCTTTCAGGTATACAGAAGTAAGATTAGAGACAAGATAGGCCCACTTAAGAGTAGCTCAGGTTAGATCACTGACAGTGATAGAGATATGTGTGAATTTTTCAATTCTTACTTCCTCTCAGTTTTTACTCAGGAAGATACTAATGAAATTCCAGAAATAATAAATTATGTAGAACAGGACGTTAATAAACTATGCACGATTACAGTAACTAGTGACATGGTCCTCAGACAAACAGAGAAATTAAAATCTAACAAATCCCCAGGCCCTGATGAACTGTTTGTAAGAGTTTTAAAAGAATGTAAAGAAAATTTAGCATACTTTGGCAATCTTTTAAAGTATCACTACAAACTGGTTAAGTGGCCTGTTATAAGTGGGAAAATGGCAAAAAATGTAATTATCCATTTACAAGACGTTCCTGTCTAGAATTTACTAACTGTTTTTCGATTAGGTGTTTGGGGAAAGGTAATCAGGTAATGACATGAGTTGTTATAGGGAAATTCATAAGGCTTTCGATATAGTTCCACATCAGAGACTTTGTGGAAACTTAAGACCGGAATAGGAGAAATTTTTTCCTGGTGGAGGCTGGTTGACAAATAGGCAGCAAAGCTGGCATAAATGGGAGAAATCAGAATGGGGCATGTCAAAAGCAGTGTTCCACAGGGTCGTGTTGGGCCCTTGTTGTTCAATTTTTACTAACGATATAGATGGATGGATAATAGCAACATAAGCAAATTTGCTGTTGACGCCAAAATAGGCGTCCCAATTCGTTCTATTGGGACAATAGACTTCCAGAATATTTGATAACTGATGAGTTGGAGAAGTGCGGATAAAAATTTAATATAGACAAATGCAAAGTGTAGATGTTGGGCAGGCCCAATAACCTCCCCTTATAAACTGTTGTGTAGTTCTTAATTACTACTGATTGCGAAAAGGATTTAAGAGTTCTGTTCAGTAATCTGAAACCAAGAAAAGTGCATAATTTTTCGCATAAAGTTAACAAAATCCTTGGCTTTGTATCAAGAAGTATAAAAATAGAAGTCTTCAGTTGTTCTTCACTCTATATATTTTGTTTGGGCCTCATTTAGATTATCAGAAATGGATTAAATCCTGGAAACTACAGAGAGGTTGACAAAGAGTCCCATGTATCAGAATCCCCCTTTATGGGGAAATTAGACAGAGGGCCTGAATCTACACTTCTCGAGAGGGGGTAGAATTAGGGGGGATATATTGAGGTTATAAAATGGAAAAAAAAGAAATAAATAAAGGGATGTAAATAGCGGCTGAAAATATCCAGGGCCAAGGACCGGAATGCAGACAATGGTTTCAAGTTGGAGGTAAAATTTGTTCAGGGAAGGGTATTAGGGAAGCACTGATCTGGTAATAGGGGTTGTGATAGGTGGAACAAACCCGAGTACCGTTCATAGAAGCTATGACCTTGTTAGTTTTAAAAATAGGTTGGATTAATACATGAGTGGGGGGGTGGTGTTTGTTGCCCTTCTGTTGGCTACCGGGTTGGGTGTGTGTTCAAAGGAATGACTGAAGGTGGTAGTTTAAACGGGAGGGGCATGGCCGCTTCGCATGGGTCAGAGGCGTTGCAGCCCCCTTTTGCAGACAAAGGGTGGAAATGCAGTTAGAGTGTCGGGAGAACCTTTTACCCCCAAGTAATTTCCGTCAAACACCTTAACTACGGGGAACGCTTAAAAGAATTGATCTGTACTCAGGTGAGAGAGATACATCATAGTCTACACTTGGAGAGCCCTTTGAAGAATGGTCCTAATCGCACAAGAAATCACCTATCGAAAGCAAAAAGCCGGGGCAGGCTGTGCAATGCCCATGAAGAGTAGGAGCGCCATTGTTACACTAAGGAAAGATCAATAAGTGTCTTGGGCCCAAGGATTTTAATCAGCTCCCACCACCTGAGGGAATTACGAATAGCCCCTGGCTGCCTTCATGGGGGAGCTGGACAGATACTTAAAGTCGGATGTGGTTCGTATTTGGATACGTGCGACGCGGGTTAACGCCTGGTTGATCAGGCCTGAATCCCGGGAGGCCTGGTCGGGACTGGGCCGCGTTGATCCCTTATTACTCTCTAGGTAGGTTGACATCAAATTCAGTTCTGTTTCCACAGTATAATCACTTCAATGTTCGGGCCTTCACTTCAGATTCCCTAAATTCATTTCCATCAGTTCATCACTTCTCAAAATTTTGTATTTTTATGTTTGCCTCTTCCTCATAAATTATTTCACCTCTAAAATTTCCTTCTCACTAAAGTCTCCCACTCGACGACAATCCTCAAAATATTTCTCTTCGTTATTTACTATATATTGGGTCAACATCTTCCAGGGACAGTACTGTGAAGAATTGCATTTACTTGGATGTTATAATTATTACATAATAGTAAATGAACAATGATAACATTATTTATCAGTTTAGAAAGTAGGATTTGGACCTTAGGTCGCAAAAAATGTCCCCTTCGATACTACACTGTATATCCACAAGTTGCTCTGGACCTTTTAATTAATGAAATATTACATACACAGAATGTGGTAAAAAATTAAATTTGTGGACTGTTATTAAAATAAATTGTATATAAATATACACAATTCAAAACAGAAGGAAAATATTATTTAATATCACTCCCAAAAATTTTGATGGAAGATTAATGTGTATCATACTCAGAAAAACCTAAAACCCTACTAAATAATAAAATAATGCTGGCCAGAATTACACCCAATCTAGAGAGGCTATTGGGGTTCCCTGGAGCTGTCTTGTCAGTCGTGGAATCTCAGTTATGCGGGAATGCACATCCAACAATTTTGCCTCCTATTGAGAGGTGCAATCAATTTTAACTCTAGAGCACAAAAATTCTTCCTTTAAAATTAACGTTGTATCCAATTCAAAACCAAGATGGCGAGTCTCCTTCAAACGCAGACGCAGGCTTTCCGTTTCTATGAATAAATATTATTAAATACAGTAGGCATCTTTTCATTAAATATGAATTTCTGGAAAATATATACTATTTTCCAACTGTGGCCGGCCGGAGTTTCGTTGCTAACGATTAAAATTACCCCTTCCTTTAGGGAGAGATTCCAGCCAGTTCGGGTTAAGTGCTGTTCTAGAGGTTTTACTACGATTTCATCTTCGGAAATCACTTGGTTGCGTTATCTTCCATTTCACGGTCACTTCCTCAATTTTCATTTACTTTGGTTAACACCTAATTCAAGGGATCAATTTATTAATTTGGTGCGTAAATTTCCGGCCAAGACACAACACTTTGACATTCTGAAAAACCTTGTGGCAATGGGTTACAAGCCAATACTTTGCCCAGAGGCCCAAAATGTTCGATGTTGTTCCTGTCGTTAACACAATGTCACCTGGTTGAAATGGTCTGTCGATTCTGCCTCTGTCGTACCATAAAGTGTTCATGTAGTGTAAGAAGGATATTCCTTACGCCACCACTTAGACCAATGATCAATTACTTATTTTAACTTTTTAAATTTATTACACAACACTGCGCATCATTGTAGTCTTCATCACTTTCTTCCGGATTATCTTTTAGACAGGGGCAGCTTCCAATTTCTTCCAATATTAGGTGAGAAGGTGTTAATACATCTGCTCGGTGTATCACTCATGTACGAGAGAGGCCTATTTTTTATACGATTTTCTGCCTCCACTAACATGCACAGAATTCTTTACAAATTAATTTTCCTTCTGGTGTAGTACTTTGCGGAGACACCTCTTCACTGTGCCTATCAGCTTTCGTACAGCCCCCCTGCCAAGGGGCTCTAGGAGTAATAAATTTCAGGTACACCCTGCTGGGTTAACAGAGATTGAACATCTTTTACTATTATTTAATTCTATCAAGTGTTGAGCACCTGCTACAAAATTTGTGGCATTATCCGAAATCATCAACCTCAGACAGGATCTCCTAGCTGCAAATTTTCGAAACAGCTGTATAAACTGTTCTGCAGACAAGTTCTGTGCCAATTCAAAATTGAACTGCCCTAGTAGCAGTACAGGTGAACAAACAAACATACACTTTCAGTGGAACACCATTTGACTTTACCTGTTAAAATTATTGGACCACTATAGTCTACCCCTGTTGCATCAATGGTTTCACTAATTGTCCACCCCCTTTTGGCAATGGTGGAGGGACCTGGGTACATATGGATCTGGCATCCACACGGCGACATATTACACAAGATTTAATCACCCTTTTTACACTTTGCCGTCCTTGTGGAATCCAGAAAGTTTCCCTAATACAATTTAAGGTATCTTTTTACCCCACTATGCATTACATTTTTATGGGCATTTAAACAATCAAATTTGTTAGATGATGAGTTTTGGGCAGTAAGATAGGGTGTTTAGCATAATCACCCAATTCAGCATTTTGTAACCTACCTCTGCACCTAATTACATTGTTCTCTAAATACTGCCCCAATTTCTCTATTATAGAACCTTTCACAATTTTTCTTTCCATCATCAATTTAATCTCATTTCCTAGATTTCCCCCTTTGTACTCTCTTTATCCAATATTCAAGAGGATGTGAAAACTTATAGGAAATATTTATCTTTTTAGAAATTCAAACCCAACTTAGTTACATTTGATCAGTTTGGGGTAAAGAAGAATACCTATTTATATCAATGGAAAAAGAAGGACAAACTATTGGAGCGGTGGTCACAGTAATTTCAACAGGAGCAATATACGCCTTTTGTACAGGCCAATTAGCTTTATTTACCAACCAGCCTCGGTCCTTTAAACCATGATACAGCATTTACAAATTTAGCAATATGGTAAACCTCGAGACAAGAAATCAGCTGGATTCTCCTCACCAGGTATATGATTAAATGTTAAACATATGCTGCCCCAAACTATTATATTTCTCTTGCATCGTTTAAATTTCAGCGACTCTGTTTTGTACGTACACAATTTTACTGTTTCCATTGCGAATCCATTGTAAGGATACCTCATTATCAGCCAAATTACAGTGTCGCAAATTTATTTACCTCCTGCAACTTATTTCTTATATAATTAGCAAATTTTTGACACCTACTAAATGGCTGTTAATTCCAACTGACCCAAGGTACGTGATTTAATTGGAGACACTTTAGCCTTAGAATAACAAGAGAAATAACCTATTCTTTGAAGGAAAGCAATGCTCCATATCCCAAATTTTAAAGCATCACAAAAAATGTGGAGTACTTTTCCCCATTTGGATTGGCCACCTGGCGTGGGAACTCCAACATTGGAATTTTTTCATAATCACCAATTAATTCATCCTACCTGTTAATGAATTCCTCAGGTAGAATTTCATCCCAACCCACATTTAATTTTCCCATGCTTCCTGAATTATAATTTCCTCCTTATGTAAGGGGTGACACTAAACCCTAGTGGATAAAAACATTTGGAAACTTCAGCAAGAAAAACCCCTTTTAGTTAATTTATTGGGCATACTGTAATTATTAGGTTTTGACATTAACAAATTTCTCTCAGTATCCCAAGTTAAACCCAATACATTACTAAATTTTTTTGCTTCATCTCCAGGGTAATATTTACATATTTTGTCCTTTAATTTGGACGAATTACTATTCCATTCCCTCAGAGGCATATTTGCACTTTGCATTATTTTATTAGCCTCTCCATAAGTCATTAACAGTTCCTCTCAGTTGACGTCACACCCAGGAAATTGTCCACATAAAATTGTTTGCTCATTACTTTACTCAGTGGACTTTCCATACGTTCAAGGTGTGCATTTATCGTCGCTTGAAGTAGGAACGGACTGGATGTAGCACCAAATAATACGCTCCTAAAGCGAAAGGTTTTCAGAGGGCTAAGTGGGTACTAGGATTCTCTGGCCATAGAAGCAGGTACAATCCCGGTCAGCCTCTTTAAACCCACTCTTAGGAAAGCTTACTTTGTCAGCTTAAAGGCATAGTGCTCACTCTGAAATTTATAAGATATCTCCTAATTTTTCCGGCAAACGACGGACCCGTCATCTAACAGTCATTTAACTAGGTAACATTTTTGTTACTCCTGGCACTACAATTAAACACAATCATCAAAGGAGTGGTCTTAGAATCCTTCTTCACTCCGTGATGGGGCAAATAGTGACCATAAATTTTGGCTTGCTCAGGAGGTACCTCTTCTATAATTTTTTTAATGCTCGCAATTAATTTTATTATAGGCCCCGTTAAAAATTCTGGTGTCTTACCCTTTTTGCGGAGCTGAGCCTTAATTGTCCAAGCCATCTGTAATTAGTGGGCAATTCTGGATGGGTTTAGTCTCCAGGAAAATCGTCCAAATATTGTCCCGTTCAAATTTTACATCTCTTTGGGATTTTTCCCGAGAAAAGAATCGTCTGGACTTTCTTCTTTAATTTATTCCAATCGTTAAAAACCCACAATTTATGCACTGGTCAACACCATCCTCTATGGAAGAATTAAAATGGGGGACGATTTTATGATTTAAGAATACTTTTGGGATTTGTGTTTCCTTATCAGAAATTTTTTTTTTGAGGAACCTACCATAATTACTGACCTCCCGTAGTCTTCAAAAGGGTGACACCACATTCTTTTCCAAACCCCCTTTACAAGGAGGCATAATAGTCCTACCACAAAATTTTTTTATTGGGGGCCACAGATCATCACTTACACCAAAGGTGCTAAATTTACTTATGTGAAAGTCTTTTTTGTAGCTTTACTAAGCCCTACTTAGATTTTTTTCTGGGGAAGTCTACAATTTCTGCTTAACACGTTTTTTCTATTGCCCAACCTACAGTTCATAAACAGTGTCATACAATTGGCCCTTTTTTCCTAAGAAAACCCAAAATTTTAAAGTTTTGGGATTCCCCCTTTTATTTCGTACCATCAAGATTTACGTTTAATGAAATACTTGGGATCCCTGTCTAATAATGCAGTTCTTTTTTTATTTTTTGCCTTTTTTCATCAATTTTTACCTGTAACCAGGTAAGGTACTTTTAAAAACCACATATTAAAATTAGCAGCAATTTTTACATTAGCCCCTGTTGTGTCTGGATTTCAAAATTTTTTATTTTCCATTTCATTAACCCCTTTTAAATGACTGTATGGGGTCTTCCTTTGTGAATTTATAAAAGAATTTAATTTGCTGACAAAACCTTTACATTGTGGTTACCTAAACACCTGATACATCTGTCAAGTTCCCCCCAATCTTTCAACTTTTCATTTTGAAATTTTATGCATTGCAATTCTTAGAAAAAAAGTACCCAAAGAAGAACAATTCTTTCCTTTTTTTTGGTTTCTTTTTAACTGGGTACTTTTGGGGGTCTTTTTTCTTACCTTGTGGGGAATCTTATTTCGATTCCTGCTCCTTGATATGCCCTTGTAAAAACCTTTTTAGGGAAAAAATTTTTTAAATTTTTAAAAATTTGGATAATTTTTCCTTTTTTGAAACTTGACAGATACCTCAAGTTATCATGTGTTTCATCTTTAAAAAGGTTTTGGCTGGTCGCAACTGCCAATCAATTTTGTAGACCTATCTTATTTCCCCCCGACCAAAATAACTCTTGTTTATATTTTTTGAGAGCTATTCAGTGTTTTATAGTTTTAAAAAATCTGTATCATGGCACTCAAAAACCTCTGATTTCCCCAGATTAATTTTTTTACTTAAAGTTTTGAGGGGTCTCCCTTTAAAACTAAACTGCGTAAACCTTTGTAAGTATGTTTGGGGGTTTTAAAATTAACAATGATATTCACAAGATCCAAACCCACTTTGTTCTATATTCCATAAGTGCCTTCAACAAATCAACGTTCCTTGTAAAGTCATTTTACATTGGAAAAGGCTTGATGGTATGTGAGATTCCTCTACCGTCCCTTTTTGGTAAAATAAATTTGTTTACCAAAGGGTAGGTCACTCCCGTCATGCCAGTCTTTAAAAATTGCCAAAATTTCTCTTTAAATTTTTACAATTAAAACGGAACATAGTTCTGGGAGTTTTGGGAAACATATTTTTTTGGAGCGCGATTTTTTGCCTGGTTTTTCACATTTTAATTTATTCAAGGCCTGACTTTTAAAAAAAAAGAATTTTTCTTCTAAATTTTAAACTGATTAATATAATATCACTTCAGTCTCATCTAACAGTTTACTAACAAATTCCTTCTTTTTGTTTAATATAAAATTTTTTATGAAAACTATCTTTACCTAAAGCATCTAAATACAATTTTAAATCATCAGATTACAGTTTTTGATTATTAATCCCAAAAATTTATTGTATGCTTTTGTTTCTTTCCCCTTTTTAGCTTTCAGAGATGCTTTCTTTGTCTAAATTCCAATGTTTGTCTTCTACATAAATTTTCCCCATTTTTTAGCCTGTGTAAAATATTAAAATTTAATTAATAACACTGATTTGTACTAAATTTTGCCTTTTTAAAGGAAATTACAACTTTCCTTTTAAATAAAATTTTAGCTACTTGAGCTTAGCAATTACATGTAAAAAAATTTTAAATAAATTTTAAATACACAATAATGTTTAGCTACACTTGGCTTTGCAATACACTGTAAGAAATTTATATTAAAAAATTTTAAAAGAATTAATACAAACCTTTAGCCAGCCTTTTTTATCAAAATTTTATTCAAATTAAAATAAACCTTGCCAGTTTGGCAAGCAAAATTAAATTAACAAATTTTTAAATTTAAAACCCCTTCCTTTCAATTACACATACCTGTAAAAACTTGGCCCGAAATTTTTTATCAAATTAATTTGTTTTTAAAATAATAAACCATTAAAAAATTTTTAATAACATCCACCTCCCCCTGCATTTCCATATAATTATTAAGTAATTAAAATTAATGACTTACTAATTTTCCTCCGGTTCAAGAAGGACCAAAGGGCAAATTCATGGGAAAAAATTTCATTTCTTTGGGGTATAATATTTTACATAATATAAAGAATTTTGATAAATATTATTTTCGTTGACAATTGGAATTGGGACATTAGGTCGCAAAAAATGTCCCCCCTTTGATACCTACCACGTCATATCCCAATTTTTTTCTGGACCTTTTTAAATTAAATAAATAAATACACCCGGAATGCTATAAATATATAAAATTTGGGGTGTTATTAAAAAAAAATAAAAGGGTATATAATACACAATTCATAACAGAAGAAATATATCTTAAAATCACTCCCAAATTTTACTGGAGATAATTGTTTTTACTCAAAAAACCTCCTCTTACTAAATCTATGAAAATAATGCTGGCCAAAAAACACACAAATCTAGGACTTATCTGGGTTCCCGGGGCTGTCTTGTCCCGTCGTTGATATCTCAATTTTATCGGGAAAGCACACCAACAATTTCGCCCTATTTGAGGTGCAATCCAAAATTTTAAACCCCAAGCACGAAAAAATTTTTCCCCTTAAATTAAAGTTGTATCCAATTCAAAACCGAGTGGCGAGTTCCTTCTACGCAACGCAGGGGTTCCGTTTTTATACAAAAATTTTTAAAACGTATGGCCATATTTACTTTAATCTGAAAATTTTGGAAATATTACGTTTTTTCCCCAATACATTCCCTATTCCTACTAATTTCCCCTCATCTTATACATTTCACATTCATTCACTTTTAAAAAAATTTTAAAAGATTTTCAAGTATTCATACCCCAAATTTTTTTATTTCATTATTTACTTTCCCGGTGTATTCTAAAAAATATTACAATTTCTTCTCAATACTTTAAAGAAAAAATTTTATACCAAAAATTATTGAATTTTTTTCCTATTTCAGAGTAAAGTTAAATTACCTATTTGTAAAATCCCCTTTCATGCCCCCTCGCCCTCCCATACACATGACCCCTCCCCACCCTCCACACCTTTTCCCCCCATCCCTTGTCATAACCAAAATGTTTAAATTTATCATTTTTTGCCGTTTCTTTAGCTATCTACCCCACATAATGAATCCCTTTCTTTTCATTTATTTTAATATTTTTCCTTGTTCCCCTTTATTCCTACTTAATCTTTTGTTTTCAAGGAAATCACAATCCCCTTTAAAACCCCATTTTAATTTTTTTTTTAGGGTCTCTCCGGATGGTTGGTTTTGTTTGTGTTATTTCGTTTGTCAGGAAAAAGCACAAGTGTTTTCGACGTGGTTTTTAGCCTATGATGACCGCAGTCCGATGATGTTCCTTTTTTTATTTATTAAAACCATTTACCCCCTTGTTTAACCCTTTAAGTACACTTGCAATATTGGAAACCTTGTTTTTAACTCATTTTTAACAAACCAAAAAATAAAAAAATCAAAACCTTAAAAAAAAAAGTACATAATAAAATTTTATCAATTTAACAATATTGAAGCACTTATTATCCCCAAAACTAAAATAAAAAACAAAAAAATACACAGTTCCTTCAAAAACCCAAATTTCAAACCCTAATATTATAACACGAACTTTTTTTGTGGGTTTTCACACTTTTTTTTGCGGGGTGATATCTATTTAAATTTCGTTTCGGTGCAACCAATTTTTGTTTTGTAAAATAGTAAAAAAATTAAACTGAAATCGCTGAATTTTTACATAAATGGAGAAGGATTTCCGATCGGCTTTGATTTTTCCCCACTGGTGTGTTCCCTTGTTACTGGTGTAGTTCCACTCTTTTTCTGGGGGAGTTCCCTCTGTTACTGGTGTAGTTCCACTCGTTTCTGGGGTAGTTCCACTCTGTTCTGGTGTGCTCCCTCTGTTACTGGTTAGCCCACTCTGTTATGGTTAGTTCCCACTCTGTTACTGGGAGCTCCACTCTGTTATGGTTATTTTCCCCTCTGTTTTTGGTGGTTCCACTCTGTTACTGGTGTAGTTTCCCCTCTGTTACTGGGGTATTCCCCTTGTTACTGGAGTAGCTCCCCTCTTTTATGGGTAGTTCCACTCTGTTACTGGAGTATTCCACCTGTTACTGGTTAGCTCCCCCTCTGTTACGGGTACTCCACTCTATTTGGTTAGTTCGGGGTTTTTTTTTTTTAAAAAAAGGGGGCCCCGGGGGGGGCCCCATAAATTTTTTTTTCCCCCCTTTTTTTTTTTTAAAAAAAAATTTTGTTTTTTTTAAAAACACTTTTTTAAGGCCCTTTTTAACCCCCTTTTAAAAAAAAAAAAAATTTTTTAAAAAAAAAAATTCAAAAAAAAATTTTTAAATTTAAAAATTTTGGATTTTTTTTTAAAAACAAAAAAATCCCAAAAAAAAAAATTTTTTCCCAAATTTTTTTCCCTTTTTTTAAAAAAATTTTTTTTGTTTTAAATTTTTTTTTTTTTCCCCCTTTTTGGGGTTTTTTTTTTTTTAAAAAAAGGGTTTTTAAAAGAAACCCAAAATTTTTTTAAAAAAGGGTTTTTTTTTTAAGGGTTTTTTTTTTTTTTTGGTTCCCTTTTTGGTTAATTTAAATTTTTGGGGGGGTTTTTGCCCGGGGGGGGGGGGGGGCCCCCTTTTTAAGGGTTGGGAAATTTAAAGGGGGCCCCCCGGGGGGGGTTTTTTAAAAAAATTTTTGGCGGGGGGGGTTTTTCCCCTGGGGGAAATTTTTCCCCCCGGGGGGGGAAAAAAAAGGGGGGGGCCCTTTTTAACCGGGGGGGTTTTGGGGGGGGGGCCCCCCTTTTAAAAAAAATTGGGGGGTTGCCCCCTTTTTGGGGGGAAAATTTTTTTTAAAAAAATTTTTTTGGGGGGGGCCCTTTTTTTTTTTCCCCCCGGGGAAACCCTTTTGGGGGGGTTTTTTTTATTTGGAAAAAATTTTTAAATTTTTTCCGGGGTTTTTTTGGGGGGGGGTTTTTGGGGGCCCCCTTTTTGGGGTTTTTTTTGGGGGGTTTACCAAAAAATTTTTTTCCCCTTTTTTTTTGGGGGCCCCCCAAGGGGTTTTTCCATTGGGGGGGGGGGGAAATTCCATTTTTTTGGGGAATTTTAACCGGTTTTTTTGGGTTTCCCCCCTGGGGTTTTGGGGTTAAGGGGGTTTTGGGGGGGGAAATTTTTCCCCCCCCCGGGGGGGTTTTTTTTTGTTTCCCCGGGTTTTGGGGAAAAGGGGCCCCTTTAAATGGGGCCCCCCCTTTTTTTCCCCCCCCTTTTTTTTTTTTGGGGGGTTTGGGGGAAATATTAAAATTTTGGGGTTTTTTAATTTTTGGGGGTTTTTTTTGGGGGCCCCTTTTCCCCTTTTAAAAAAAAGGGGGTTTTAAAAAAAATTTTTTTTTTTGGGGTTTTTACTTTTCCCCGGGGGTTTTTTTTTGGGGCCCCCTTTTTTTTTAAAATTTTTTGGGTTTTTTTTTAAATTTAAAACTGTAAAGCAATTTATCATTTAGGCGGGTTAAAAATTTCTGGGGTCTTACTCGGTTAAAGGGAGCGGACCCTTTAATTTGGGCCATATCCCCTTTTTGGGAATTTTGGGGGGCAAAAGGGTTTTGGGGTTTAGCCCGGAAGTGTACCCAGAAAGGGGGCCAGATTAAAATTTTTAATTTCCCCTTGGGGATTTTTGCCTGAGTTAAAAAGGATCCGGGCTGGTTTTTTTCTTTTACATTTTTTCCCAAATTGGGGCAAATTTTCCCACTTTTTAGGAAAGGGGCTCAACCCACCGTTAGGGAAAAGAATTTAACGGGGGTTTTCCGGGGCAGGTTTTATAGACAATTTACGTTTTTTGGTGGGGGGGTTTTTTAATTTAATAAATTTTTTAACGGGAAAACACCAATCACTACATGACCCCGGTAGGTTTCCAAAAGGGTGACACCACTTTTTTTTACCAAAACCCTTTCCCAATGGAGGAAAAAGTAACAAACCAAATTAAAATTTTTTGGGGGGCCCTCAAAATTCACCCTTTTTAAAACCAAAAAGGGGCTAAATTTACATTATGGGAAAGGGCTTGCTGTGGGTTTAC
Organism: Cherax quadricarinatus; assembly: GCF_026875155.1. Taxonomy (NCBI): domain Eukaryota; kingdom Metazoa; phylum Arthropoda; class Malacostraca; order Decapoda; family Parastacidae; genus Cherax; species Cherax quadricarinatus. The sequence continues at coordinate 90,836,773 of NC_069405.1, read as the reverse complement.
TAACCCCTTACTGTGGGGAAATTTTTCCTGGAAGTCTAAAATTAAACTGCTTTAAAGGGGGTTTTTCTAAGGGCCCAACCGGCGTTACTTAAAACCGGGGGTCATAAAAAGGAAAGCCCCTTTACCCAAGAAAAAAACCAGATTTTTTAAAATTTTGGTGGGTTCCCTTCGGGGGGGACTTTCGTCCCCAAAGACTTTTTACTTTTAAATTAAAAGTACGCTGGGATTGGGTTTTAATTTTGCGGGGAATTTTTTTTTATTTTTTGCTTTTTTTCATAAATTTTTTAAAACCGGAAAACCAGGTAAGGCTACTTCAGAAAAACCCAAATCTTTTTTTAACATTACCCAGCTTTTTTTACTTACCCACTGTTGTGTCGGGATTGTAAAACATTAAAATTTAAATTATAACATTATCATATAGACCCTTTACACTTTACTGTATGGTGTCTTCCTTTGTAAACATTGTTTAACAGAATTTTTAATTTTAGCATGCCCAATCCTTTACATTTGTGATTACCAAAACCCTGATACATCTGTCAAGTTCCCCCAACCTTTCAACAAAATTTAATTCCATGAATTGTATCCCATTGAATTTTAAAAAAATGAGTACCCTTACAGAAGGGGACAATCTCTCCTTTTTTTGGGAGGGTTTTTTATTAACGGGGGCTACTTTTTGGGAGGGTTACTTATTTTTTCTTCCCTTGTGGGAATCTTTTATTTCTGTTCCCTGCCCCTTTGGATTTTTGCCCCAAAATGTAATTTCCTTTTTAGGAAAAAATTTTGGGAATTATTAACATTAGGATTTTTTTTTCCCTTTGTGAAACTTGACGGGATACCTCAGGTTTTTCATGGGGTTGAATTTTAAAAAAAATTGAGTTTAGTTGGGGGTTCGGGAAATCCTCCCAACAAATAAATTTTTTGGTAGACCCCCAAAATTTTCTTTTTTCCCGGGAACCAAAAAAACCCTTTGTGTTTTTGGGTTTGAGAGTTTTAAAAGTGTTTTTATTTTTAATATATTCTGAAATCATGGCACCCCAATAACCAGTCTGAATCCTTAAGATTATATTTTTTATTTAAAGTTTTGAGAGGGCTCCCCAATTTTAAACCTTAAACTGCGGGAAACCTTTGAAAAAGTGGGGGATCGGGGGGATTTTAAATTAAAAAAAAAATAAAAAAAAAATTTTCACAAGATCAAACAACCTACTTTGTTTTATTTTTTTTAATTTGCCCTTTCAAAAAAGGGTCAACTGTTTCCCTTTTTAAGAGTCATTTACATTGGAAAAGGCTTGTATGAGTTTGGGACCCAATTCCTCTACCTGTCCTTTGAGGAAAAATAATTTATTTAACAGGCTAGGTAAACTCCGTTTTTGCAAAAGCTGTTTTAAAAATTGACCCAAATTCCTTTTTTATTTTCCCCAGGATTAAAATACGGTAAACTTGTTTGGGGAAAAGTTTTGGAAAAAGCTTATTATTTGTTGGAGCAGACTGTTTAACTGCCTGGTTTACCCCTTTTTTAATTTTTTTTAAAGGGGCCTGATTTTTAAAAAGAAAGAATTTTTCCTTAATTCTAATACGGTTTAAATTTGAGTCTGCTTCAGTCTCACTACCAGTTTACTAAAAAAATCTCCTTCATTTTTGGGGTTGTTATAATTTGAAATGAATAAAATCTATTCCCTTTTAAAGCATCTAAATACAATTTTAAATCACCCAGTTTTCCACGTTTCTTGATTCATTTAATTCCAAACTTTTAAAAGGGAAAGTTTTGGGTTACATGCCAATTTTTTGCTTGCAGAGATGCTTTCTTTGTTCTATATTCCATAAATTTGTCTTCTACTTTTAATTTTCCCCATTTTCAGCCATGTGTAAATTGGGATTAAATTAAACCCAATAAAAATGATTATGTACCTTTAAAATTTTGACTTTTTAAAAGGAAATAGTAAACTTTCCTTAAATAAAAATTTTAGTACTTTGGGCCAGCAATTACATGTTTTAAAAAAATTTTAATATAAATTTTAAAAACACAATTTGGGTTTGGAAAATTGACTTAGCTCTTCCCCCCATGTAAGAAAAAAATATTAAAATTTTAATTTACATTAATACAAACCTTTAGCCCGCCCCGGGGGTTTTCAAATTATTATACAAAAATTTAAAATAAAACCTTTCCAGGGAAATTTTTAAAAAGCCCAAAAATTTAAATAATAAATTTAAAATTTTAAATTTAAAATTTCACTTTCCTTTTCAAAATTTCACAAAACACCCGAAAATTTTTTTTTTGGCCAAATTTTTCTTTTCAAAATTTATTTTGTAATTAAATTTTAATTAAACTAAATTAAATAAATTTGTGAACTTAAAATCCCTCCTTGTTTATTTTTAAAAATATAATTATTAAGGGAATTTAATAATTTAAAGAACCCTTACTAATTTCCTTTCCGGTTTCAAGAAAGGGCCAAAGGGCAAAAATTTCTTTTGGAAAAAAATTTCATTTACTTGGGGTGTATAATTATTTTAAATAATAGTAAAATGAAAATTTTGGGTAACTATTATTTATCAGTTAGACAAGTAAAAAATTTGGGGGGAAGGAAATTAGGTTTGCCCAAAAAAAAGTCCCCCTTCGATACCACCCCCTGTCATTTATCCACAAGTTTTCGGCCTATTAATTTTAAAAGTAAAATAATAACCAGGGGAAAGCTTTGTAAAAAAAATAAATTTGGGGGCTGTATTGGGAAAAAAAAAATGGGGTTTATATTATTTATAAAAAATTACTGAAAAAGAAGGAAATTTTTAAACTTAATATCACTCACCCCAAATTTTACCCGGGAGGGAAGGGGGAAAACCCAGAAAACCCAATCTTACTAAATTATGAAAAAAGGGTGGCCAGAAAAATTTCCCCAAATTTGAGGCTTATTGAGGGCCGGGGCGGGTTTTTCCGTGGTTTTGATATCTAAGTTATGCCCGGAATGCACAATTCCCAAAAAGGGGGGGGCCCCCCTTTTTAAGGTGTCAATCCAAAATTTTTTCCCCGGGGAGCACGAAAAAAACCCAATTTAAATTTTTTAACGTTTACCCAATTTTAAACCGAGATGGCGGGTTTTCCTTCTACGCGACGAGGCTTTCCCCTTTTCAGGAAAATAAATATTAAATTTAAAAACAGGGATGGAACAATTTTCATTTAAATATGAAATTTCTGGGAAAAAAATATTTCTGTATTTTCCCCAGTACTTTTCCCCGATTTTTCCAATTTCCCCTCACCTTAACATTTCACATTCAAATTTGCTTTTTAAAATTTTAAAAGTTACAAAATTTTAAAAATCAAAAACTTTTATTGATAAATTTTTTCTTCCCGAGGGATTCCTATAAAATTTTTCTTTTTTTCCAATTTCTATTAATTTAAAATTAATTTTAACCCTAAAAATTTTGGGAATTTTTCCCCATATTTCGACTTAAAAAAATTTTAAATTACCAAAATTTGTAATATCCTTCCTTGGGCCCGTCGGGCCCCCCCCATGACACTGACCCATCTCACCCTTTCCCCCACCTTTCCCCCATTCCCTTGGGGTTTTCCAAATGTTATAAAATTTTCGCCGGGTTTTTTTAAGTCTAACTAAACCCCAAAACATAATAAATAAAAACCCCCCCCAAAACCCCTTTTCCCCCCCCCCCCCCCCCCCCCAAATTTTTCCCCCCCCCCCCGGGGTGGGTTTTGGTTTGTGGTTTAGTTTGGGGAGGAAAAAAACGAAAGGGCTTTTGACAAGGGGCCCAGGAAGCCCATTTTTTTTAAACCAAAAAACAATTTTGTTTAACCCTTAAAGCCGGGGAATATTTGGGTTTTTTTTAGGGATTTTAAAAATGGGGAAAACCAAAAATCGCCCAAAAAAATATTTTTCCAATCCTTTAAAAAAAAAAGGAATTTTTTCCCAAAGTCAAAAATAAAAAAAGCCCCTTTCCCCTTTAAAAAAATATATAAACAACGAACTTTTTTTTTGGGGCACACTTCTTTTTTTGGTGGATACCCCCTTTTAATTTCCTTTTTTGCAAAATAAACTTAAGAAAAAAAAATATAAAAAAAAACTTTTAATTTAAAATTTGTCCTCATTAAAAAAAATTATTGAAGGGGATTTTTCCCCCGTGATTTCCATTTTAAATGGTGATTTTAATTGACCGGTTGGTTTCCCTTTTTTAAAAGGGAAAAATCGTTTTGGGAGTAAAACCGTTTCCGGGGGTTTTGTTTTGGTGATTCCCCCGTTCGGGGGGAGGGGAGGGAAAGGGTGTAAATTTCGGGAGTGAATTCCCCTTTTCGGGGGTTAGGAAAAAAAGAGGTTAAAATTAATCGGGGTGAATTCCCCCGACTGGTTTTCCCCGAAAGGGAGTTAGGAGTAATTTCCGATTTAGTGCCCTTTCGTTGTGGGCCAACCGGGTGTTGGTTTCCCTCTGGGGGCGGGTGT
>NC_069405.1:90801950-90831831 GCF_026875155.1 Cherax quadricarinatus | reverse complement strand
CTTTCCCCCTGAGTCGGGGTTCTGCTCGTCTTCATCGAGATCCTTTTCCTTTCTTCTCGTCTTTGTACCCCTCTCTCAGTATCGCCTTCCCTCGTGTTCTGTTGCGATCAGGTACACTCTCCGGTATCGGTTTGCCCTTCAGTTGTGCTTTCTCCTCGGGAAACCCGGTTAGTTGATTCCCCTTGAAGATTATTTGACGGGCCATTTCCTTCCCCCGAAAACCCCACCCAATTCTCCGAAAATTTGCCACCTGGGTCATTCTCCCCACCTATTGTTTTCTACCTTCGATCGCTTCTTCCCCCCCTGGTTTCTTTCATCGTGGGTTTTCCCCTTTTAAATTTCCTGGACCGTAACAAACACTGACCTCCCCTCCCCCCCCACTGTTCTCTTTTGCATCCTCTGGGGTTTTACTTTTTCCCTTCGAATTTTCCTGTTTAAAACTCTTCCCCTTGCTGCACCCCTATGCAAAGGACTTCCTGCCCACCCCCTCCACGAAATTGACTTTTTAAACTCTGCATATGTCATGTCACTTTGTCTTCAGGCTTCTCATTTGGTCTTCCCGTACTCATTTTACCTGAATCCCTACACCCCTTGTCTTGTCTGGATAAATTTCCCTGTGTATGTCTGTACTTCATTTGTGGTTATCTGTTTCGGTTTTTTTAGCCCCTCTTCTAAGCACTTTATTTTATCTTCTGTGCAAACTGTAGCCCCCCATTCCTGCTCTTTTCAGCTATCCTTCCTCCATTACCCTGCCGACTTTGCTATTTCCTTCCCCACTCTTCCTCCTTTTTTTGTGAGCTCAAAACCCCAATTTCCCTCCCAGGTTCCTCCCCTGGGTTCGGGCTCCAACCCTGGGTCTCTCCCCAGGTGTGTGTGTGGGGTGGGGTGTGGTTTTGGTGTTGTGTGTGTGTGTGTGTTGGTGGTGTGTGTGTGTGTTTTTGTGTGTTTGTTTGTGTGTGTGTATGGTCGAGACCATCCGGGCCCGCCTCTTCACTAAACACACATCCTTCTCCCTGTTTCCATGAGCTGGAGTGTGTGTTTGGGAGTGTGTACTCACTGGGCCTGCAAAGAGTATGTTAAATTGTATTTGTGTATCCCACACATCCAATAAGCTGCCCCCCCAAAAACCAGTGAACCAGGTGCTAAGTTTTTAAAAACGATCAGGGGCCCCGTGTTATACCAGTACTTTGGTTCAACCAGCCAATCAAAAGGGAAGTTTGTAAAAAGTTGTGAAGCGATGTGCTAACTTGTGAATTTAATTTTGGCAGCTTCCCCTTCACTGCTGGTCGCTCATGTTTTGTGTTGTATTCCCTCATTATCACCCTGTCTTATGTACAAGGTAAAACTGTACATAGGCTTAATATTCTATAAATACCAGCTTGTTTGGTGAAAAAAATTTTAAATTGTTGTTCTCTGGGGGATTTTGTGTGCCCCCAAAGCGGTAATTGTATTCAGTAAGATGAGGTTATATTCCTGGTTTTAATACTCTCAAACTTGTATTTGCGGGGGCGATTTTAAGCAGACTTTTTTTGATGGGGCACTCCTGATTTTTGACCTATGGGCCATACTCGCTGAAGCTGTGTATTAAAACTTACCCCCCACGCCTCATCCCAATTTTCCTCTTTCAACCACACCTGAAAATATGAACTGAAATCAAACAGCTTTACCCAACCAAAAAATACATTAAACAGTGTCTACCAACATGCATAATGCCAACAATTATGCCAACAGAATGCTCATTTTCGCAGCAAAAACTTAGTGCACAATGACAATACATAATTAGTCAGTAAAGCACTTGTGGGGACCGCTTTAAAAAATTTGGGCCCCATTTTTCATCAACAAAACCGATGTAGCAGAACTGGAGAGAACACCCCATCCCTAGAGTCCTCGGTTTGATCCTCTTACGAGTCGGAACATTAACTTTTTTCCCTTACATCGCTGTCTTGTTCACCTAGCAGAAGTAGATACCTGGGTGTTAGTGACGGGTAAATTCATCCGGGGGGTTTTCGTAGCAAAAGGATAACATTTTTTGTCTAAAGGGTTGATCTGTGAAAAAATGAGTCTTTCACACTTTTAAGCCAAACTGAAACCTAAAGTACTATAAAAAGGAAAAGTGAATCATAATATTAAGTGAGCAACGTCAAGATAATCTGAAGCAAAAGATGGAGCTCCAAGGAAGAAATATTTTTGGGTAGAGATAAAAGACTGGAAATGTTTACCAGCTAAAGCTCATGTCACAAACAATTCTGTCACTTAAGACAATAAAAGTTACTTAGAAAAGTTTTGTAAAAAAATGAACCCAAGTGTTTTTAGGGGGACTCTGTGGACACCCAAACCTAAAGGGGTATACCGATTTTGTTAAAACATAAAAGAATTTAAATACAGTGAGATGCCCCGGATGTGATGCGGGTAAGATTTTGAAAAATTTTCTGTGGTATTACATGTTTTTTTCGTAAGATGGACGGGGGTGCTGACTATCATCTATAATCATTATTCCTTTCTCCTCTCCCGATCTTTAACACTTGGGCAGTTTATCAGAACACTGAAGCCCAAGAACTCAAAATACCCCGGTAATCCTTCAGTGTGTTGTCGGGGCGACCCACTACACGACCAGGTCACAGTGGGGGTCTCTCTACTCCATTAAAAACATTTCTTTCCTGGTAATAACGGCCATTATTTTTTAGTGTTTTAGACGAAGCAAAGTTTTCGCTCACCAGTCGTAAAAAAGTTTCAAAAAGCAGCAGTTTACATCTCTTTTTATATTTTATTACTCCCTGGGAAAAAATCGAGGATGCAAAAATTAATCAGAAAAAAAAACAAATTCCAGTCACACGGTAATGAATTTGTAACTTTTGCTTTGTAGCACTTTCAGAGTGGTGACTGTTATTGCTTTACAGTGGTGATTGTTGGTTAAAAGGGTTGTGTTTTTGTGTTGTGTTTGTGTGTGCGTAGAGCAAAACTTTCTTACAGACGTTTTCGCGCAGGGAGTGACCCTTAAATCCCACTGAGTTTTCTTGAAACGCAAATTTGCAAAATAAACATTCCATCACGTCACTTGCTCCATTGTTTGGGGATTAACACAGATTAAAATAGCGTAAACTTGTAAGTTTTCTGTAACAAAATTTAAAAGGTATTCAACCCTCATTCATTCTCCCTTGTAACTAACAAAATTATTTTAACCTTTCCGATGTTAGTCATCAGTTCCAAGACAAAACAAACCTTGCCTCACATTATTGTACAAGTTACATATCGTTTACCCCTCTTCTTTGCTGAAGGAAATACAGGGCATATAACCTTGACGTCTTCTGCTTGCTCCACTTTTTCCATTACATGGTGTGCAGCTCGCCATTAGCACTGTGGAATCTGGCTTTTTGGGGTGGGCTTGCTTTACCAGATTTATTACCAAACCCCAAATCTGCAAGAAAACCCCTGCAAATGTATAATTCTAAAGGCTTTATGGCATTTTCAAAAAATCATCAGGGGAAATACAGATTTGGTATGATGAAAATGGGGAAATGGGTCTGAGACGGGGGTTAATACAGTGAGTTTTTCAGTTTCTGAATGCCCCCAAATTCCAGGTAACCTCCAGGGATCCAGGGACCCTGTGGGCCTGGCTGCAAAACTCTCATTTTACACGCTGAGGGGTCTGGTTAGACTCCCAGCGGGGTGGAAAAAAAACTTGATCCTTTCCCTTACACCTGTTCTCTTTATCTAGCAAGTAGGTACCTGGGTGTTTGTTTATGGGTGGGTGGCATCCTGGGGGGCAAGATTTAAAGGGCCCAATGAAAAAAAAACAGTTCATCGATGACGCCCCTGCCTTTTCTTGGGTTTATCTTGGGGGCTAAAACCCTCCGGGTTAAAAACCCGAACAAAATTTATCTTACCACCATTACCAAGAAAACATGGAATGAAGACGAATATTGGTGTTACTAATTTTGGGGCCCCCCGCTGTTCGGATGTTCCTGCAGTTTACAGGTTTTTAAATCATGAAAAATATTATGATTAAAAAATGGGGCTTAATGACGATGTTAATTGCGTCTAACTGACGTACCAAAGGATACACTGGGAAAACATTCTATGAAAAAGCCTTTTTAGGGGATGAAATTAACTTACAACGGATTCCAAAATATGGAAGTTACTGGGCACAAGAAAAGGGAAAATGGTGACTGGGTTTACCTGGTTATCGAAAGGGGGCGTATTCTTTCCAGAACTATTAAAAAATCCATGCCGTCATATGCAACCTGCTGGATTTCCAATCGCAGGTTGATGGTGTCATATGTGGCAAAGGCGCACGAGCGGGTTTTGGAAAAGGGATGAACAAAGCTATCGAGGGCCTCGTAGGAGGAACCCAAAATGTGTGCACAGGACAGACCATTAGAGGGGAAGCAATGCGCAATTGGGGCATGTACCCGTACCCCGCCGTTTAAAGACGACCAACATCGAGCGAAGAGTATTTAACGTACAGGCGGTCAACCTTGAAGGGGAAAAAACAGACGACATCTACGGTCGCATGACAGGGTTCGAACAGAGCCCCAGTCAAGGGCACAGCGCGGGGAAAGAAATGGAAAAACATTAATCCAAGGGACCACACAATCCTTTTAAGAGTAGCGCACCAGCAAACGGGGGGTTGTACCGCTACCCAAGGACATCGGGGGTGTGGATGATCTAGGCAATTTCATTCTACTCCCTATTTGGGGCACATACAACGAGCGAATCTTCATTAATTCACCCCCGAACAAGTGATTGGGCAATAACACTGCAATTTTAAATTATATAAAATTTTATTATAATATATATATAATAAATATATATATATATTAAATAATAAAAATTAATATATTTTTTTTTTTTTTATCACACCGGCCGATTTCCCACCAAGGCGGGGTGGCCCGAAAAAGAAAAACTTTCACCATCATTCACTCCTCACTGTCTTCCGAAGGTGCTTTAAAACTACTTTTTAAACTGCAAAATTAACACCCCTCCTTCAGAGTGCAGGCACTGTACTTCCCATCTCCAGACTCAAGCCGGCCCGCCCTTTTCCCCGAATCCCTTATAAATGTTACTTTGCTCAAAACTCCAACAGCACGTCAAGTATTTTAAAAACCATTTTCTCCATTCACTCCCTTCAAAACACGCCACGCATGCCTGCTGGAAGTCCCCAACCCCCTGCAAAAAAAACCTCCTTTACCCCCCCCCCAAAACCTTCCTGGGCCCGACCCTACCCCCCCTTCTTCCACTGGGCAGAATTTGCGATCTTGGCTTAAATAGCAAATTCATCTTGCCATATAGGCAAGTGAAAATTTTTGTATGCAATAATTTCGCCAAAAACTTTTTAAACCAAACGAAAAAAAAAATTTTTCAGGGGTTTTTTGTTTAGTTTTTAAATTACTGTAAACAAATCAAAAAATTTTTTTTTAGTTGGTTAGGTAAAATAAATTGTTATAATAAGGTTAGGTAAGTTTCAAAGTTTTCTTTTGGGGGAAAAAATTTAAAATTTTTTACTTTAACTTAATGAAAAAAATTTTTCTTTAAAACGATAAGAGAAAATTTAAAAAAGGGACTTAAAATTTTAAAGAGTTTTGCTAATTGCAGTTTTTTAATTTTCGGCACACATATTAAATTATATATATATAATTACACACAAACACTGATCTCTGGCTAAAGGAGACACAAAACCTATGAACCTTTGGAACAAGGTACGCATGCTTTACCAACTACCCACACTGGAACAAAAACCGGGGAGTCCAGCTTGCGCTAGATTTATCCAAGGCCCCCCCCTTTTTCAGGGAGAAGGCTTAAGCTTTCCTCTCATCCCCTGACCATCAGCCTTATAGAGTTTTAAAAACGCAAGGAATTCACAGAGCGGGCAAAATATACACAACATGACTTGGTAAAGGGGAACTCAAACCCTCAAACCTTTGGTGGGGGTGGTGATAGTGGAAGTGGAGGTGAAGTGGGGGTGGGGAAGTGGGGGCAAAGGGGTGGGGGGTGTGATAGTGGAGGTGAAGTGGTGGTGGTGATAGTGGGGTGATAGGGTGGGGGTGTAGGGGAAGGTGATGTGGTGGTGGTGATGTGGAGATGTAGTGGGGTGGGGTAGGGGAGATGATAAGGTGGGGGTTTTAGGGAGGTGAATGGGGGTGGGATATGGTGGTGATAGAATGGGAGGGTTTTTTAAATAGGGTATGGTGATAGTGGTGATATGGTGGTGGTATAGTGGTGTGGGGGGAGATAGGGGGGTGGGGTGGGGGGTGATAGTGGTTGGGTGGTGATAGAAGGGGTGATGGTGATATGGTGGTGAGTTAGTAATGGTGGTGGGGGTAGTGGTGTAGTGGTGACAGTGGAAAGGTGGTGGGGGCGATAGTGGGGGAAAGGGAGGGTGATATAGGTAGTGGGGGCGGGGGTGTGTGGTGGGTTTAGTGGTGGAGTGAGGGGGTGTATGATAGTGGTAGTCTTGGGTTTAGTAGGGGTTTTTAGGGGCAGGGAAAAGGGTGTGGTGACAGTAAAAGGGGTGGGGTGACGTGGAAAATTGGTGGTGACGTGGAAGAGGTGGGGGGTGACAGTGGAAGAGGGGGTGGTGACAGTGGAAGGGTGGGGGTGACAGTGGGGAAGGGGGGGTGGTGACAGGGAAAAGGGTGGTGGTGACAGGGGGAAGAGGTGGGGGTGTGTTGAAACCCCCTGAAGGGGTTTACAATGATTATTATTTTATTAATGAATTATTTTTCATATAATTTTATATTGTTATTTTGCGTATAGCTAAATCGAAAATGTATGACTTTATTTATTTTTTGACTGTTATTTGTTATTTGCTTATTTTGTTAGGATGTATAAAAAATGTGCTCAGTTAGGCATTGTCAAAAGATGTAATTATGCTTGTCGCTCGTTATACTGCCGGTTTCTGAGCTGCGTTGCCCACGTAGCTATCACGTATCGAGGGGGGGTTTTGCCCTCCCCTCGTGTGAAGTATTCATTGGGGAGACTCGTTTGGGGTTTGGGAAGATTGTCTGTCCTTTATTTTTTAGTTCTGTAGAATTTGTTCACAGAAATTGTATAGACTTAGTGATTTTCGACGTTGTACTGGGGTTTTGTTTCCATTGACACTTAAACATTCAGGTCCTTAGCTATAGCTTTGCCCAAATTTTTGGGTACTGGTTCCTGTTATTGTCACAGTCACATTTTTACCTATGCTGAACTTAGTTCAGTATTAGGGGAGTTTTTGTGGAGGATCTGTGATGGCCCCTATTTGTGCGTTATTTATTTCCCAGTCCAAATTCGTGTCGCAGTCGCTTGATATTGTTTTGCTATGGGCTTAGCATTTTTTGTGTTCAAGCAGACGTTCGGGTTCCCTCGGTAAAGAAGTTAGTTTATTTGAGGATTTTGTCAGTAAATTGTTTAAGTCTTATTCGGTCTTGAGACAAGCTAACTACTTAAGAGCACTTACACGCTACAACATTGTACTTTTTGTAATTCTTATTAAATGTTAATGTACCTGCGGTACTTTAAAATTATAAAAGTGATATGTGTTTTCAGCAAAATAATATGAACTCGAGAGAGATTTTTTTTTTGATTGCTGTAATTAATTTAATTTGAAAATTTTTCCTCTAGAAAACTTATAGACTTAATAAATTTTTTAAATTTTTTAAATTTCTCTAGTTGTCCCTACCTTGTAATCCTAAAAAGCATTGAACCATACTGAATTTTTAAATGGATTTTGGGACAAGGATACTGACATTTTTTCAAAAACCAGTAACGGCTGGATGCTAAAAGGGCAGTCCTTTCTAGTATTCACTGGAGATCCTAAGCTTTTAGAATCGCGTTTTTGTAACAAATGGGGGCCTGTTCCGGGAGGCTCTTGATCCAAGGTGTTGAAAAATTGTCCAGTTTGACATCGGGAAATTATGACAAACATTTTGAGTCTTTCCAAATCTGAGACTTTGAGTTTAGTCTTGTACAACAAACAGGGGGATGTTTTCCCCTGACTGAGTTCTTGATCCAAGGGATGGAAATACTGTTTGAGTTCTAGCTCTAAACAACCAACACTAAAATTCCTATTGGAATGGTTTTCCCATAATCACCCTGTAGTACAATTATTTTCCCGGATGTATCCCAAAAGTGAAACAGTTAATTTTTTACTCTGATTTTGTCTGAGTAAGTACATTAAAAAACCGAGTGTTGGCAAGTCCCAAAATTTTGGTGTGTGACGTATAACGGAATTACACAGCTGAAATTTCGGGCATTAAAAAAAGAATTTTGTTTTCCTGCTATACAAGATGTCTGATTATGATTTGATTCAGAAATTTTAGTGTCACAATTGGAAATATGGCTTATTTAAGTTGAAGAAAGAGCAACTGGCAGAAGTGAGCCCCGTGTCTGACCTAGGTACTCATTCTCGCTCACACCCTTTCCCCCCCACTGACCTATAGTAACGGTAAGCTGTTTGTAGACACAGCCTAAAAACTAGTACGTGTAACTAACCTGTATTTACTTATCCCAGACGACAGACCTCTAGGACGGCGGACAAAATGCCGACCCAAGGACCGTCCAGACCATGTTTAATTTTCCCCCTCCCTATTACCCATGGCCTAAACCCGGAACAGGTTGAGGGTTGGAACGCCCCATTATGTTGCAGACTGCACAAATTTAAGCACGGGGGTTAACGAAGAAGATTTCCAAAGAAAAATGTTTCTGTTAAAACAACAATGATAGATACAGGACAATTTTAAATTCAAAAAGGCTCCCTGGTTCCAAAATTTTTTGAAAGTAAAATTTGACACAATTTTGTGTTTTTGAGAACCCGGGGTCGTGCTAGAACGGCCAGTAAGCACGGGAAACTTGTTCATACTGCTTTGACGGGAAGAGCTCAAACTTGAGGTGCTTTGGCCCTTTTTAAGTACATTAGTTATGCGGTCAAAACAAACTATTCTGAGAATATAAATTGTTACCCGTAAGTTATCAAAGAGCATTTCGTTGTTACAACGACGACAAATCAACTTTGTAGATTTGCTCGTGGGAAAAAAAATTGCATTTGAAGGGTGGTCTAGAGCTGCTAAGTGACCAACTACGACAGTCTAGTTAGTTGTTATACAAAGAGTTTAAAAAACTGTATTTGCTGACATAAAAGAATATTTACGATCATACTACCTCTTTTTCTGGAAATGCAGCTTAGCAGACAATTACGAAATTTCTCACAAACTTGTACGTATAAAACACTAGAAACAAGGGAACTAAAAAATTTTCCAGAAGTTTGGAAATAAAAAAAGCTGTCATTGCCCGGCCGATTTACCTGTACGTAACTTCTCGTACTTTACCAGGAAAATCACAATCCTGAATCTGTCTCTGTGGCTAGACAGAAATTGGTATCGGAAAAAGAAGTTAAATGTCCCATTGTAACAAAAAGGGCATGTAGAGAGTATTTATAATTGAAAGGATACGAACAGTCGTGCGGGTGGCGCCCCCACTCAAGTGTATCCCCCATCGAGCAAAAAAAAGGGACCGAAACCTGCAAATTTCCCCTGATCCCCTGTTTTTGATAAAGTTTTCTCAGGATAGATATAGCGTCAGAAATGTATCTGACGAAAAGATTCGTTTTACTTGAGTCCTTACTTTTCGAGAGATAGAATGGTTTGACGAATCCATCAAGGTATTTCTTTCAGAGACAGGGGAGTTATCTCCGTTAAAAAGTGGAAGCCCATAACTGACGATACCCTTTTTCAAGATGAGTATTGTTTGAAGCCTATGGGGGCGGTTTTAAAAGTGCCCTCGCACAAGTTCAGTTACCTGCTAAATTGTTCAGACTCGTTTAAAAGGTTGAACGTTGTATCCTCTATCCTGTGTTGAAAAGTCCTAAATTTTAATCTTTCCTTCTTTTTTCTATGATGCGATGGGGTATGGGAGTGGGGGCGTGCTGCTCCCAAAATCAACATCCATGATATTTTCCCTCCCATATGTTATATTATCTAAGCTTTAAAAAACCAGAAAATTTTGCCCCTATTGAGAAGAGGCTCAGCCCTTTTGGGTCTTGGGAAAATTTTGACGTTATTTGGGGCTTCCCCCTTTAAAAATTTAAAGTTTTTTTTAGACCCCCAATCCCCTCACTTTTATTAAAAACCCTAAAGTAAAAAGCTAGGATCATGAGGTGGGCCCTCAGAAACCCAAACCCTTAAATTTTTTAGTATAAAACAATAAAAGGTATTGTAATGTAATTGCTGACGCTCGTTTGTCCCTTAAAAATTATCATTAATTAAAATTTAAAGTAATTTTATGCCCAAATACCTTTTTTTTTTGCTATGTCAAATTCAGTAAAGTAACTTAAACCCTCCACCCCCATATTAACTATTAAAATCATGATTCTAATTATTAATTTATAATTCACATAATGTGGTTGAGGAGGGGCAAACGAGTTTTGAGTGAGTAGTGTGGTGGGGTGATGTAAATGGTGACGCAACATGTCCTGTCGCAGCCCCCCCCCCCCTCACTACACTCCTTAAGCTGTTTCATACTCAGATGTTCACACTGCCCTAGCATTCCACAACACACTACTTAAGCGAGAGTGTGAATGCAGTCCCCTCTACTATAACGAGCACTCAACGTGCCCTCCCTTGTCATCGATATCCACACCTCTACACACTGATGTACATAACCACGAGTATGAAGTCATACGATACTACTGTGTACTGCCCCTAGTACCTATGGGCAATCCTATGACAGGACGCTGTGAAATTGGGTAGGAAGTGCTTGGCACAAAATAAGACTGAGTAAATTTATTTTGATAATAATATTGACATGAGTAACCAGAAATAATGTGGAAAGACATTCCTTGTCAACTCCCCTAGTGCGAACCCCTCTGTCGTGTTTGGGAGGGGGTGTTTGCAACCCCCGAATGGGTTACAATGATTATTTTCTATAAGACGATGTATATTATCTTTCATATATTTATATTGCTTATATTGCGAACAAATAGCCTAAATCGTAAATCGTAGACTTTAATATTATCATTTGACTTTTATATTTCGTTACTTACAGAGAGCTTAGTTGTTAGATGTATAAAAATGTGCTAGTAGGCTTGCATTGTCAAAAGACTGGTAAGTATCGAGCTTGTCGCTCGTTCTATACTGACCGGCTTCTGAGTCTGCCAGTTGTCCACTAGCTATCACTGATCGAGGGGGGGGTGTCCACACCCTCGTTGTGAAAATATCAGTCTGCTGGAGACTCGCTTGCTGGTTGGACAGTATTGTCCTGTCTCATTATTTCTTGTTAGATCTGTAGAACTTTGTACAGAACATTGAATAGACTAGTGATTTTCGACGTTGTACTGAGTTTGTGTGTCACATTGACACTCGTGAACATCTCATGTCCTTAGCTATAGCTTCTGACCTAAATTTTGTACTGAGGTTCCTGTGTATTTTCAACAAGTCACATTTTTTACCTGTGCTGAACTTAGATTCATTATTATGGGAGTTTGAGGTGGAGGATCTGCTGATGTCCCTACTAGTGTCCGTTTATATCTCATTTCCCATTTCCTATTCTGTGTCGCCAGTCGCTTGATATTGCATTGCTATTCTGGCTTAGCCTATCTTGTTGTTCACTGCAGACTGTTACGGCAGTTGCCAGTCGGTCAAGAGTTAGTTTATTTGAGGACTTTGTCAGTTCACCTTTGTTTGCAAGTCTTATTCGAAGTCCTTAGACAACACGCTAACTACCTTAAGAGCACTTACACGCATACACCACACTTGTACATATTTGTAATATCTTATTAAATGTTAATGTACTACGGTACTAAGAAATTATTAAATGTGATATGTGCTTTCAGCACAATAATATTGACACTCGACGAGATGATTTTTAATTTTGATTGAGCTGTCTAATTAATTTAATCTTGAATAATATACCTCTAGACACTTATAAGACTTAAAATTTATTAAATTTCTTAATTTCTCTTATAGTAGCCTACCCAGTTGGCAATCCTAAAAAAGCTATTGAACCATACTGAATTTTAATGGATATATTGGACAAGGATACTGACTATACTTGTTACGAAACCCAGTAACAGGCTGGATGCTAGAAGGGCAGTCCTTTCTAGTATTCCACTGGAGAATCTCTAACTTTTAGAATCGCGTTTTTTGTAACATGGTGACAGTGGAATAGTGGTGGTGACAGTCGGAAGAGGTGGTGTGACAGTCGGAAGTGTGGTGACAGTGGAAGAGATGTGGTGGGACAGTGAAGAGGTGGTGGTGACATGAAGAGGTGGTGGTGGACTTGGAGCAGGTGGTGGTGACAGTGAAGAGGGGTTGGTGACAGTGAAGCAGGTGGTGGTGGACAGTGGAAGAGGTGGATGGGTGATCAAGTGGAAGAGGTGGTGGTGACAGTAGGAAGTTAGGTGGGTAGACAGTGGACAGAGGTGTGGAGTGACAGTGGGAAGACGCTTGGTGAGGTGACAGTGGAAGAGGTGGTGGTGACAGTGGAAGAGGTGGTGGTGATAGTGGAAGTGGTGGTGGTGACAGTGGAATTGTGGTGGTGACAGTGGAAGACAGTGGTGGTGACAGTGACGAAGAGGTGGCTTGGTGACAGGGAAGTAGTGGTGTGGGGCAGTGGAAGAGTGGTGCGGTGACACGTGGAAGCAGGTGGTGCGGTGACAGTAGAGGAAGTGAGTGGTGGTGACAGTGGAACGGGTGGTGGTGACAGTGGGAAGAGTCGGTGGTGACAGTGGAAGCACAGAGTGGTTCGGCTGACAGTGGAAGAGGTGGTGACACGTGGAAGAGGTGTGGTGACGTTGAAGAGTTGGCGTGGTGACAGTGGAAAGAGGTGGTGGTTGACAGTGGAAGAGGTTGGTGGTGACAGTGGAAAAGAGGTGGTGGTGACATGGAAGAGGTGGTGACAGTGGAAAGAGGTGTGGGATACAAGTCGAAGAGGTGGTGACAGTGAGCAGAGGTGGTGAGTGACAGTGGAAGAGTGGTGACAGGGAAGAGTTGGTGGTGACAGTGGAAGAGGTGGTGGTGGACCGATGAAGCAGGTTGTGACAGTGGAAACGAGGTGATGACAGTGAAGAGGTGAATAGACAGTGGAAGAGGTGGTGGTGACAGTGGAAGAAGGTGGTTGGTGACAGTGGGGAAAGAGGTGGTGGTGCACAGTGGAAGAGGTGGGGAGAAGTTGGAAGTAGATATGACAGTGGAAGAGGTGGTGGTGACAGTGAAGAGGTGGTGACAAGTGGAAGAAGGCTGGGTGGTGGGTACAAAACGCACTCTAAAAGCGCTCTAGCAGAATCCTCCAGGATATACTAGAAAGGGACTGCCCTCTTAGCATCCAGCCTGTTACTGGGTTTCTAACAAGTAGTCAGTATCTTTGTCCAATTTATCCATTAGAATTCAGTATGATTCAATAGGCTTCTGGATTACAACTGGTAGGCTACTAAACTAAGAGAAATTAAAATTTAATAAATTTATTAAGTCTAGAGTATATATCAAATTAAATTAAATTAAATCACAGTAATCAAAATTAACATCCCCACAGTAATCAAATAATATTATCACTATCTCTCGTGTACAATATTATTGTGCTGGATAGCACATATCACAAAAGTCTAAAAAAAAAGTACCGTCTGGTACTTTAACATCTTAACTACAATATACAGATAAGTTTGTGTGTATGTGTGTAGTGCACTACAGTAGTTCGATTATTGTCCTCACGACTTCGACTAGACTACACAAATGACTGACAAAGTCCTCAAATACAGTAACTTCTTGCGACACCAACTGGTAAATCTACAGAAAAGCTCAGCTTGAACAATAAAAAGAATGGTAAGACCCAATAGCAATATAACAGGCAACTGAGCGACGCGCAGAATCAGAACAAGGAGCATAGCTATAAACGACACAGCTAGTAAGGGACACCATCCAAGCAAATCCTCCACAAACAAGTCACAAAACTGCCCATAATACTGATCTAAGTTCAGCATAAAAAATCCCCGAATGTTATAATACCACAGATACCAGTTACAAGTTAGGTCCAGAAAGCTACCCCGCTCAGGACCTGAGTTACTCAGAGTGTCTATGTGACACAACCTCATTACAACGTCGAAAATCACTAAGTCTAAACAATGTACTGTGAACAGAGATTTACTTACAGAACTTAACAAGATAATAAGACAGAGTACGATCTTCCAACAAGGTGCCAATAAGGGAAGTTAGCACTTGTCTGAATACGTCCAAAACGCAAAACCAGAGAGTCTAGACAACCCACACTGCACTACTTCAGGCAGGCTGCGGACACCTCCCCTCGATCAAACGTCGATAGTTCCGTGGACAGCTGCTGCCAAACGACCCATCGTTCACCCTCCCATAGTGAACCACCGGCTCTTTAACATCTCCGACCCCAGAAACCCTATTCCACTCCCATACGCAGCCCAACACAACCAGGTTCAGTAATGAGAGGGGGGGGGGGGGGGGGGGGGGGGGGGGGGGGGGGGGGGGTCACCTCTCCCACGGAAGTCACCTTCCATCCACTCCCGGGGGGCGCCCATTATCCGCCCCCCCCGCATAAACCACCACCTTCCCCGCATCAATGGCAGCTCCCCCCGGTAGATGGGTGCCTTTCCCCTATCATAGTCAAATCTTCTAACCACCTCACCTTCCCCCATGCCTCCCCCCCCTCCCCATAAAGCCAACTGGATCTAATAGACCCTCCCTCCCCCATCATCTAACCCCCCCCTCCTCTGATACCATCCATTATAAACCCTCCCTTCGTCACCCTATCAATTCATCCCCCCCACCACTATCATTCAAATTACATACGGTTGTGGGGGGGGGAACCCCCCCGCATACACATGTAATAGCTAACCCCATCCACAGTTACATAGTAATTCCACACCGCACACCAATCTGATCTCGACGTCACAAGACTGTGCTGATGGATTTTCCACCCAGACACTGATATGCAACACGGGAGACAATGTTTACTAGTGTTTCCACCAGACAACTGATAGCAACACAAGACAGTGCTGAATGGTGGTCGACAGACACTGATAGCAACACAAGACAGTGCGATGTTATTCCAATCCAGACACTGATTAGCAACTCAGACAATGGATAATAGTGTTTCCACCAAAACACTGATAGCAACACAAGACAGTGCTGCATGGTGTCTCCACCAGACACTGATTATCAACACAAGACAATGTTACTAGTGTTCCACCAGACACTGATAGCAACACAAGACAGTGCTGATGGTGTTCCACCAGACACTGATAGCAACACAAGACAATGTTACTAGTGTTCCACCAGACACTGATAGCAACACAAGACAGTGCTGATGGTGTTCCACCAGACACTGATAGCAACACAAGACAAATGTTTACTATGTCCACCACCAGAGACTGATAGCAACACAAGACAGTGCTGATGGTGTTCCACCAGACACTGATAGCAACACAAGACAGTGCTGATGGTGTTCCACCAGACACTGATAGCAACACAAGACAATGTTACTAGTGTTCCACCAGACACTGATAGCAACACAAGACAATGTTACTAGTGTTCCACCAGACACTGATAGCAACACAAGACAATGTTATTACTATTTTTTTCCACCGACACTGATAGCAACAACTATAACAATGTTACTAGGTTCCACCAGACATTGGACTGAGCTAGCACACAAGACAATGTTAACCTAGTGTTCCACCAGACACTGATAGCAACACATGACAGTACTGATGGTGTTCCACCAGACACTGATAGCAACACAAGACAACGTTACTAGTGTTCCACCAGACACTGATAGCAACACAAGACAGTGCTGATGGAGTTCCACCAGACACTGATAGCAACACATGACAGTGCTGATGGAGTTCCACCAGACACTGATAGCAACACATGACAGTGCTGATGGAGTTCCACCAGACACTGATAGCAACACATGACAGTGCTGATGAGTTCCACCAGACACTGATAGCAACACAAACACTGAACTAGTGTTTCCACCAGACACTGATAGCAACACAAGACAGTGCTGATGGAGTTCCACCAGACACTGATAGCAACACATGACAGTGCTGATGGTGTTCCACCAGACACTGATACAAAACACCATGACAGTGCGGATGGAGTTCCACCAGACACTGATAGCAACACATGACAGTGCTGATGGTGTTCCACCAGACACTGATAGCAACACATGACAGTGCTGATGGAGTTCCACCAGACACTG
This sequence comes from Cherax quadricarinatus, assembly GCF_026875155.1. Lineage (NCBI taxonomy): Eukaryota > Metazoa > Arthropoda > Malacostraca > Decapoda > Parastacidae > Cherax > Cherax quadricarinatus. Next base: position 90,815,634 of record NC_069405.1, on the reverse strand, counting down.
ATAGCAACACATGACAGTGCTGATGGAGTTCCACCAGTCACTGATAGCAACACAAGACAATGTTACTAGTGTTCCACCAGACACTGATAGCAACACATGACAGTGCTGATGGAGTTCCACCAGACACTGATAGCAACACAAGACAATGTTACTAGTGTTCCACCAGACACTGATACAACACAAGACAATGTTTACGTTTGTTCCACCAAACCTGATAGCAACACAAGACCAATGTTACTAGTGACTCCACCAGACACTGATAGCAAACACATGACAGTGCTGATGGAGTTCCACCAGACACTGATAGCAACACAAGACAATGTTACTAGTGTTCCACCAGACACTGATAGCAACACAAGACAATGTTACTAGTGTTCCACACCACCAGACACTGATCTAGCAACACAAGTCAATGTTACTAGTGTTCCACCAGACACTGATAGCGAACACATGAAAAGTGCTGATGGAGTTCCACCAACCAACTATAGCAACACAAGACAAAGTTACTAGTGTTCCCATCCAGACACTGATAGCAACACATGACAGTCTGATGGTGTTCCACCCAAGACACTGATAGCAACTACAATATGACAGTGCCTGATAGGTGTTCCACCAGACACTGATAGCAACACAAGCATGTACTGGTTCCACCTACACTGATAGCACACATGCTGCATGTGTCCACCAGACACTGATAGCAACACAGCAGCTATGTGTTCCACCAGACCACTGATAGCAACACAGACAGTGCTGATGATTCCACCAACCACTGATAACAACACAGACAATGTACAGTGTTCCACCAGACACTGATAGCAACACAGACAAGTCTAGTGTTCCAACCGACACTGATAGCAACAAACATGTACTAGTGTTCCACCAACACTGATACAACACAGACGTAGCAGATTCCACCAACCTGATAGACAACAGACAGCACGTCACAATAATGAAGAACACAGCGTGAGAACCAGACACTATAGAACACAGGCTATAGACCACACCGATCACTAATAACAAGACTACCACCACAACTATAACAAACCACTATCCACCACCACTAAACAACACTACACCACCACTATAACAACACTACCACCACACTATAACAACCACATACCACCACCACTAATAACAACCACAAAACCACACACACTATAACAACCACTACCACCACCACTATAACAACCACTACACCATCACTATAACAACCACTACACCACCACTATAACAACCACTACCACCACCACTATAACAACCACTACCACCACCACTATAACAACCACTACCACCACCACTATAACAACCACTACCACCACCACTATAACAACCACTACCACCACCACATAAATCACCACCACTATAACAACACTACCACCACCACTAACACACCACTACCACCACCACTATCACCAACCACTACCACACACCACTATAACAACCACTACCACCACCACTACCACCACCACCACCACCACTATCACCACCATTACCCACCCACTATCACCACCACTACCACCAAACCACTGAAACCAACTACTACCACCACCACTATACCAACATTCCACTACACCACCAACCTTCCCCCTATCACCACCACCCTCTTCCTCTATCACCACCACTATCCCACCACCCCTACTACCACTATAACCACTCCACTATCACCACCACTACCACCACCACCACATCACCACCACAAACCACTACCACTGTAACAACCACTGCCACTATCACCCACCACCTCTTCCTATCACCACCACTCCACATCACCACCACCTTTTCCATTATCACCACCACTACCACTACACAGCCACCTCTTCCCTATCACCACCATCCACCACACCACATCACCACCACCACTATAGCCACCACCACCACACCCCCACCACCACTATAACCACCACAAACCCCCACTACCACCACGCACTATCCCCACCACGACTCAAAACAACCACACCACCACTATCACCACAACCACAAACCACCAACCAACCACTACATCACAACCACTACCACCACCACCACCACTATCACCACAACCCCTACCACCAACCACCACTATCACCCAACCACTACCACCACCACCACTATCACCACAACCACTACCACCACCACCACTATCACCTCAACCACTACCACCACCACCACATCACCACAACCACTAGCACCACCACACACTACACCACCACAACTATAACAACCACCCCCAAACCACTATCACCACCACCCTATAGCAACCACCACCACCACATCACCAAAACCACTACCACCACCACCACTCCACCACCACCATCAACACAACCACTAGCACCACCACCACTATCACCACAACCACTACCACCACCACCACTATCACCACAACCACTACCACCACCACCACTATCACCACAACCACTACCACCACCACCACTATCACCACCACCACTACCACCACCACCACTATCACCACCACCACTACCACCACCACTACTATCACCACAACCACTACCACCACCACCACTATCACCACCACCACTACCACCACCACCACTATCACCACCACCACTACCACCACCACCACTATCACCACCACCACTATCACCATCACCACTATCACCATCACCACTATCACCACCACCACTACCACCACCACCACTATCACCACCACCACTACCACCACCACCACTATCACCACCACCACTACCACCACCACCACTATCACCACCACCACTACCACCACCACCACTACCACCACCACCACTATCACCATCACTATAACCACTATAACCACCACTACCACCACACACTATCACCACCACGACTATAACAACCACACCCACCACTATCACCACAACCACTACCACCACCACCACTACCACTACCACCACCACCACTACCACCACCACCACTATCACCACCACCACTATCACCACCACCACTATCACCACCACCACTATCACCATCACTATAACCACTATGTTACGAGTATGGCCATATCCAATGTATTTTATAATAGGATATATTTCTTTATTTTATAATATATATATTACTGTTAATATTGTTATATTGTTAGGCGTTCATAATAGTTATTGTCACGTAGTGGGAAACACTAGTTAGAGTGCCGGTTACTAGTTCAGGTAGTGACGTCTCCCTAAGTCACGTGACCAACCTGACGTCAGCTTACCACTCACTAGTACAGACAGTAGGTTCACCGCACTTGCTCGAGTAGGTTCTCAGCACTCGCTTAGAGTAGGTTCTCAGCACTCGCTTAGAGTAGGTTCTCAGCACTCGCTTAGAGTAGGTTCTCAGCACTCGCTTAGGGTAGGTTCTCAGCACTCGCTAGGTAGGTTCTCAGCACTCGCTTAGAGTAGGTTCTCAGCACTCGCTTAGAGTAGGTTCTCAGCACTCGCTTAGAGTAGGTTCTCAGCACTCGCTTAGGGTAGGTTCTCAGCACTCGCTTAGAGTAGGTTCTCAGCACTCGCTAGGGTAGGTTCTCAGCACTCGCTTAGAGTAGGTTCTCTAGCACTCGCTTAGAGTAGGTTCTCAGCACTCGCTTAGGGTAGGTTCTCAGCACTCGCTTAGAGTAGGTTCTCAGCACTTGCTTAGGGTAGGTTCTCAGCACTCGCTTAGAGTAGGTTCTCAGCACTCGCTTAGGGTAGGTTCTCAGCACTCGCTTAGAGTAGGTTCTCAGCACTTGCTTAGGGTAGGTTCTCAGCACTCGCTTAGAGTAGGTTCTCAGCACTCGCTTAGAGTAGGTTCATACACACTCTTCTGAGCACACTCAGGCACTCAACCTTTAATACATTCCTCCGCTCTAGAAGATAACTTAGTCCCAGACAACGTGAACTTTTATGTATAACACTGTAAGAGAGATAACTTTGTATCATACAGTACGTTTTATATGGTTGCTTTTGTAATAAATATCACCCTTTATTTAGTGGGATCAGTCTCCTAATGATAATCCCCATATTAAATTGACATGTGTCTATTGACAACTAGACCAGAGATGGATTCAACGTCTTGTTACGGAAAGGGGCCAAAACAGGCCTATAGACATGGCCCCTGACGTCACACATCACTATCACCACCACCAATATCACCACCACCACCACCACCACTATCACCACCACTACCACTTTCTCCACCACTACCATTAACCCAACCACCACTATCACCACCTCTTCCACTGTCACCACTACTACCACCACCACCACTACCACCACCATCTCTTCCCCTGTCACCACCACTACCACCACCATCTCTTCCCCTGTCACCATCACTATCACCACCACCTCTTCCACTATCACCAACCGCTATCACCTCCACGACTACCACCACCGCTATCACCTCCACGACTACCACCACCACTATCACCACCACCACCACTATCATCTCAACCACCAATTCCACTATCACCACTACCTCTACCACCACCACCACTATCACCACTACTATCACACCCACCATTACTATCATCACAACTATCATCACCACTATAAGTACCACTAGCACCACTACCAGTGCTATCACCACAACCAACACTATTACCATCACTCTCACCACCCCTATCACCACCACTACCACTTTCACCAACACTATCACCACCTCCTCCACTTTCACCAACACTATCACCACCTCCTCCACTGTCACTACCACTATCACCTCCAGCACCACTATCACTACCAACACCACTATCACCACCACCACTACCACCACGTTGCAACCCCTGAATGGATTACAATGTATATGATTTATATAATGTATATTACCTTTTCATATAATTTTATATTGCTTATATTTGCGATAATAGCTAAATCGTAAATATATTGCTTTATATTATTATTTGACTTAGTTATATTGTTAGGTAGGATGTAACATATTATGTGCTCAAAGTTCAAGTCTTGATTGTCTAACTTTTTTTTTCTTATATTTTATTTAAAACATTACAATACAAGGTGGAAATTATATTAAGGTACACAAATGAGGTATGTCTAACTACTGTAATTATCGCTCGTGGCTCGTTACTGTTACAAAAAACGCGATTCTAAAAGCTTAGAGATCTCCAGTGAATACTAGAAAGGATTGCCCTTCTAGCATCCAGCCTGTTACTGGGTTTTCGTAACAAGTAGTCAGTATCCTTGTCCAATTATCCATTAAAATTCAGTATGGTTCAATAGTGCTTTAGGATTACAACTGGTAGGCTACTAACTAGAGAAATTAAAATTTAATAAATTTATTAAGTAGTAAGTTGTCTAGAGGTATATTATCAAATTAAATTAATTACAGCAATCAAAATAAAATCAATCTCTCGAGTTCAATATTATTGTGCTGAAAGCACATATCACATTTATAATTCTTAAATACCATCAGGTACATTAACATTTAATAAGATATTACAAATATGTACAAGTGAGTGTGTGTATGCGTGTAAGTGCTCTTAAGTAGTTAGCTATGTCTCAAGACTCGAATAAGACTTAAACAAGTGACTGACAAAGTCCTCAAATAAACTAACTTCTTGACCGACTGGCAACCCGAACAGTCTGCTTGAACAACAAAGAATGCTAAGCCCAATAGCAATGCAATATCAAGCGACTGCGACACAGAATCGGAACTGGGAATATATATAACGACACTAAGTAGGGACCATCTGCAGATCCTCCACAAAAGTTACAAACCTCCCATAATACTGAATCTACATTCAGCATAGGAAAACGCGACTGTGACAATACACAGGAACCAGTACAAAATTAGGTCAGAAGCTATAGCTAAGGACCTGAGATACTCAGAGTGTCTAAGAGACACACAACCTCAGTACAACGTCGAAAATCACAAAGTCTATACAATGTTCTGTGAACAAAGTTCTACAGAACTAACAAGAATAATGAGACAGACAATCTGTCCAACCAGCAAGCGAGTCTCCAGCAGACTCAGACAGACAATGTCCAACCAGCAAGCGAGTCTCTAGCAGACTGACAATTTCACGAGAGGTGAGGACACCCCCCCTCGATCACGTGATAGCTACGTGGACAACTGCAGCTCAGAAGCCGGCAGTATAACGAGCGACAAGCGATAATTACAGTCGTTTGACAATCAAGCCTAACTGAGCACATTTTATATACATCCTAACAACATAAGCTAAATAACAATATAACAGTCAAATAATAATATAAAGTCATACATTTACGATTTAGCTATTATCGCAAATATAAGCAATATAAAATTAAATGAAAAGGTAATATACATTATATATATATAATAATCATTGTAACCCATTCAGGGGTTGCAACAGTTACTCTGCCGGCTTCTGTTGCTGGGCAGCAGCTGTCCACGGAGCTATCACATGATCGAAGGGGGTGTCCTCACCTCGCCTGAAGTATTCAGTCTGGTCTAGACTCTCTTGGTGGTTGGACGTATTCTAGACAAGTGCCTAACTCTCCCTTATTGGCCCTTGTTGAAGAACGTCTCCCGTCTATATATTTAGTATCTGTAGAACTCTGTTACAGAACATTGTATGACTTGTATTTTCAGACTTGTACGAGGTTGTGTCACATAGACACTCTGATAACTCAGTCCTGTAGCAAGTCAGTCTTGCTGACCTAACTTGTACTGGTATCTGTGTATTATCACAGTCGGGGATTTTCTTATGCTGAACTTAGATTCAGTATTATGGGAGTTTTGTGACTTTTGTGGAGGATCTGCTGATGGTCCCTACTAGCTGTCGTTATATTATCTCCTTGTTCCTGATTCTGTGTCGCAGTTGCTTGTTATATTGCTATTGGGCTTACCATTCTTTTTATTGTTCAAGCTGACTGTTCTGATTACCAGTTGGTCAAGAAGTTAGTATTTGAGGACTTTGTCAGTCACTTGTTTAAGTCTAGTCGAGTCGTGAGACATAGCGAACTACTTAGAGCACTTACACACATACACACAAACTTATCTGTATATTGTATTATTAAATGTTAAAGTACCAGACGGTACTTTAGACTTATGTGATATGTGCTTTCAGCACAATAATATTGTACACGAGAGAAGTGATTAATATTATTTTGATTACTGTGATTAATTTTGATTACTGTGATTAATTTAATTTAATTTGATAATATACCTCTAGACTTAATAAATTTATTAAATTTTAATTTCTCTAGTTAGTAGCCTACCAGTTGTAATCCAGAAGCACTATTGAATCATACTGAATTCTAATGGATAATTGGACAAAGATACTGACTACTTGTTACGAAAACCCAGTAACAGGCTGGATGCTAGAAGGGCAGTCCTTTCTAGTATTACCTGGAGATCTCTAAGCTTTTAGAATTGCGTTTTTTGTAACACCACCACCACCACCTCTTCCACTGTCACCACCTCTTCCACTGTCACCACCACCTCTTCCACTGTCACCACCACCTCTTCCACTGTCACCACCACCTCTTCCACTGTCACCACCACCTCTTCCACTGTCATCACCTCTTCCACTGTCACCACCTCTTCCACTGTCACCACCACCTCTTCCACTGTCACCACCACCTCTTCCACTGTCACCACCAACTCTTCCACTGTCACCACCACCTCTTCCACTGTCACCACCACCTCTTCCACTGTCACCACCTCTTCCACTGTCACCACCACCTCTTCCACTGTCACCACCACCTCTTCCACTGTCACCACCACCTCTTCCACTGTCACCACCACCACTTCCACTGTCACCACCACCTCTTCCACTGTCACCACCACCTCTTCCACTGCCACCACCACCACTTCCACTGTCACCACCACCTCTTCCACTGTCACCACCACCTCTTCCACTGTCACCACCACCACTTCCACTGTCACCACCACCTCTTCCACGTCACCCACCACCTCTTCCACTGCACCTCTTCCACCACCACCTCTTCCACTGTCACCACCACCTCTTCCACTGTCACCACCACCTCTTCCACTGTCACCTACCACCTCTTCCACTGTCACCACCACCCTTCCACTGTCACCACCACCTCTTCCACTGTCACCACCACCTCTTCCACTGTCACCACCACCACTTCCACTGTCCCACCACCATCTTCCACTGTCACCACCACCTCTTCCACTGTCACCACCACACTTCCACTGTCACCACCACCTCTTCCACTGTCCACCACCACCTCTTCCACTGTCACCACCACCTCTTCCACTGTCACCACCACCTCTTCCACTGTCACCACCTTCCACTGTCACACACCTCTTCCACTGTCCCCACCACCTCTTCCACTGTCACCACCACCTCTTCCACTGTCACCACCAACTCTTCCACTGCCACTACCACCAATCTATATAACCACCACTACCACTATCACTACCACCACCATCACGTCTACCACAAATCAACACCACTACCACCTTCGCCCCCAAACTAACCTATATCACCATCACCTTTACCACCACTATCGCCACCACCACCTCTTCCACTGTCACCACTATCACCCTACCACCACCACCATTACTAACACCACCACTATCACCTCACCACTTCTATCACCACCACCACTATCACCACCACCACCATCTCCACTATCACCACCACCACCACCACTATCTCCACCACTACCACTATCACCACCACCACTATCACCACTATCACCACTACCACTATTAAAACCATCACCACTTCTATCACCACCCCCACTATCACCCACTACCACTATCACCTCCACTACCACCACCACTCTATCACCTCCACTACACCACCCCACTATCATCTCCACTATCACCACCACCACTATCACCTCCACTATCACCACCACATATCACCTCCACTATCACCACCACCACTATCACCTCCACTATCACCACCACCACTATCGCCTCCACTATCACCACCACCACTATCACCTCCACTACCACTATCACCACCACCACCAAGGTTCGTAGGTTCGAGTCTCCTTCAGCCAGAGATCAGTGTTTGTGTATATTTCGCATGCTCTTGTGAATTCCTTGCGTTTTTATAATATACTCTGAGTAAAGGGCTGAATGCTTTTCGAAGCGGCTGCTTGGATCAAAGCTGCGAAGCTCTCCAAGGATTGCTGCCTTGGATAAATTAGCGGCACTGGACTCCAAGGTATGTGTGTCCCAGCCAGGGTAGTGTTTGGTAAAGATGTACTTGTTCAATTTATATTTTATTCTTCATAAGATATATATTGTTTAATATATATATATATATATATATAATGTCGTGCCGAATATGTAAAACTGGTCAATTAGCAAGAACTCATTTAAAATTAAGTCCTTTCTAAAATTTTCTCTTATACGTTTAAAGATATATTTTTTTCATTAATGTTAATGTAAAAAATTTTAATTTTTCACCACAAAGAATCTTAGAAAACTTACCTAACCTTATTATAACAAATTTTTTTAGCCTAACTCAACTAAATATATTTTAGATTTGTTTACAGTAATTAATACTAAACAAACACCCTGAAAATATATTTTTTTCGTTAGGTTCAGAATGATTTTGGCGAAATTATTGCATACAAATATTTTCACTTGTCCTATATGGCAAGATAATGTTGCTATTTAAGCCAAGATCGCAAATTCTGCCTAGTGGCAGGAATCTAGGTATAGGTGCTAGGAAGGTTGATAGGTAAAATAGTATTATGTTGCAGTTGACTTCCATCAGATCGTGAGCGTTTTGAGGTTGTTGACGAAGCACAAAGGTTGTTGGTGCAACTTGAGTGCTGTTGAGTGTGACAAGTACCAAATAGGAGTAGAATAATTAGGCAGAGTCAGCCGACCTCGATGTCCTTGGGGATGGAGTACATGCCTCACTCTGAAGGGGCTTTAAATTATGTTACAACTTGTATGTAATCCTTTCTTGCCCAGGCTGTGCCTCTGACTGATGGTTGCAACTTGTTCATTTTTCGGCCGATCTCGTCTTGTTGGACGCCAGGTGCTGTAAAAAAAACAAAATAATATATCTATCATTTATATATTTTAGGCGTACAGTAATAGTCATTGCACAATTATCTATCTCTTAATGATTCTGTTTGCAACACTGTTCCTCTACGTAGGACATCGAATTAAAGTATACTAATTCGCTCGTTGTACTAGTGCTAACCAAATAGGGAGTAGAAGAAATACCTAGAGTCATCCACACCACCGTATGTCCTTGGGTAGCGAGTACAACATCCAGTTCTGCTGGATGCGCTACTCTTAAAAGGATTGTGTGGTCCCTTGGATTAATGCTTTTTCCATTTCTTTCCCCAGCGCTGTGCCCTCTGACTCTGGCTCTGTTCGAACCCTGTCATGCGACACTGTCAGATGCTCGTCTGTCTTTTCCCTCTCAAGGTTGACCGCCTGTACCGTTACAATACTCTTCTGCTCGATGTTGGTCTGTCTTTACGGCCGCGGTACAGGTACATGCTCCATTGCCGCATTGCTCTCTCCTCTGAATGGTCTGTCCTGTGCACACACTGTTGGTTCCTCCTACGAGGACACTCGATAGCTATATGATCATACCTTCACAAATCCGACTCGTGCGCCGTTGTCCAGCATATGACACCATCACCTGCGATTGGAAATCCAGCAGGATTGCATATGACGGCATGGGATACTTTAATAGCTTCTTGAGAGAATACGTCCCTTTCGATAACCCAGTGTAAACACCAGTCACCCACTTCCCTTCTTGTGCCACATGTATACTTCCATATTTTGAGAATACCTGTTGTAAGTCTAATTCATCCACCTCAAAAGGCAGTTTTCATAGACTGATCCCAGTGTATCACTTTGGTACGTCAGTTAGACGCAATATAACATCGTCATTAAGCTCCATTACTATATCATAATATTTGTTGATGACCTTATAAACCTGTGAACTGACAGGAACATCACGAACCAGCGGGTGGCCCCAATTAGTGATACACCATATATCTCGTCTTCTATTCCATGTGTTCTTGGTAATGGCTGGTAAGATAAGATTTTGTTCGGGTTTTAACCCTGGAGGGTTAGCCACCCAAGATAAACCAAGAAAGGCAGTGCGTCATCGATGAACTGTTTTATTTTCATTGTGGTCCTCAATCTTGTCCCCCAGGATGCCACCCACACCAGTCAACAAACACCCAGGTACCTACTTGCTAGATGAACAGGAGAACAGGTGTAAGGAAAGGAGTCAAGTGTTTCCACCCCGCTGGGAGTTTAACCCAGACCCTCAGCGTGTGAAATGAGAGCTTTGCCAGCCAGGCCACAGGGTCCCTGGATACCTGGAGGTTACCTGGAAGTTGTGGTCACTTCAGAAACTGTAAACTCACTGTATTAACGCGGTCTCAGACCCACTTCCATCTTCATCATAACAAATCTGTATTGTACCCTGCATGATATTTTGAAAACTGCCAGTAAAGCCGTAGAATTATACATTTGCATGGTTTTCTTGCAGATTTCGGTTGGTAATAAATCTGGTGAATGCAAGCATCCCTCAAGCCAGCTATTACGAACACAGCTGCATAATGGCGCAGCTGCACACCATGTAATGCGATAAATAGTGGAGCAAGCAGAAGACAGTCAAGGTTATATGACCTGTATTTCCTTCAGCAAAGAAGTAGCGGGTAACGATATGTACAGTATGTACAATAATGTGAGAGCAAGGTTTGTTTTGTACCTGGAACTGATGACTAACATCCTGGAAAGGTTAAAAATAATTTTGTTAGTTACAAGGGAGAAGTGAACTGAGGGTTGAATACCTTTAAGTTAGTTACAGAAAACTTACAAGTTTACGCTACTTAGATCTGTGTTAATCACCAACATGATGGAGTCAAGTGACGTGGATGGAATGTTATCTCTGCAAAGTCTTGCGTTTCAAGTAACTCAGTGGGATTTAATGGTCACTGCCTGCGCGAAACGTCTGTAAAGAAAGATTTGCTCTACCACACACACACACACACACACACAACCACACATCACATCTACACAACAACACACACACGTACACACAAGCAATAACAGTCACCACTCTGACAAGTGCTACAACAGCAACAACAGTTACAATACTCATTACCGTGTGACTGGAATTTGTTTTATTTCTCGATCTAATTTTTGCATCCTCGAGTTTTCCATCAGGGAGTAATTGAAATATAAATAAGAGATGTAAACCAGTGCTGCTGTTTGAAACTATTTACGACTGCTGTGAGCGTAAACTTTGCTTCGTCATAAAACACTATAAAATAATGGTCCGTTATTACACAGGAAAGAAATGTCTTTAATGGAGTAGAGAGACTCCACTGTGACCTGGTCAGTGGTAGTGGGTCGCCCAGACAACACACTGAAGGATTACCGGTGTATTGTGAGTTCTGTGGCTTCAGTGTTCTGATAAATCTGCCCAAGTGTTTAAAGATGCGGGAGAGAGAGAAAGAGATATAATTGAATTATAGATGATAGTCAGCACCTCGTCCATCTTACGAATAAAACATGTACATCCTCACAGAAAGTTTGTGCAGATCATTACCAGCATCAACACTCCAGCTGCATCTCACCTGTATTCAAATTATGTTTATGTTTTAACAAAACTCGGTATACCTTCAGGTTTGGGTGTCCACAGGAGTCCCGGCATAACAAACACTTGGATTCATTATTTACAAAAAGCTTTTCTAAGTAACTTTTACTTGTCTTAAGTGACAGAATTGTTTGTGTACATAGAGCTTTTAGCTGGTAATCATTTCCAGTCTTCTGTATCTCTACCAATAATATTTCTTCCCTTGGAGCTCCATCTTTTGTTTCAGATTATCTTGACGTTGCTCACTTAATATTACTGATTCACTTTTCACTTCATATAGTACTTGAGGTTGACAGTTTGGCTTAAAAGTGTGAAAGACGTCATTTTTTACACAGATCAACATTATAGACTAAAAACTGTTATCCTTTTGCTACGAACCCCCAGGATGCAACTTATACCAGTCGACTAACACCCAGGTATCTACTTACTGCTAGGTGAACAAGAACAGCAGATGTAAGGAAACAAGTCTAATGTTCCGACTCGTGAAGAGGATCAAACCGCAGACTCTCAGGGCATGGCAGTGTTCTCTCCAGTTCTGCTACATCTGTGTTTTGTTGATGAAAGATGGCCGACATTTTCAAAGCGAGTCCCCACAAGTGCATTACTGAGGCTAATTATGTATTGTCATTGTGCAGCTCAAGTTTTAGCTGCGAAATGAGCATTCTGTTGGCATAATTGTTGGCATTACTGATGTTGGTAGACACTGTTCAATGTACTTGTGGTTGCGGCTAATGCTGTTTGATTTCAGTTCATATTCTCAGGTGTGGTTGAAAGTAGGATAAATTGGATGAGGCAGTGGTGGAGGTAAGTTCAATACACAGCTTCAGCAGTAGATATGGCCCATAAGGTCAAAAATCAGGAGTGCCAATCAAATAAGTCTGCTTAAACTCCGCCCCCGCAAATACAAGTTAGAGAGTATTACAAACACAGGTGTAGATATAACCTACATACGTTACTGTAATACAATTACCGCTTGGGAACACACAAAATACCGCAGAGAACAACAATTAAATTTCCTTCACCAAACAAGCTGGTATTTATAGAATATTACAGCCTATGTACAGTATTTACACTATGTACATAAGACAGGGTGATCAATGAGGCAAATACCAACACAAAACATGAGCGACCAGCAGTGAAGGGAAGTCTGCCAAAATTAACTTCACAAGTGTAGCACATCGCTTCAAACTTTGA
>NC_069405.1:90734511-90801450 GCF_026875155.1 Cherax quadricarinatus | reverse complement strand
TAATTTTTTAAAAAGTGTTTCCGAAAACAATTGGTTTTTTTTATTTTATTTTTTTTAAAGGGGTGTTTTCAGTAAATTATATTACATGTAACTAGTTGCATTATTTTTCTTTGTTTTGCTGAGATGTAAAATATCACATCGTAGTTTTGTTTTGTTATATTGGATGTTTTTATAGTGACTTTTAGTATTATCCCGTTTCCTTCTTTGAATACTAAATACCTATGTATGTTAAGATCTCGTGATAATCGCCAATATTAATGTTTTGAGTATCGTGGTGCTCTGTTAAGCACCTGAAATCTTAGAATTAGTCTTGCATACGTGTTTGTTGACAGGCAGAAACCTCACCTAGTATGTGTCTGATGTAGTCTCATGTAGTGTAACGTGTGTGTTGACAGGCAGAAACCTCACCTAGTATGTGCCTGATGTAGTCTCATGTAGTGTAACGTGTGTGTTTGATAGGCAGAAACCTCACCTAGTATGTGCCTGATGTAGTCTCATGTAGTGTAACGTGTGTGTTGACAGGCAGAAACCTCACCTAGTATGTGCCTGATGTAGTCTCATGTAGTGTAACGTGTGTGTTGACAGGCAGAAACCTCACCTAGTATGTGCCTGATGTAGTCTCATGTAGTGTAACGTGTGTGTTGACAGGCAGAAACCCCACCTAGTATGTGCCTGATGTAGTCTCATGTAGTGTAACGTGTGTGTTGACAGGCAGAAACCTCACCTAGTATGTGCCTGATGTAGTCTCATGTAGTGTAATGTGTGTGCTTGTGTGTGTCATTGTGCGTGTTTGTTTGTTTTGTTTATCTCTGTTTTATTGTACAATCTTCATAATTTTCAGTGTTTGATGTTTGGTAATATGTAACCTTGTTAGAGATGTTCTTTAACAAATAAAACAATATTACTGTAATGTATAGTGTTGTGTGTGTGTATTACCACTGTAATATACGGTGTTTGTGTGTGAGAGTGTATATTCACTGTAATATACGGTGTGGTGTGTGTGAGTGTGTATTACCACTGTACTGTATGGTGTCGTTATTAGGTCTCGGGTTAAGTGCGATTCTAGTGCAGTAATCTTTTGTCGTGTATCTTTTTAATATATTTCTGTCATTTGTATCGCACTGTTTTAAATAAAATATAAAAAAAAAAAAAGTTGTCATGTCACACATGAACATAAGTGTGACGTGCAGTGGACCAATACAACAGTGTACTCATGGAAATTTATGTACAGGAAGTGATACACAAAATAATAATATAAAAACTGAACACATCCCTAACACTACCACTGTCTTATATATATATATATATATATATTATATATATATATATATATATATATATATATATATATATATATATATATATATATATATATATATATATATACATATATATATATATATATATATATATATATATATATATATAATATATATATATATATATATATATATATATATATATATATATATATTATATATATATATATATATATATATATATATATATATATATATATATATAATATATATATATATATATATGTGTGTCGTGCCGAATAGGCAGAACTTATTATTATTAAAGATTTTTTTTTATATTTTATTTAAATCAATGCAAATACAAGTTGATATAAAACACAGAACAGATTAATACACAAAAATCCAACACAGTGACACCTCAACCAGGTCGTCTAAATACATGCAAAAGATTAATATTACATAGAACAATGTAACACTGAAGTTTAACAAAGCTCAAAGGTTACCTATGTACATGTTTATTACCAATGAAAAAAAATACAAGGCCTGAGCTTGCTACCACCTGCAGCTCATAAGACTGCCATCCCCACGAGCCCTTTGGGGCGGGGTAGATGGCAGACCAAAGGCCTAGCTTCTCCCTACGAGCCCCGTGAGGGCGGGGACTGTGGCTAGGCCTGGAGACAGTTGGTCCCAAAGATGAGGAGGTACTTGTACCTCCTCCCATGGGAGACTTAAGTCTCGAGACACTCCCCAGATAGGGAGCCAAGGCCGGGTCACCACTACTTGGAAAAGACCCGGGCCGGGAGAATACTGGCGAATAAAAAAAAAAAAAATGAAAAACATCGATACCATGCCTAGCCCTCCTAGGGTAGGGTAGGTGCCTGAGCCCGAGCCTTTAGCTCATAAGACTGTCATTCCCATTTGCTCCCTTGGGGCGGGGATGGCAGACCAGAGAGGCCTAGCTTGTGGCTAGACCTGGGGACAGTTGGTCATAAAGATGAGGAGGTACTTGTGCCTCCTCCCATGGGAGACTTAGGTCTCAGACACTCCCTAAAGAGGGAGCCAAGGCCGGGCCACCACTTGGAAAAAGCCCGGGCCGGGAGAATGCCGGCTAATCTTTAACAATAAATACCAATGAAACTAACATCACCACAAAATATAAAACATGCTACAAATACAAGCGAAGATAAGTATATTAAAATGTCACAAGACCTTAAATAATACTAACACAATGTGAAATATTACATGCCAAACACATGTATACAACTACCAATAAAGTTGGTATTACCGGTAATGACTTAAACTCATTACACATTAATTACCCCCCCCCTCCTTCACCCCGAATGGATATGGTCATTAATCACCAACATGGTAACTTTAACATCCGAACTGGACATATATGAATAAACTAAGTGGTAATTATATAAGTATTGGTGAAACAATAACACCAAAGACACAGTACAATGAATAAAAATATTAACATAAGGGAAACATGGCCAAGTCAAACACATTACAGTGGTATTACACTCTCCAGACTGTGATTACACATCATACGCACAGGTTCATACACATTCGCCCGTTACATTATGCAAGGAGACGACCCCGTTTCTACCCCTGACAGCCCATCCTACATTAGCATTTACCATCCCTACCCTTCCCCTCCCACCTAATTTACAAATTTAATAAAACCTCTAATGTTAGTTCTCTATATCCCTCTGAGAAAGCCCGCTCCCACCTTCTCCCATAAATTTCTCTGTTACAGCACAACGTTTTATAAAACGTAACTGCCAATACCCGCCTCTTCACCTCACTGACCCCTTTCCCCCTCATTCCCCACATTATGTACACATAATCTACCATAATGTACTCCACAGCCCTAATAATACTCTCATCCATACCCCCCACATCAAGACTTAATGCCCGCAGAACAGAAATGCTTTTACCTCTTATCCTATACAGCACCCTGCTTAACCAACCCCTGACGCTCCCCATCCCCTCACAAAAATACACTACGTGGAACGCAGAATCCTCCTCTCCACATATTCCACAGACCCTCCCCCTCAACCACCCGTCTAGCCCGTAAAACCACACCCGATGGTAAAATCCCATGCAAAAAAGGATACATCACCTCACGCCCACGGGGTTGTAACCTTAACCTACTGAACCTTCTCCATATACTTCCCCAGTCATACATGGGGAAAATCCCCTCCACCGGTGCCACAACCCTCTCCACTAACATCCTCCACTGCCTACTTATTTTTACCTTACCCAGATCTCTAACCAACACCACTGCCCTCAAAATAGTTTCACACTCACGCAACTCTACTCCAGAAAACATATGTTTCAATCTACTGTGTATCTTGACCAACCCCCCTGTTGTGATAGAAACACAGGCCTTATCTCTAGGCTTTATTGAACATAGAATCTTCATAGTACTTCTGCAACAACAAAATATAATGACTAGTACATCTAATAATGGCTTCTACAGGGATGGTGATGTCTTGCATATGTCAAGAGAAAAGTTATAACTACAGGCCACATATTTAAACTCACCATGTAATCTGCATGACTAATGTATATATATATAAATAGAGGAGGAGAGAATCACACCGTGTGTTGGCGCCCATCACACACACCAAACTGTTGTTGTTGTTAAGGGCCCCAAGAGGTGGTGCAGTATTATCCTGCTGCTGCTCCCCACAGGACCAGTATCACTACACCCCCCCACCCACACCCTCCCTCATCACCTCCCTCTTAATGAAGATACATTTGACCCTCTGCTTTAAATTCATTAAACCCAACCTCCCCTGATGCACAGGTAACATTACCACATCCCTTTTAAGCCAATCACAGCCCGAACCCCACAAGAATTTAAAAACCCATCTAAGTATATTTGCAATTGCGATCCCAGTTAAAGGGAACACGGCTGCCATGTGCCAAACCTTACTATACAATAAGACGTTAATAACAATGTCATGCTGCACAAGGGTCAAATGATAAGGCCACAATGCTCCCAAGAGACCCAGAATCCTGTCTACCAACCTGACCGAGTTTTCCGCACATGCAACATCCAGATCATCTGCATAGATAAGACCACAAATTTTTAATGACGTCACCTGCTTCGTCACAACTGCACTACCCCACTCAACCCTCCCCACCCAAGCTCCTAACCCCATGACCATGGACTTCTCTGAATTCACTCTCATACCAGTTGCACGTGCGAACGTGTCGACTACCCCATCTAAGGCGTTCATTGGCATCCCCTCCCTAACCAGAACAGTAGTATCATCTACATACCCTATTAGAACTGGCCAAACCCTCCCAACTCCACTCCCTTTCCCCTCACTAATGCCTATTTGCTGCTCCACCATTCTATAAAAGGGGTCCTGTATGCATGCAAATAAAAGCCATGACATAGGACACCCCTGTCTAAGTCCCCTATCCATTACAATCCTCCCCCCTAATCTTCCATTAATCTGTACTCTCACCATTGCCTCCATATTTCCTCCTCAGTTATTTCTCTACCCCTATCACTGTTTCCCAACTGACATGTCACACTTCCACACACCTGTTCTAAATCCCCAACTCCTACCCCTTCCACTTGCCAATACTTCTCATACCACTTATCCGCAAACAACCCCATCCCATCTGTAGTTTGTATAACCTGACCCACCCTATACCCACCCACCAACTCATGAACCTCCAACCTTGGAATAGCTGTTTCCTGCTGACGTTGTTTTTGCCTACGCAACACACATGACGACGGCCTATCTCCCCATAACACCTCCTCCACCCACGCCATTACTCTCACTGCTTGGAACCTCTCGTACTGGATTTCCGACAGCCTCTCTTTAAGTACCATAATGTCGTCCATAGGATGGGTACCCTCCACCGCTCCCCGTACATAACAACCCCTTAACCTGTCCTCCAAATAATTAATAAGCCCATATTTTAAAGAATTGATCCTTTTTCCCTTCCCGCACATAATAATGCCGAATCCGTTCCTTAGCTACACCATCCCACCACATCACCACATCCTCTACCCCTTTTACCTCCTCATTTAACCCCTCCCACAACGCTGTAAAACCCTCCAACCCCTCCTCATCTTCTAACACACTCGTATTTAACTTCCAGTATCCCCTAGAGATACTAGCTAATGAATCCCACTCAACCTCTGCCACTACCGCCTGATGATCGGAAAGAGCTACTTCAATTGTACGGACAGACTTTGACAACACCTTGTGAGATATGTACAACCTATCTAACCTAGCTGCATAACCTCTCGTCACGAAAGTGTGCTCTACCACCCATGCGCCTCCTCCCACCACATCCCTCAACTGAACATCCACCAAGAGATTTCATAAGGCTGCCAACATGTGCCCCCCCCCTCGTGGTTCCACATCAGCTCTCCTGATGACACAATTCCAGTCCCCACCAACGATGGCCACTGCAGGTAAACCACGTAAGGCAAAAACTAGATCATCACACACAAAATCCCTCTTTACTTTCATATCGTTTTCTCCTGGTGCATACACACTTACAAAGGTTACCCTCTGCCCCATCCACCACCCATCCACACGCAACACCTCCCCCCTCCCCCTCACTCGTTGCAACACAAACGGGCTCGCCTCCTTTATCAATAAACCCACACCACCTTTCAAACGATGCAGATGGCAGAGTCAAAACCTTAAACCCTGCCACCTCAAGAACTCTACCCTCCCTGAAATTATGCTCCTGTAGAAAGATGACGTCCACTCTATATTTACGTAAGAGCATACAAAAACATTCCCTCTTCACTCCATTACACAGTCCATTCACATTCACAGTCATACACCTAAGGCCTTCCTAAAGCTTCCATCCCTTCCTCCTCTCAACCTTCCCAGGGCCTCCTGCCCCAGGGTCAACACATGATTTCGCACCATCCACCCCACCCCCCTTCTTTCGATGCCGCTTATCATGGCTACCTCGAGAATATTCATCCTTCCTCCCAGACCTCTGCGCTGGCTTCAGGACGTCATCTGAGTCTGATGCTGCCACTCTCTTCCTCATGATTCCCTCCACCGCAATGCTGTCTTCCGATGATTCCTCACAGTGAACGTCAACCGCTACTGTTTCATGTTGCACACATGTCGCTGCCATGTGATCGTACTCCCCACACAGCCTGCATGTCCATCACTGCCCAGCATAAGACACAAGAATTTGGGTCTGGAACTCTGTCATCACAACGTAGGACGGGATCGGATGCCTCAGAGTCATTTTGAGGGAGAAAGTACCCTCTGGACGTCCCATGTATGCACCTGCCACCCACTTGCCTTGGGTTGCCAGACGCACGGTACCAAATGCTTCAAACACGTTCCTTAAGTCCTCCTCATCAGCCTCGAAGGGGACATTGCGCAACTTCACCCACGTATAATGGCGAGAGACATCTATGAGATGCACTCTGACAGCTGGGGTTGCATCTATACTCACATGCTCGAATTTCTTCACCAACGACTCATACACAGCCGTTGAATTTAACTTGACAAAGATCCGATAGGCCCCATTCAGGGCCACACCATATACCTCATCATCTTGTATTCCGTACATCTCTCTTATGATCGTCGGAAGCAACACCTGTGCCGTAGAGGGAAAAATCGCCCCACGAAGCAGCTGAACGCCGACAGTATTCACTCTATGCCGGACACTCAGCGCCATGTTGTTGCTATGAGAGCTCTCCTGAAAACAGCAGAGGGGTGCAGAGCACAACCGCGCTCCACCGCAGTCAGGCAGCGAATGATTATTAAAGATTAGCCGGTATTCTCCCGGCCCGGGCCTTTTCCAAGTGGTGGCCCGGCCTTGGCTCCCTCTTTAGGGAGCGTCTGAGACCTAAGTCTCCCATGGGAGGAGGCACAAGTACCTCCTCATCTTTGGGATCAACTGTCCCCAGGCCTAGCCACAAGCTAGGCCTCTCTGGTCTGCCATCCCCGCCCCAAGGGGACTAATGGGAATGACAGTCTCATGAGCTAAAGGCTCGGGCTCAGGCACCTACCCTACCCTAGAAGGGTTAGGCATGGTATCGATCAATAGGCAGAACTTATTATTATTATTATTAATGATTAGCAGGTATTCTCCTGGCCCGGGCCTTTTCCAAGTGGTGGCCCGGCCTTGGCTCCCTCTATAGGGAGTGTCTGAGACCTAAGTCTCCCATGGGAGGAGGCACAAGTACCTCCTCATCTTTGTGACCAACTGTCCCCAGGCCTAGCCACAAGCTAGGCCTCTCTGGTCTGCCATCCCCGCCCCAAGGGGGCAAATGGGAATGACAGTCTTATGAGCTAAAGGCTCGGGCTTAGGCACCTACCCTACTCTAGAAGGGTTAGGCATGGTATCGATCAATAGGCAGAACTTGCGATCTTGGCTTAAATAGCAACGCTCATCTTGCCATATAGTTAGTTTAATATGTTTATTATGCACCCCATACCCATCCTGTGGGCGGTAGTCAAAAGATTACAGAGGTACATAATTGGTCCAGGGACTGGACTCCAAAGTTTTGATAGCTGAGCAAGTTACAAAGGTAATGAACTAGATCTGGTCATAATCATGACCAAGTTACAAAGGTAATGAGCTCCAGGTAGAGCTGGTCACACTCATGAATAATTGCAAAGGTAATGAATCATAAACACATTAATCATGAGAATTTACATATATATTTAGTTGGGTTAGGCTAAAATAAATTGTTCTTGTTGTAATAAGGTTAGATAAGTTTTCTAAGATTCTTTTGGTGCAAAATTATAAATTTTTACATCAATATTAATGAAAAAAATATATCTTTAAACGTATAAGAGAAAATTTTAGAAAAGACTTTATTTTAAATGAGTTCTTGCTAATTTTTTTTATTTAAAATATACAGTATACATGCATATCACACATTGACGTAATCACCATTTAACCCTTAGGCAACGTGCAATTGTATTACTATATAGTATTATATGTATTACTATATAGTATTATATGTATTACTATATAGTAAAGTCTGGTTTGTTTCGGCTGTGATGCCGTTAACAGTAACGGCGATCACGAGTATTCTTAGAATGGTGTTCAAATTTTTGTGGGGTTCAGTGTGCAACTGGTTGCGAAGGGAGGTAGTGACATTGCCGGTATGTAGGAAAGGGTTGGGTTTGTTGGACTTGAGAAAGCGCTTGAAATGTGTGTTTATTAAGAGGGAAGTGATGAGTGCAGGTGGATGGAGGGAGGGTCAGCTAGATAAGGTACATGCTCACGTGAGGAAATGGTATGGAGGGGCGGAAATGAAGGAATGTGAAACAGTGTTATGTGCCTTAATGTTAGCCAGGGAACCAGGAAAAGTAAAGGTGGAAACTTTGTGTAAATCGTTAGGGGGATATGTAGTGGCGCCAGTTGAAGGGATCTACCCCATGCATGCATGGGATGTAATATGGCGAAGATTTAGTAAATTAAGGATACGACCTAGGGCGCGTGAGGTTATGTATCGTTTCCTGCATGGGATTTTGCCAACGGGAGCGATGCTCCGAGATAGGAGGGTTATTGAGGGAGGGGTGTGTGGCAGATGCAGTGGGGAAGAGATTGCGTATCATGTCGTCTATTTTTGTGAAGGTTTGGACTGCATCAGGGTATGGATGAGTAAGGTAGTGGTGAGGATGGGGGGTCAAGGTGTGTCGGTATTGCGAGCGTTGAGTCTTGATATGAGTGGCGTGGATGAGAGTGTGGTAAGAGGTTTAGCATATGTCATCGTGGACTACATATATGTTTTATGGGGTATGAGGGGAAAGGTGGGTGGGGATGTGCTGAGAAGGACTTTGGCGGCGACGTTTTATCGAACTTTGTGTCGCAATAGAGACATTTTTGGGAAAAGGTGGGAAGAGTATTTTTCTGAGGGTTATAGAGGACTAACAATAGGGAATTTATTGGCGTTATAAGGGGCTTTAACTGCCGGGGTGAGTAGGTTGGTAAAAGGGGGGGGTCAGGGGATTTCAACGGGCTCACCTCCTTGGGTGTGCAGTGATGGGTGGTTAGGTGTGATTGGAGGCACTTTTTTTATATTTTATTTAAATCAATGCAAATACAAGTTGATATAAAACACAGAACAGTTTAATACACAAGAATCCAACACATATAAATGACCTCATAGGGGACAGGAGCCGTAGTAGGGAAACAAGCGTAGTCAAAGATAAGATAAAACCAATATTGCAAACTAGAAATACCGCAGGAAATAGCAAACAAGAGGACTCCACTAGCAATAGTGAGGATATATTACCAAAAACAACTGGTGGGAGCTCCATTGTTGGTGCTAGGGAGGATAGGAGTAAGACAGGGAAACATGCACCAACAGGGAATACAGTCACAGAAACCCAAGGCAAACGGAAACCAAGCAACATCCAGGCCATGGGAAAACCTGGGTAGCCACAGCCACTCAAGAGGGAGAGTTTTTTAGTGCCAGGAAGGAAAAAAAACTGGCAGGAAATGGCAGAAATCGTACACCAAATCCAGTCATTCCTGGAGTGGAACCACAGTCGATGGCCTCCACTCCAAACCAACAGATACAGATACTAATGCTGGAAAAAAAAATCCCCCCCCCCCCAGTACCAACAATACCACCAGTCCGATGACATTCTTCTTTGCAAATATACAGGGCCTAAAGCCAGCAACAAACAACAAAATACCTTTCATCCGTGGACTGCTTGCAGAGGCAAAGGCAATGTTCGCGGCTTTCACTGAGACCCACATAAAGGATCACTTGGACAACGAAATATGGATCCCAGGTTACAACCTATACAGATGTGACAGAGTGAACAGGCAAAAGGGGGGGGGGTTGGCCGGTACATTGCAGAGTCACTTGTTTGCACAGAACTGCTTAATGCCTCAAATGATGTAGTGGAAGTTTTAGCAGTAAAGGTCGAGATCCAAAACCTAGTCATTGTGGTAGTCTACAAGCCTCTGGATGCAACATCCCAGCAATTCCAGGAACAGCTGTTAAAAATTGGCCACTGTCTGGAAAATCTTCCAGCTCCTGCACCCAACATCTTGCTCCTGGGGGATTTCAACTTAAGGCACCTAAAATGGAGGAATATAGCAAATAATATTGTTGCAGTAATAACACCAGAAGGCAGCTCTGATGAAAACTCACACTCACACGAGCTTTTAAATCTCTGCACAAAATTCAATTTAAACCAGCAAATAATAGAGCCTACTAGACTGGAGAATACACTAGACCTCATCTTCACTAACAATGATGATCTGATAAGAAATGTCACCATATCAAAAACAATATACTCAGATCACAACATAATTGAGGTTCAGACATGTATGCGTGGAGCCCCAGACCGACATAATGAGACTAGTCACGAGGGAGCATTCACAAAATTCAACTTCAATAACAAAAACATAAAGTGGGACCAAGTAAACCAAGTCCTAACCGATATAAGCTGGGAAGATATACTAAGCAACACAGACCCCAACTTATGCATAGAACAGATTAACTTGGTGGCACTCGATGTATGCACAAGGCTTATTCCTCTAAGAAAAAGGAGTAGTTGTAAAATAGAAAGAGACAGGCGCTCCCTTTACAGGCGATGGAAAAGAATAATAAAGCGGCTAAAAGAGGTCAATATATCTGAAATGCGTAGGGAGACATTGGTCAGAGAAATAGCAAGCATCGAACTTAAGCTAAAGGAATCTTATAGGAGTCAGGAATCGCGGGAAGAACTTAAAGCCATAAATGAAATCGAAAGAAACGCAAAGTATTTCTTCTCCTATGCCAAATCAAAGTCGAGAACAACGTCTAGTATTGGGCCCCTACTTAAACAAGATGGGTCCTACACAAATGACAGCAAGGAAATGAGTGAGCTACTCAAGTCCCAGTATGACTCAGTTTTTAGCAAGCCGCTAACCAGAGTGAGAGTCGAAGATCAAAATGAATTTTTTATGAGAGAGCAACAAAATTTGATTAACACAAGCCTATCCGATGTTATCCTGACGCCAAATGACTTCGAACAGGCGATAAATGACATGCCCATGCACTCTGCCCAAGGGCCAGACTCATGGAACTCTGTGTTCATCAAGAACTGCAAGAAGCCCCTATCACGAGCCTTTTCCATCCTATGGAGAGGGAGCATGGACACGGGGTCGTCCCACAGTTACTAAAAACAACAGACATAGCCCCACTCCACAAAGGGGGCAGTAAAGCAACAGCAAAGAACTACAGACCAATAGCACTAACATCCCATATCATAAAAATCTTTGAAAGGGTCCTAAGAAGCAAGATCACCACCCATCTAGAAACCCATCAGTTACACAACCCAGGGCAACATGGGTTTAGAACAGGTCGCTCCTGTCTGTCTCAACTATTGGATCACTACGACAAGGTCCTAAATGCACTAGAAGACAAAAAGAATGCAGATGTAATATATACAGACTTTGCAAAAGCCTTCGACAAGTGTGACCATGGCGTAATAGCGCACAAAATGCGTGCTAAAGGAATAACAGGAAAAGTCGGGCGATGGATCTATAATTTCCTCACTAACAGAACACAGAGAGTAGTCGTCAACAGAGTAAAGTCCGAGCAGCTACGGTGAAAAGCTCTGTTCCACAAGGCACAGTACTCGCTCCCATCTTGTTCCTCATCCTCATATCCGACATAGACAAGGATGTCAGCCACAGCACCGTGTCTTCCTTTGCAGATGACACCCGAATCTGCATGACAGTGTCTTCCATTGCAGACACTGCAAGGCTCCAGGCGGACATCAACCAAATCTTTCAGTGGGCTGCAGAAAACAATATGAAGTTCAACGATGAGAAATTTCAATTACTCAGATATGGTAAACATGAGGAAATTAAATCTTCATCAGAGTACAAAACAAATTCTGGCCACAAAATAGAGCGAAACACCAACGTCAAAGACCTGGGAGTGATCATGTCGGAGGATCACACCTTCAAGGACCATAACATTGCATCAATCGCATCTGCTAGAAAAATGACAAGATGGATAATGAGAACCTTCAAAACTAGGGAGGCCAAGCCCATGATGACACTCTTCAGGTCACTTGTTCTATCTAGGCTGGAATATTGCTGCACACTAACAGCACCTTTCAAGGCAGGTGAAATTGCCGACCTAGAAAATGTACAGAGAACTTTCACGGCGCGCATAACGGAGATAAAACACCTCAATTACCGGGAGCGCTTGAGGTTCCTAAACCTGTATTCCCTGGAACGCAGGAGGGAGAGATACATGATTATATACACCTGGAAAATCCTAGAGGGACTAGTACCGAACTTGCACACGAAAATCACTCACTACGAAAGCAAAAGACTTGGCAGACGATGCACCATCCCCCCAATGAAAAGCAGGGGTGTCACTAGCACGTTAAGAGACCATACAATAAGTGTCAGGGGCCCGAGACTGTTCAACTGCCTCCCAGCACACATAAGGGGGATTACCAACAGACCCCTGGCAGTCTTCAAGCTGGCACTGGACAAGCACCTAAAGTCAGTTCCTGATCAGCCGGGCTGTGGCTCGTACGTTGGTTTGCGTGCAGCCAACAGTAACAGCCTGGTTGATCAGGATCTGATCCACCAGGAGGCCTGGTCACAGACCGGGCCGCGGGGGCGTTGACCCCCGGAACTCTCTCCAGGTAAACTCCAGCTACTCTTAAGTGGGCCTATCTTGTCTCTAATCTTACTTCTGTATACCTAAAAGAACCCTTTTGGGTTAGTCTTCGAATCTCTTGCAACCTTAGTCTCATAATCCCTTTTTACTTTACTTATTCCTATTTTTATTTCTCTTTTTAATTGAATATATTGAATTATTAACTGCCCATTCCCTCTTTTGATACGCCTTAAATTGCCTCTCATTTGACCAATGAGATGATCTAATCTATTGTTCATCCATTTGGGATCATTTTTGTTAGATCTAATTTCCCTACTCAGAACAAAAGTTGACTGAGCAGCTAGAACTATGCTCTGAAAAACGTCATATTGGCAACCAACACCAGCTACCTGACCCATAGTCAGATCATCTCAATTTAGCCCACCCAGGTAATTTTTCAGTCCCATGAAACCAGCCAATCGAAAGTCTGTATCAGCCAAACGAAAGTCTGAGCTACACACACCTCCGCCAAATACACTGGCCACAATTATTTTAATTAACATTTTGTTATAGACATACAATTGGTATATCATTAAGAAAAATGAAGTATATTGTCAACAAAATTCAATATTATCACAACAGCCTTCTGTAATCTAATGCAAACACAAAAATAAACTACCCTATCACAATCTACTCACTGCACGAAGGTCAGTGTGCAAATCAAAGGTGTATACAATAAATACTACCATGTTGCAAAACCAGTATCTCCGACTCTCCTTACCCCCTCCCCCCATTTGGGCACTGCCCACTTTCTCTCGTCATTACACATTACTCTGTCACTCATTCACCTAGCTGTACATGAGGAGATAAGTCTGTCACAGAGCACAACAGTATCACAATCACAACAGACCCCACCCAAGCATCCTTACAGCATACATGCGAATAATACCTAAAAATATACCATCACACCTGAACATAGGTGTGATGTGAAGTGACCAATAGTGTATTCAAGGTTATATGTACATAGATAGTAATACAATCCTCATCCTGGGGTAAACGTGCATAAATCTATAAAATGAATCCACCACAACCATTACTGGATCATACTTTTAATGCAGCTATCATCACACTTACATACTAACACCTGCCAATCACACTGAACCATCTTTCATTTATGTCTAAGCCAGATACCCATACCTCTCACACACACCCACCCACTCCCGGCAATGAGCCCATGGGAACCCCTGAAATCATCCCCATCCCTCGCCCTAGCTGTGACAACCTCCCCACCACTACAAAGCTAGTAAGATCCCAATGGTGAAACCACGATATCCTGCAGGGAAAGCTGCCTCTCATTGCCATCCATATATTTCCCTATTCCTGCAAACTGTCTTATAGAAAGTCGCTGCCATTAACCATTTCCGTGCGACCCAATTCCCATTCCCACGCATACCCCATGACATGTACACAAAATCTACCATTAAATACACCAATGCCCATTGAATACTCTCAGGCACCCCTCCCACATCCAAACTGAGCACCTTCAGCACCGATACCCCCCCCCCTCTCCCACTCGCCTCACTACCCTACCCATACAATCTTGAACATTCCCCAAGCATTCACAAAAATACACCACATGATACACAGTATCCTCCCCACCACACACCCCACACCCACTCTCCTCCATCACTCGTCTCACCCGTTGAACTGCTCCTGATGGCAAAATGCCATGCAGGAAATGAAACATAGCCTCCCGCACCTGAGGCCTAAGCTTCAACTTGTGATAACAATGCCAAATATCTCCCCACCCATACATGGGGTATATCCCCTCCTCCGGCACCACCACCCGGCTTCCTGTCAATCACACCAACACCCCCATGCAGATCTTGCAGGCTACCGTAGGACCATGAGGGTACGCAGCACTGCCTCACATTCTCTCAACTCCACACCCCCATACCACCTCTTCCCTCCATCATGCAGGAGCTCCAAAACACTCCACACCTCTGACATGCACGAACTCCTGTCAGAAGAAAACACATTTTACCCAACACCACAGATCCAATAACCCTAACCCCCCCGATGCTCCGGCAATCACACCCCGATCCCCATATAAATTTGAACACCCTCTAAGATTCTCGCAATTCCTTGCCCCGTTATGGGGTAAACCACTGCCCCGTGCCAGACCTTACTGAATAGTAACATGTTTACCATGATGGCCCTATGCAATATTGTCAAATGGTATGGTTGCAAACTCCCCAATCTATGCTCCACCCATTCCACAATATGCTCAGAGTTCACCTCTCTCATCCACTCTTGATCCTCCATATACACTATTTCACATATCTTTAAACTATCCACCACTCACCACTCCACTCCAGCACCCCACTCTCCCTGCCAGTGCCAATTCCCCAGCCCCATTAAGCATGATTTCTCCACGTTTACCCTCATCCCCATAGCCACCCAAAACATATGAATGACCTCTCCCACCTCACTCAAACTCTTTCCCTCTCACACAAGAACTGTCGTGTCATCGACATATCCCACAATCCCCGGCCAACACCCCACCTCCCCCATCCTCACACCCCACAGATACAGGCCTCAAAAAGTCTGTAAAATGGGTCTTGAATACAGGCAAACAGGATTTGTGAAAGTGGACATCCTTGCCTGAGACCCCGTCCCAAACACACCACTTCCCCTATGCAAACATTGATTTGCACAGCCACCCACACCCCTCAATTCAATGTCTCTGCCCACTCCACAACTTCCTCCCCAAATTCCTGAAGCAGAAAAATCTGCCGCAATGCCTCCCATTCCCCATGGTCATATGCCCCCTGCCAATCCAAGGCAAGTAAACCCCCTTTTGCCCCCAAACCCTCCACAAACCCCTTAATGCACCCATGGCCCTCGACCATAGAAATGCCAGGCAACCCGTATTGCCCTCCTGATATGATGTGCCCCACAACGCATTTTAGGTAATTTCCCAGTATTTTTGCAAACAATTTATAATCCACACATAGTATAGATTTTTATTTTTTTTTTATTGTCACACTGGCCGATTCCCACCAAGGCAGGGTGGCCCGAAAAAGAAAAACTCTCACCATCATTCACTCCATCACTCCATCCAGTATGACGGTGTAATAAAGTTGGTAGAATTACCGACAATATGTAAAGTGCAACTAATATGACATTTATTGTGGCAACGTATCGCTCTCCAGGAGCTTTATCAAGCCATTATCAAGCTTTATCAAGCCAGAAGGGTGCTTTACACTACAGTTTTTAAACTGCAACATTAACACCCCTCCTTCAGAGTGCAGGCACTGTACTTCCCATCTCCAGGACTCAAGTCCGGCCTGCCGGTTTCCCTGAACCCCTTCATAAATGTTACTTTGCTCACACTCCAACAGCACGTCAAGTATTAAAAACCATTTGTCTCCATTCACTCCTATCAAACACGCTCACGCATGCCTGCTGGAAGTCCAAGCCCCTCGCACACAAAACCTCCTTTAGCCCCTCCCTCCAACCTTTCCTAGGCCGACCCCTACCCCGCCTTCCTTCCACTACAGACTGATACACTCTTGAAGTTATTCTGTTTTGCTCCATTCTCTCCACATGTCCGAACCACCTCAACAACCCTTCCTCAGCCCTCTGGACAACAGTTTTGGTAATCCCGCACCTCCTCCTAACTTCCAAACTACGAATTCTCTCCATTATATTCACACCACACATTGCTCTCAGACATGACATCTCCACTGCCTCCAGCCTTCTCCTGGCTGCAACATTCATCACCCATGCTTCACACCCATATAAGAGCGTTGGTAAAACTATACTCTCATACATTCCCCTCTTTGCCTCCAAGGACAAAGTTCTTTGTCTCCACAGACTCCTAAGTGCACCACTCACCCTTTTCCCCTCATCAATTCTATGATTCACCTCATCTTTCATAGACCCATCCGCTGACACGTCCACTCCCAAATATCTGAATACATTCACCTCCTCCATACTCTCTCCCTCCAATCTGATATCCAATCTTTCATCACCTAATCTTTTTGTTATCCTCATAACCTTACTCTTTCCTGTATTCACTTTCAATTTTCTTCTTTTGCACACCCTACCAAATTCATCCACCAATCTCTGCAACTTCTCTTCAGAATCTCCCAAGAGCACAGTGTCATCAGCAAAGAGCAACTGTGACAACTCCCACTTTAAAGTGTGATTCTTTATCTTTTAACTCCACGCCTCTTGCCAAGACCCTCGCATTTACTTCTCTTACAACCCCATCTATAAATATATTAAACAACCATGGTGACATCACACATCCTTGTCTAAGGCCTACTTGTACTGGGAAATAATTTCCCTCTTTCCTACATACTCTAACTTGAGCCTCACTATCCTCGTAAAAACTCTTCACTGCTTTCAGTAACCTACCTCCTACACCATACACCTGCAACATCTGCCACATTGCCCCCCTATCCACCCTGTCATACGCCTTTTCCAAATCCATAAATGCCACAAAGACCTCTTTAGACTTCTCTAAATACTGTTCACTAATATGTTTCACTGTAAACACCTGGTCCACACACCCCCTACCTTTCCTAAAGCCTCCTTGTTCATCTGCTATCCTATTCTCCGTCTTACTCTTAATTCTTTCAATAATAACTCTACCATACACTTTGCCAGGTATACTCAACAGACTTATCCCCCTATAATTTTTGCACTCTCTTTTATCCCCTTTGCCTTTATACAAAGGAACTATGCATGCTCTCTGCCAATCCCTAGGTACCTTACCCTCTTCCATACATTTATTAAATAATTGCACCAACCACTCCAAAACTATATCCCCACCTGCTTTTAAACATTTCTATCTTTATCCCATCAATCCCGGCTGCCTTACCCCCTTTCATTTTACCTACTGCCTCACGAACTTCCCCCACACTCACAACTGGCTCTTCCTCACTCCTACAAGATGTTGTTCCTCCTTGCCCTATACACGAAATCACAGCTTCCCTATCTTCATCAACATTTAACAATTCCTCAAAATATTCCCTCCATCTTCCCAATACCTCTAACTCTCCATTTAATAACTCTCCTCTCCTATTTTTAACTGACAAATCCATTTGTTCTCTAGGCTTTCTTAACTTGTTAATCTCACTCCAAAACTTTTTCTTATTTTCAACAAAATTTGTTGATAACATCTCACCCACTCTCTCATTTGCTCTCTTTTTAAATTGCTTCACCACTCTCTTAACCTCTCTCTTTTTCTCCATATACTCTTCCCTCCTTGCATCACTTCTACTTTGTAAAAACTTCTCATATGCTAACTTTTTCTCCCTTACTACTCTCTTCACATCATCATTCCACCAATCACTCCTCTTTCCTCCCGCACCCCACGTGCCGTGAAGGTTCTCTGTACATTTTCTAGGTCGGCAATTTCACCTGCCTTGAAAGGTGCTGTTAGTGTGCAGCAATATTCCAGCCTAGATAGAACAAGTGACCTGAAGAGTGTCATCATGGGCTTGGTCTCCCTAGTTTTGAAGGTTCTCATTATCCATCCTGTCATTTTTCTAGCAGATGCGATTGATACAATGTTATGGTCCTTGAAGGTGAGATCCTCCGACATGATCACTCTCAGGTCTTTGACGTTGGTGTTTCGCTCTATTTTGTGGCCAGAATTAAGGATTATCAACTGGACGAAGATTGGAAAACAGTGTGTGTTGTGTTCGCAAATCTGTGTTAGTTTATGCACAGATTAGCGTCGTTCCTGGTGATCCTTGGACTGTGTTCAGTGCTTCAGAGCAGTGAGCCATGAGAGGGTGGCTAGGGGCCCCGACGGGGGCTCTGAGCCTCACAGCTCGGGCAACCCAGTGTGGGCGGCTGTGAGGTCACAGCAGCAGCTCTCTGCTGGCTCTGTCCCCACACCTACAGTCACCATGACAGATCCAGGAGAGCGGCCTAAACGTTCCTTGGAATGCGGGGATGATTGGAGGACGACGTGGGGCAGGGGGACCCCCACCAAGAAGCCAAAGATGCAGTGGAGAATACTGTATCTACCAATCTGGGCCCCAGGTCCGTCGGGAAGCCCCTACCCAAAGAAAAGACTTAGCACCCCCAGATGGCCATAGGGGGCGTGGAAGGAAGCCAGGAGGATGTAGCTCCTCAATTGGCAAGGATGGAGCCATCCCAGGTCCCTAAAACCAGTTGCGCCGCCTCCACAGTGGACAGGGACTGGGTGACCCCCACATGGAAAAGGGGGAGTTCCCGCTCAGCTTGGCACAAGCACCAAGCCTTCAAAAAAATTCAAGGTTCCCAACTACGGGTTTGTTACGGTATATGAAGGTCTAACTACCCCACCTCAAGTTCCGCTGGCGAGTTCACTCTCAGGAACGAGGTTCTGGTCATTCCTCGGGGCGAAGACTCTTACGAGGAGTTTGAAGAGGCTGGTTGTGACCCCCACCCAGGCATGCGGAACTGGTGCTTCGGAGAAGGTGTACAAGGGGGTGCTCTTACACGTCCCCCTTGTGCCCCTCCCACTGGATCCCATTTTGGAAGTGCCCAATATTGTCAAGGGCCGAGCGACTCACTGCAACGGTGAACAAGATGCCCTCCCGCCAGGGGCTGATCCACCAAACAAAGGTCCACTTCCCACGCACCTGAACCTTGGGTCTGGGGAAGATTCAAGACCCGACCATACCTTCAGGCCCAGTAAAAATGCTTCAACTGTCAGGGTCAATCATATTGCAGCCACCTGCCAGCGAGAGAAGAAGTGTGGTGTGTGCACAAAGGGACACGACCGAAGGACTGCATTGCAATCCTCAAACGCCAACTGGCGAAGCCCTTCGGCCAGAGCCCAAGTGTCCAACTGCTCAAAGAGGGACCATGCCTGGAACCGGAGCTGTCCTGTGGGTGGTGCAGCACTAGCAGAAGGTTTTTTCATCGGAACGACCCAACAGCCCCGACACCACCCAGCCTTGGGAAATGCCCAGCAACAGTCAGCATGGGCTCCAATCACGGTTCCCCGATACCGCAGGAGGGCAATACCACGAGTTCCCACACTGGGGTCCCAGGTGGCATCAGTGGGCAAGCACGGTTTGCAGCAGCGAGGTCAACTGCGGGGGCAGATGGCAAGGTGGCCAAGAAAACAGAACATTGGGAAAAAAAGCCACAGGCCAGGCACACGCCCAGCGGTCCCAGCTGGGCACCAACATTCCTTGCCATAACACCACAGGCCTCTTCCCAAGGGCAGGCCCCTACTGTGAGTGGCCATCAGGCAGAGGATCCCCACCGGGGGACCTGGAAGCCCATGGGCCCCTCAGGCCAGCCCAGTGCCCCCCAGCTTAGCTGCTGCAGTGTCAACAGCCACCCAGACATACCCAGGACCCAGCCCCGACTCGACGGGTCATCTAGCTCAATGCCTGCAGAGGTAATGGTCGAATCCTTTCCGGATCGACTGAAGAAAACCATCGGGGTCATCTCAGCGCTCCTCTGTCGCCTGCTGCCGTCGGCAGAGGACAGGGGCGCCTGCAGGCAGCTCCTGTCATGGATGCTGGGTATGGTCCTACTGGACAGGAAAGACTCAATGGAACTTCAAGCCATCATCCAGGAGTCCTTCCAGTCTGTGATGGAGGAGGCCCCGGAGTCGCCAACAACGGATGACGAGTCCCAGGCAGAGATGGAATCAGTGAGCCACCTCAGCGGTCCTTGAAGATCCTCTAGTGGAACATTTGTGGGCTGCAGCGCAAAAATTCACTTAGTGATTGAAGCTGCAGTTCAGGATGAGGTTGATGTCTTCCTGTTTCAGGAGACACTCACCGATTCGTCACGTCAAATGCAGCCACGTATTCCAGGATTCTCTGCCTACCTTCAGCGCCTGGAAGGGACTGGCAGGGGCACGGCAATGTATGTCAGGACCACTATCCCTCATTCAATCTCCACTGACCCCATCAACTGTGGGGAGGGCGTAGAGGTTCAGGCTGTCACCCTACACCTGGCGGATGGGCCTCTCGTGGTTTACAATATTTACAGAAGCTCTTGGTACACCCTTGACATTTCAGAGGTGGCAGCACTCGCCCCACAGGAGGGTCTTGTTGTGGCTGGGGATGTCAATGCCCACCACCCAATACTTTCTTCTGTCTCTCCTACCAACGCAGCTGGGAGGCACCTTGCGGCTGTGCTGGAGGAGGTCCCTGAGATCGCCCTCTTCAATAATGGTGAGCCAACCCATTACTATGGTGGCCGCTTGGACGTCACACTCATCTCTAGGGGGTTGCTCTCGAGTGCGAGATGGGAGGTCCACCCCCGTCTCACCAGTGATCACTTTGCAGTGGTCACCACGCTGATGGTCCAGCGGTGCCCACTCCCCACACCTACCCCTAGATGGAATCTAAAGAAGGCCGACTGGCAGTGCTTCCAGGAGGTCATTGAGTGCTGCTGGGCAAAGTCTCCTCTTCCAGAAGACCCAGATGAGGTGGCTCAAAGCTTGCAGGTGGCCTTCACATATGCAGCTGAGGCAGCAATACCTATGATTACAGGCAGAGGGTCATATAAACGTGACTGGTGGTTTTACAATGAGGACATCAGGGAACAGAGCCACCGCATCAATGTCGTACGCAAGATGCACAGGCGTAATCCCACGGTTGAATCCATGCATCTGCTCAGGGAAGTGCTGCGGTTTGCACGCCATGTCTCACACAGGGTCCGGCAGGCTAAATGGTTCGAGTGGTGTGCCTCCTTCAGCTACTCCTCCACCTTATCTGAGATTTGGACCAAGTTACGATTGGCCACTGGGCAGCGTTGCAGTGTGGCTCGGTTGCACCCAGACCCCGCAACGGAGGCAGAACGTCTGGTGGACCTATTCACCTCCAGAGCGGCCATGGCTCAACTGCCTCAGGATCTCCAGGACCTCCAAGCCACCCTCCTTCCTAGAAGGGTGATGGTGATCCAAGCGGCATGCCAGGCTAAGGACGTCACGGATGAAGACTTCACCGACCAGGAGCTCCAGGCAGCCTTCACATCTCTCGAGACACTGCACCGGGGCATGATGGTATCACCTATGGCATGATCACTCGGTCTGGCCATTCTGGACATTCAGCTGTCCTGGGGGTCGTCAACCAGACTTGGCGAGCTGGCAAACTCCTTGTCGTATGGAAGGAGGCTGACGTCATACCGATTCCTAAGCCTGGGGATCCTGGCAGTGTGAGACCCATCTCCCTCACCAGTTGCATCTCGAAGGTGTCTGAAAGGATGGTGTTGGAGCGCCTGAGGTGGAAGCTTGGCCCTCCTCATAAACACCTCTGTGGCTTCACCAGAGGAGTGGGCACTTTCGAAAGCCTTACCACTCTACTGACTGGCACTGGGTCGGACGCCCAGGCAAACATTGTTGTCTTCCTTGACCTCGAGAAAGCTTTTGAGCTAGCCAGTGCACCTGCCATCCTCTCCCTCTTGGCCCACAGGGGGATTAAAGGCAGGCTGCTTTCATGTCTTCGTTCCTATCTCCAGGACAGGCGGGCCCGCGTACGCTTCCAGGGGCATGCCTCTTCTCTCAAGACCCTGGACAATGGCACTCCACAGGGCGGAGTGCTTAGTCCTCACCCTGTTCAATGTACTGATGCACCAGCTGGTGTGCCTGCCTTTCTCCAGAGGCACCATCCTCCTCAGCTATGCCGAAGACCTGGCACTTGCCATACCTAGGAAGCGCCGGCTTTTGCAGCGTGCCCAGGAGGACCTCGATCTGCTGGCTTCCACCTGCCGTCACTTGGGGCTCAAGATATCTGTGGCAAAATCCAAAGCCATGATCCTTCGCGCCAAGGTGCCCAGTCAGAGGCTGTTGGTCCTGGGCATCGACCTGGAGTGGGTTCACAGTTATAGGTACCTTGGCATCTACATTGACAGGCACCTCACCTTCCAGAAACATGTGTGCCACATTAAAGAGAGGGCTCTGCAGAGGGTCAGGGCATTGAGTGCCATGGCCAACCCTAGGGTTGGGGCCAGCCTCGAGGTCATGATGTTGTTCTACATCCAGGCAATACGTTCCCTCGTTGATTGTGGGGCACTTGCTCTGGTTCACGCCAGACTCACAAACATCAAATCCCTCTGTGTCATCCAGAACACAGCTGTACGGGCCAAGCTGGGGGTGCCTAGGTGGGCCAATGCAGTGGCTCTGAACCTTGAGGTGCAGCTACAGCCTCTTGAAGACAGGATCCAACTGGTAGCTGCCAAGAGGATTGCAAAGTATCTCCTACTCCCAGGGGCTGACAAACTGATGAGAGATTTACGGGTCCGCCAGGGACAGGTCATTCCACTGCATCCTGGCCACTGATGGATGTTGTCGGTAGCAGATGCCACACGGAAGCTCTTGCCTATGAAATTGCTCCAGGTGGGAGGCTGCGACAGACTGGCAGCGAACCACATGGTGCCACCCCCTTGGGCACCAGAGCTCTTTGTGGTGCGCTGGACAACCCTACCAGACAGCAAGAGACATTGCACCCGGGACATTCTGCACCACCTTGCCTCGGCTAGCATTGTGGGTGCGGAAGGCCAGGGTGTGTGCCATATTACATCGATGGCTCCAGAGACCCAGTGGCAGGCCGCACAGCTGCTGGGATGTTCCACAGCAATCTGACAGCAGGTTGGTGCCTCCCAGACCATTGCACCATCCTCCAGGCCGAACTTTTTGCCATCCAACAAGCTCTGCAGCATGCTCTTGCAGACCATCAGCATCCCCCCATCATCCACGTTGATTCCAAGCCAGCAATCCAAGTGCTTATGCACAGAGAGCCAAAGGACAACATACACATAATCACATCCATCCGGGGTGACCTGCAGACTCTCATGGCCCAGGGTCGCAGGGCTACCATCAACTGGATCCCGAGCCATGTGGGTATCCCTGGCAATGATGCTGCAGATGAGGCTGCTAGGACTGCAACTCTCGAGGCACAGCCACGTGCTGCGATCTCCATCAGCCTCAGCCAGATTGCGCTGTGGGCTGCTGGTGTGGCCAGGCGCCCGTTCCCTGACCCTGGGGTTTCACAGAGCCTCTGTTGGTATGTCAGGGCTACCCACAGGGTGCCCCCTCCAGGTATTCGGACACAGTCCAGAGAACTGAGGGTGCATATCCACCGCCTACGCTTAGGGTATTCAAAGTTTATTCTCTATAAGGATTACAATGCTGAGTTTACAGAATTTGGTTATTGTGTGGTTTACATGTAGTAAAATAATAATTACAGAGTGTACCACTAGAACACCTAGCATGGCTAGGCATTTCGGGCAGACTTAAATTAAATCTTAAGTTTAAAATATTACAAAATTATGTTAGTTAGTTAAAGATTAGCCGGTATTCTCCCGGCCCGGGCCTTGTCCAAGTGGTGGCCCGGCCTTGGCTCCCTCTTTAGGGAGTGTCTGAGACCTAAGTCTCCCATGGGAGGAGGCACAAGTACCTCCTCATCTTTGGGACCAACTGTCCCCAGGCCTAGCCACAAGCTAGGCCTCTCTGGTCTGCCATCCCCGCCGCAAGGGGGCAAATGGGAATGACAGTCTTATGAGCTAAAGGCTCGGGCTCAGGCACCTACCATACCCTAGAAGGGTTAGGCATGGTGTCGATCCAAAATTATGAGGTAAGTTGGTATTATGGCTAAGTGACTAAATACTAGTTTGTGAGTTTAGCAATGTGAATGCTTTTGTTTTGGCACTATACATAGTTTCAGTATTGGAGTATCACAGGCCAACTTATGACTAGTTAAGATTCATTATTTTAAGATTGAGATTGATATTTGTGCTTATGGTCAAATGGGTGAGTGAGTGTAAGTGTTAACCACCAGGTGGTATTCGTGTAATTAGTTGACAGGGTGTATCAGGGAGATAAGATGTTTTCTGATGGTAGTTTTGAAGGTGATGAATGTGTCTGCAGTTTTAGAATTTTCAGGTAGGGTGTTCCAGATTTTAGGGCCTTTTACATACATTGAATTTTTGTAAAGGTTTAGTCGGACATGGGGAATGTCACAGAGATGTTTGTGTCTGGTGTTGTGCCTGTGGGTTCTGTCACAACTATCAAGAAAGCGTTTTAGGTCAAGGTTAATATTGGAATTTAAGGTCCTGTAGATGTAGATTGCACAGTAGTAAGTGTGGATGTACTGAACAGGGAGTAAGTTTAGATCTATGAAGAGTGGGGGGGTGTGTTGGCAGGGATGGGATTTAGTGATTACTCTTACTGCGGCTTTTTGTTGGGTTATTATTGGCTTTAGGTGTGTTGCTGCAGTTGAATCCCAAGCACAGATAGCATAGGTGAGGTATGGATATATAAGTGAATGGTATAGTGTGAGAAGGGCAGTTTGCGGCACGTAGTATCGTATCTTGGAGAGGATCCCAACCGTTTTGGATACTTTTTTAGTTATGTGTTGGATATGGGTGCTGAAGTTCAGGTTGTTGTCGAGGTATAGGCCTAGGAATTTGCCCTCATTATGCCTGGCAATTAGAGTGTTGTCGATCTTAATGTTAATTTGCGCATCTCCTGCTCTGCTACCAAACATAATGTAGTAGGTTTTGTCAGTGTTAAGCGTAAGTTTATTGGCTGTCATCCAAGTCGATATTTTGATCAGCTCCTCATTAACAATGGTGTTGAGGTGGCAAGATTAGGGTGAGAGATGACATAAGTCGTGTCGTCAGCAAAGAGAATGGGGTTCAGGTGTTGAGATACGTTTGGGAGATCATTGATGTATATGAGGAAGAGCAGGGGACCAAGGACACTTCCCTGCGGAACTCCAGTATCAAGTGGCTGTGTTGTTGATGCTGTGTCTTTAATGGTGACATACTGATACCTATTAGTAAGGTAAGATTTGAAATATGCAAGCGCATGGCCTCTTATACCATAATGGTCAAGTTTGTGGAGTAGGATGCCGTGGTCTACTGTGTCAAAAGCTTTTCTTAGGTCAATAAAAATTCCTAGTTGATATTCCGTATCCCACCCCTGCGCGGATTGTTGAACGGGTACGACAGGAGCTGTGTGCCCATTGTGACCGAATGGTTCCGCAGCCCTTGGTGCACTACCTGTTAGACTGCCCGGCTACGATGCACCTTCGCCGTAGACACTTCCCAATGACCCCAGTATGGCAGGCCCGAGAGGATTAGGCAGCACATCTTGTGTACTTAGCTGTCAGGGACTTGTCATTGTACGTCATCCGCTGAAGTTGCTGCGAGGGCCTGCTTTGGGCCTCCATTGCACTGCACACTAGCCACTGTTAGTGCACACTAACGTTTGGTACGTCATCTGGCCATAGAGCCTGTGAGGTACCCCCCCCCACTTCCTGCTGAAGACCTGCCACGCAGGTGCAAGTAACGATAAACGTCGCTTCCCTACCCGGGGAGCCAATGCTGGGTCACCAAAATGGAAGAGAACCGGGCCGGGATACCATACCGGCGAATCAAATAGAATAGAATATAATAACCTTATTACGTTAAAAAAAAAAAATCACGAAAATCGCGACGGTCTGGAGTTTTGAGACTCAGATCGCGGGTTCTACCCCTGCCCGTGGTATGATCGCGCTACTATGGGCGCGATTTGGTGATCTGCCGGTATGGATCCTCTTCCGAGTCTCTTCCAATACTATGGGGCTTTGCCTGTGCAATATAA
The DNA here is from genome assembly GCF_026875155.1 of Cherax quadricarinatus. Lineage (NCBI taxonomy): Eukaryota > Metazoa > Arthropoda > Malacostraca > Decapoda > Parastacidae > Cherax > Cherax quadricarinatus. The sequence continues at coordinate 90,774,980 of NC_069405.1, read as the reverse complement.
GTGATTTCTTATTGTTTCCCTTGTATATTATAGCGTTTTCTTTAGTAGGAAACTAGTGGTAACAAAGAAAACCATTGTCTTATAGTCAGGAACTTGAGTAAATCGTTCATGACGGCTGGCCAGCACCCACCGGTATAATATGCAAATAAAATAATTTTAGCCTTCTATATTATACTTTTACCTTATTTATCTTATGTCTGCTACGATTTCTGATTAAATAGTATATGCAAATAAAGGTTATTCGTAATAATAGCGTCAGAACAAAAGACATTGTGAGCGAGGGTGAGATTGCTTATGCGGCAATTCTCTTAACTCCTAGTATTCAATTCAATTCAATTCATTTCGATCGACACCATGCCCAGCCCTTCTAGGGCAGGGTAGGTGCCTGAGCCCGAGCCTTTAGCTCATAAGACTGTCATTCCCATTAGCCCCCTTGAGGCGGGGATGGCAGACCAGAGAGGCCTAGCTTGTGGCTAGGCCTGGGGACAGTTGGTCCCAAAGATGAGGAGGTACTTGTGCCTCCTCCCATGGGAGACTTAGGTCTCAGACACTCCCTAAAGAGGGAGTCAAGGCCGGGCCACCACTTGGACAAGGCCCGGGCCGGGAGAATACCGGCGAATCTTTAATAATAATAATAATCAATTCATTTCAAGTTTATTCTCTATAAGGGTTACAATGTGGGGTTTACAGGTTTTGGGTATTGTGTGGTTTACATGTTATAAAATACTAATTACACAGGGGGCCACTAGAACACCTAGCATGGCTAGGCATTTCGAGCAGACTTAGATTTTTTTTTTATATTTTATTTAAAACCAATACAGTTTAACATAAAAATAAAGAAACAGTATGGATCTCAATCAAATTAACTGACAAACGGATTGTACCTATATGCTCGCAAGATATTGCTGCCAAACATACAACAAGAACTTACGGCAAGAACATAGCTAAAAAAAATATTGTCACGGGGTCATGAATTGACATATATACACATTCATTGATGCAAAACCTTACATATATATAAATTGTACATATAACATGACATCTGACAAAGGCTCAATACACTTGAACATAAAATATACAGAGAAGTTATATCAGTTAAATCCCATCCTTCGCATTAATCAAAAAACCAAAACCTAACATCATAATCTTACTAGAACATCTACATACGCATCCCTAACAATACAGCTTTACATATACCAACATACGAATAAACATAAAAAGAATACAGCTTAGAACACAAAAACTGAAGCGCTATACTGTTACAATAAACCCATATACATAATCTCAGACACAAATGGACTACGTCACTAAACTGTCTAGATATGTCTGTATACCATACAGACTAAAACTTAACATCAAGAACTTAGCATTGACACCAAACCGGTATCAGGGTACAGACCATAATTATAAACTTTAAAAAGAATCGAATCATACATATATAAAGTATTACATAACGTCTGACCCATGACAAAGGCTCAGTACAATAGAAAGGGATATATATCTATATACACACACACACACACACACGTACACACAAAAACTTTCACAAAATCAAATTAATCAGATGCACTGTGTGGAAAATTGCATTTATCTGAATGTATCATTATGTACATAACAGTAAATGAATAAAGATAATTATTATTTATCAGTTAGACAAGTAGGAATTTGGGACACCTAGGTCAAAACTAGGGAGGCCAAGCCCATGATGACACTCTTCAGGTCACTTGTTCTATCTAGGCTGGAATATTGCTGCACACTAACAACACCTTTCAAGGCAGGTGAAATTGCCGACCTAGAAAATGTACAGAGAACTTTCACGGCGCGCATAACGGAGATAAAACACCTCAATTACTGGGAGCGCTTGAGGTTCCTAAACCTGTATTCCCTGGAACGCAGGAGGGAGAGATACATGATTATATACACCTGGAAAATCCTAGAGAGATTATTACCGAACTTGCACACGAAAATCACTCACTACGAAAGCAAAAGACTTGGCAGACGATGCAACATCCCCCCAATGAAAAGCAGGGGTGTCACTGGCACGTTAAGAGACCATACCATAAGTGTCAGGGGCCCGAGACTGTTCAACTGCCTCCCAGCACACATAAGGGGGATTACCAACAGACCCCTGGCAGTCTTCAAGCTGGCACTGGACAAGCACCTAAAGTCAGTTCCTGATCAGCCGGGCTGTGGCTCGTACGTTGGTTTGCGTGCAGCCAGCAGCAACAGCCTGGTTGATCAAGCGCTGATCCACCAGGAGGCCTGGTCACAGACTGGGCCGCGGGGGCGTTGACCCCCGAAACTCTCTTCAGGTAAACTCCAGGTCGCACAAAATGTCCCCCTTCGATACCTACCACTGTCATATCCACAAGTTGCTCTGGACCTATTAATTATAAATGAAATATACATCACCAGGAATGCTGGTATATATATAAATTTGTGGACTGTATATTAAATTAAAAAATGATTATATATAAACACATTTATATAACAGAAGGAGAATATATCTTAATCATAACTCTCACCAATTTGACTGGAGATTAATGTGTCATGTACAGGACCCCCCCATTTTGCCTACATTTATGAAAAATTTACTGGCCAGAATTTAAACATAAATTAGACAGCTTATCTGAGGTTCCTGGAGTTGTCCTGTCCTGTCGCCTGATATCTCAAGTTATGCAGGAATGCACATCCAACAATTTCGCCTCCTATTTGAGAGGTGTCAGCCCAATTTTAACCTCTAGAGCACGAAAATTTCTTCCCATTACACAATGTCTGTTATTCCAATTCAAACAAAACAATGGCGACTCCTGTCTGCGCAGGCGCAGGTCAAGTTTCCCATTTTCCATAATATAATTCTTTTAAATACAGTATGACCATCTATTTACATATAAATACTGTATTTCTGGAAAATATATACAGCATTTTTCACACTGCGGCCGGCCGGAGTTCGTTGCTAAACGACTCAAATTGCTCGTTTGGCAATGGTGGAAGACCTGGGTACATATAGGATCTGGCATCCACATGGCGACATGTTACACAAGATTTAATCACCCTTTTTACACTTTGCCATCCTTGAGGAATCCAAAAAAAATTCCCCTAATACAATTTAAGGTATCTTGTTGGTGCCGATGATCATCCGCGATGTATATGGCATCCAGCGTGAATCCCTGTGTGGCGTTGCCTTAAATGGACTATCCCAGATATTCGTCAAGTTTTGTGATACCAAGACCTATGAGCAGATTGTCAACCAGTATCAGGATGTTAGCAAGCAAGTCACCCCAGCAGTCACAGTTAAGTTGCACGACGTTTCACAATACTATACGTGGGTACGTGTGCAAAACGTGCCTTTTGAGGCTAACGGAGTTGACATACGTGACGCCTTCAAATACTATGGGACGATCCACCAGGTTACTGTGGGTCGGTGGTCTGATGGCCACTTTGCTGGTTTACAAGAAGGGTCTTTCACGTTAAAAATGTCCCTGCGCCAACCAATACCTTCGTACATAAACCTAGAGGAGTTCCGTACCCAGGTGTATGTTACGTATCCTGGACAGAGACGAACTTGTCGCCTTTGCGGCGCATTGGATCACATTGCTGCACAATGCGTTAAGCCCCAGCTGCCCTCAGGACGTGGTCGTCGTCCGGATGGTGAGGCTCCTCATCGGATTCTGGCAGATGAAGTAGTCGAGGACTTACCGCGCCTGAAATCGTGGAATGATGAGGTGGAACGGGCCATGCTCGTGGAGTCATCCTGCGTGACTCTACCTTGTACGGTCAACCATGATGTGGTAGAACATGGTGGATGTGAGAGTCCTCAAGCAAGAGAGGATGCTGACATGGAAGCTAACATTGTATCGACATTGAGCGACCTTTTAGCTTCGCAGGAGTATGATTCTGTGCCGTGTGTGCCTGCATTGGAGTGTTCAGATGAGGAGAGAACACAGTTAAAGGATGTCGATCAGTTAATTAACGTAAGTGAGGTAGAAGGTCCGAGAGTTCATACTGTTGCGGTAGAAGTTCACAAGGAGAACATTACAGGTCCTGATAAAGCTGAGGATGCTGTTTCTAGGAAGCGTGCGGCTACCCTGCCCGACTCCGACGATGTCTTGACCCCTGGACAGCGCTCTGGGAAGACGTGGTCGGAAGTCACGGCTGGGGCATCGTGTGGTTCCAGGACAGCGAGTAATATAACAGAGAGTGTACAAGGTAAAGGTGGCACCTTAGGCGTTAGTCAACGTAAAGGGAAAAAGGGTGTGGTGGTCCCTCGAGGAAAGCCACCTTGTCCCATTGTCGCACTAAATCACTACCTTCCAAGGAGTCTACTCCCATAGACGTCCATAAGTGCGTGAAGAGTGTCTTATCTTCCACACTTTGAAGTAAACGAGTATTTAACTTCCAATATCCTTTAAAACGAGTCGGGAGACCTCTCCAGTCGAGCTCTACGAGAACACCGCGATGGTCGGAGAAATACACATCTAACACACGCACTTTGGTTACAACTACCCGCCGAGACACATATACCCTGTCTAAGCGCGCAGCATAGTCCTTACGCACGAAAGTGTGCTCAATCCCTAAGTCACTGCTTCCACTTACATCCACCAACCCCAGCCCAGACAACAAATCACCCAAAATAATCGAACAGTAACCCGCTCCCCTCGGTTCTACGTCTTTACGGCGCACCACACAGTTCCAGTCGCCACCAACTACTGTTATATCAGGCAGAGATCTCAAATAGTACACAAGAACATCGTTAACAAAAGTATTTTTAATATTAACATCATGTTCAGCTTGCCCATATACTCCTACAAAACCAACCCGTTGAGTACCCCACTCACCTATGATGCGCACCACGCGATCCCCCCCCTTCCTCCCAATGTTTCATCATGAACGGGCTGGTCGCTTTTATCAACACAGCCACACCACCTTTCAAACGACTCGAGTGAGCCATATAAACATCATAACCATCTATCGCAAACGAACTTCCAACTTTATGGTTATGTTCTTGCACGAAACATACGTCTACTGCAAAGCGATGCAACCACTCATGAACCTGCACTTGGCTTCTGTTATTTTTCATACCATTAACATTTATGGTTATACACCTAACTTTGCTAACGGTGGCTTTCCTCGAGGGACCACCACACCCTTTTTCCCTTTACGTTGACTAACGCCTAAGGCGCCACCTTTACCTTGTACACTCTCTGTTATATTACTCGCTGTCCTGGAACCACGCGATGCCCCACCCGTGACTTCCAACCACGTCTTCCCAGAGCGCTGTCCAGGGGTCAAGACATCGTCGGAGTCGGGCGGGGTAGTCGCACGCTTCCTAGAAACAGCATCCTCAGCTTTATCAGGACCTGTAATGTTCTCCTTGTGAACTTCTACCGCAACAGTATGAACTCTCGGACCTTCTACCTCACTTACGTTAATTAACTGATCGACATCCTTTAACTGTGTTCTCTCCTCATCTGAACACTCCAACGCAGGCACACACGGCACAGAATCATACTCCTGCGAAGCTAAAAGGTCGCTCAATGTCGATACAATGTTAGCTTCCATGTCAGCATCCTCTCTTGCTTGAGGACTCTCACATCCACCATGTTCTACCACATCATGGTTGACCGTACCAGGTAGAGTCACGCAGGATGACTCCACGAGCATGGCCCGTTCCACCTCATCATTCCACGATTTCAGGCGCGGTAAGTCCTCGACTACTTCATCTGCCAGAATCCGACGAGGAGCCTCACCATCCGGACGACGACCACGTCCTGAGGGCAGCTGGTGCTTAACGCATTGTGCAGCAATGTGATCCAATGCGCCGCAAAGGCGACAAGTTCGTCTCTGTCCAGGATACGTAACATACACCTGGGTACGGAACTCCTCTAGGTTTATGTACGAAGGTATTGGTTGGCGCAGAGACATTTTTAACGTGAAAGACCCTTCTTGTAAACCAGCAAAGTGGCCATCAGACCACCGACCCACAGTAACCTGGTGGATCGTCCCATAGTATTTGAAGGCGTCACGTATGTCAACTCCGTTAGCCTCAAAAGGCACGTTTCGCACACGTACCCACGTATAGTATTGTGAAACGTCGTGCAACTTAACTGTGACTGCTGGGGTGACTTGCTTGCTAACATCCTGATACTGGTTGACAATCTGCTCATAGGTCTTGGTATCACAAAACTTGACGAATATCTGGGATAGTCCATTTAAGGCAACGCCACACAGGGATTCACGCTGGATGCCATATACATCGCGGATGATCATCGGCACCAACACATTAATCGATGCACTGGGGATTGTGCCCTTTATGAGGTGTTGCGGCCCCCTACCAAACTAGTGGTTAAATGGTTAACCTGCCGGCCGGCAGTACCACTGGGTACGTCATCAAACCCATTGTGGGGACTGCTGAGCCGGCCTTAGAAGCATTAAGTACCTGAACACCTCACGGTACGCATGTAAGCAGTAGGTACCTGAACACCTAATGGTACACATCTACTGGCTTTAGAAGCAGTATGTACCTGAACACCTCACGGTACGCAGCTAAGCAGTATGTACCTGAACACCTAATGGTACGCATCTAAGCAGTAGGTACCTGAACACCTAATGGTACACATCTACCGGCCTTAGAGCAGTATGTACCTGAACACCTCACGGTAAGCATCTAAGCAGTAGGTACCTGAACACCTAATGGTACACATCTACTGGCAGTAGAGTATTCTACTGGCTTCTACTGATTTTAGAAGAAGCGCTCACCGCAGCTCACTGAGTCTGTTGGCCTGTTATTTGACGGCCGCATTCAGTGAGCTTGCAACATAGTGTGTGCTGCATTGAACCACCTTGCGGTGTGTCAACTGGTCTTGAAGGCGGTAGATAGTACTCACCAGACCATCTTACGGTGTACTTCTACCGGCCTTAGAGAGTATTTACAGGACTACCGGTGATGTCTGCGGACTCACCGCCTACCCTGGTCAACTGTGGGCCGGAGTCATCGGATGCTGTTTAGTGGGACATTACATGAAGAAAAGGTTGGAGTGTTACACTGAACTGGGCTAGGACTGTAGTGTGACACTTAAGCAAGTATGATGGAGTGGAACACTGAGATATGCTACAGGACCGTAGTGGAACACTGAGAAAGAAAGGGTGTCGTGTGACACTGAAGATGGCCTGGTTGTAGTGTACATTGAATAGTGTCATGTGACTGGCCTCGACAAAGACGATATGTGGGTAGTGTGACGCAGAGACAAGGGTGTCAAGTGTGACACGGCTGTGAAAATGTGTGTATTACACGGAGAAAAGGGTGTCAAGTGACACGGTGGAGAAAGAGCGTCACAACTCGGGTAAGTGTCGTGAGAAACGCAGTTGATTGTAATTTATTATTTTAAATGTTACTTAATTTATTATTTTAGCATATATATATATATATTTTATATATATATATTTATATATATATATATATATAATATATATATATATATATATATATTATATATATATATATGACACAGTAGTGTCGAGGAAGTTGTACCCTGTGTAGGGTTACGAATTGTTTATTATTTTAGTTAGATGCTAATTATAATTTATTGTAACATGTATATATTATCAGATGTTTATTAGTTCAAATACCTCTAGACCAAAGATAGTTGATTTTTATATAATATTAAAGATTAATTTATTTTAACGTGTATTTATGTATCCCGAACTCTTTATTACAAAATGAGTAAACCTACCATCTTCAAAAAATGACTTTTTTGTAATATGAGGTCAATACACACAGTATTAACTCTCCTTCGAAAACCAGTCGCCATTGTTGTTGTCGTCTCAGAGCTCCTCCACCAGGTGTCGGGACTGAGGAGAGACAGCTGACGACCTCTCAGCACAGCGTCTGAGCAGAGAATGAGACCCTAATTACACTATTCCAGTCCCCACCAACTATCGCCACCTCTGGCAGTGCACTTAAGAAAAACACAAGATCCTCACACACAAAATCATTCTTTACCTTTAAGTTGTTTTCTGCCGGCGCATACACAATCACAAAAGACACACGCTTACCCATCCACCACCCATCCACACGCAACACCCTCCCTCCCCCTCCTCCCTCGCTTCTCTGCAAAACAAACGGGCTCGTCTCCCTTATTAAAATTCTCACACCACCTTTTAGACGGGGAGATGGCAGGGTAACTACTCGAAATCCTGCCACCTCCAACACCCTACCCTCTTTAAAATTGTGCTCCTGCAGGAACACAACATCCACTCTAGATTTATTCAGGAAATTACGAAACCAATCTCTCTTCATACCGCTACATAACCCATTAACATTTACAGACATACACCAAAGGCCTATTAAAGTTTTCACCCCTGCTTCCTCTCATCACTCTTTACAACTCCAAAGCTTGAATTTAAGTTTGACACCTTCAGAGTGCTCTCTTTCCCTCCCCCTTCTTCCGGTGCCTCCTATCATGGCTACCACCACTTACACCACTACCTTCACACTTCACCTAAGTCTGTTTCCCAGGCCTTTGTGCAGGCATAAGGACGTCATCAGAATCTGATGTAGCCGCCCTCTTTCTCGTGACAGTCATGTTACACGTGTCTTGGTCAGATGTTGCCTCTCGATGAACCTCCACCTCCACCTGAGAATGCTTTAATGATTCAACGGACGACTCCAAACCACCATCACGTCCCAAATTATCGTGTCTCCGACTTTCTGGAAGCGACGACTCTCCGATGACACCACGCTCAGATGTAACGTCTCTCTCTGGCAGTGATAAAGTCTTCAACACCTCCACCAATTCTTCCTCAATCTCAGGAACCTTCTCCTGTAATTGCTGCTCCTCCTTATCCACGGGAGACGATATCTGATCAGGCAGCTGGGGGAGGGACTCCAACTCGCCGCCAATCCTGTGTGCCCGATCCACTATCTCGCTCCACAAAACACCACGCCCTCCATCCGATGTTTGTTTCTCACCTGCCACCTTTGAAGCAGGGGCTGCGACGTCCACCACAGGTCCAGGCACACGTCTTCGCTTGTCACAGGTCGCCACTATGTGATCATACTCACCACAGGCGGCATGTACGTCGTTGTCCTGGATACATTACCAATACCTGCGTCCTGAAATCTTGTAGATACACATAGGACGGTATTGGGTGCCTCAAAGTCATTTTGAGGTTGAAAGAACCCTCTGGAAAACCAGCATAGGCACCTGCCGCCCACGTACCATGTTGAGCATAATGCACCGTCCCATACGTCTCAAAAACTTTCCTTATATCCGCCTCGTCCGCCTCAAAGGGAACGTTGCGTAACTTGATCCACGTATAATGCCGTGAAACATCTATCATTCTTACACTGACAGCTGGTGTGACGCTAAGACTTACGCCCTGAAACCTGGTGACTAACGATTCATAAGCCTTAGCTGATAGCAGTTTGACGAAAATTCTTTGGCCTCCGTTTAATGCTACACCATACAAGTCACTATCTTGCATGCCATATGTCTCCCGGATGATCTTTGGCAATAAGACTTGCGCAGAACTAGGCGTTATCGTTCCTTTAAGTAGCTCAATGCCTACAGTATTTATCCAGCGTCTCAGACTAACTGCCATCTTGACAATCACAGTGCACCTATGTTATAATAATAATAATAATATCTTTATTTACTACAAGTACGTGTACAAGGTATACAGTCCTACCTGACAACAATGACATACTACTATATAGAAACTCCCTTGTTATGCTCTGCATTTCGGGCAAATTAGGTCAGTGTCCCAGGATGCGACCCACACCAGTCGACTAACATCCAGGTACCCATCTTACTGATGGGGAACATAGACAACAGGTGGAAAGAAACACGTCCAATGTTTCTACTCTGGCTGGGAATCGAACCCAGGCCCTCGCCGTGTGAAGCGAGAGTGTTAGCCACCAGGCCACCAGAGGCGTGACAGCACAACTTCACACCACTGCAGCCAGGTAACTGAAACGGGAGCTCGCCTACAAACAGCAGAGGGGTGCAGAGCACAACCGCACTCTACCGTGGTCAGGCAGCGAATATGATATATGAATTAATTAGATTTTTGGGCAGAGTCAAAAAATAACATTAGGAGATTTAAAAAAAAGAACGCAAGTTGACAGTAGTGGTGTTGACAGTGGTGTTGACAGTAGTGATGTTGATAGTAATGGTGTTGACAGTAGTGTTGTTCACATTAGTATTGACAGTAGTGGTGTTGACAGTAGTGTTGACAGTAGTGGTGTTGACAGTAGTGGTGTTGACAGTGATGTTGACAGTAGTGGTGTTGACAGTAGTGGTGTTGACAGTAGTGATGTTGACAGTAGTGATGTTGACAGTAGTGGTGTTGACAGTAGTGTTCACAGTATTGGTGTTGACAGTAGTGTTGACAGTAGTGGTGTTGACAGTAGTGGTGTTGGCAGTAGTAGTGTTGACAGTAGTGTTGTTCACAGTAGTAGTGTTGACAGTAGTGGTGGTGACAGCGTTGTTGACAGTAGTGGTGTTGACAGTAGTGCTGTTGACAGTGGTGTTGGCAGTAGTGGTGTTGACAGTAGTGGTGTTGACAGTAGTAGTGTTGACAGTGGTGGAGTTGACAGTAGTGGTGTTGACAGTAGTGCTGTTGAGAGTAGTGCTGTTGAGAGTAGTGGTGTTGACAGTAGCGGTGTTGACAGTAGTGTTGACAGTAGCGTTGTTGACAGTAGTGGTGTTGACAGTAGTGTTGTTGACAGTAGTGGTGTTGGCAGTAGTGGTGTTGACAGCGTTGTTGACAGTAGTGGTGTTGACAGTAGTGGTGTTGACAGTAGTGGTGTTGACAGCGTTGTTGACAGTAGTGGTGTTGACAGTAGTGCTGTTGACAGTAGTGGTGTTGACAGTAGTCGTGTTGACAGCGTTGTTGACAGTAGTGGTGTTGACAGTAGTGCTGTTGACAGTAGTGGTGTTGGAAGTAGTGGTGTTGACAGTAGTGGTGTTGACAGTAGTAGTGTTGACAGTGGTGGAGTTGACAGTAGTGGTGTTGGCAGTAGTGGTGTTGACAGCGTTGTTGACAGTAGTGGTGTTGACAGTAGTGTTGTTGACAGTAGTGGTGTTGGCAGTAGTGGTGTTGACAGTAGTGGTGTTGACAGTAGTGGTGTTGACAGTAGTGGTGTTGACAGCGTTGTTGACAGTAGTGGTGTTGACAGTAGTGGTGTTGACAGTAGTAGTGTTGACAGTAGTAGTGTTGACAGTGGTGGAGTTGACAGTAGTGGTGTTAACAGTAGTGTTGTTGACAGTAGTGGTGTTGACAGTAGTAGTGTTGACAGTAGTGTTGACAGTAGTGCTGTTGAGAGTAGTGGTGTTGACAGTAGCGGTGTTGACAGTAATGTTGACAGTAGCGGTGTTGACAGTAGTGTTGTTGACAGTAGTGGTGTTGGCAGTAGTGGTGTTGACAGCGTTGTTGACAGTAGTGGTGTTGACAGTAGTGGTGTTGACAGCGTTGTTGGCAGTAGTGGTGTTGACAGTAGTGGTGTTGACAGTAGTAGTGTTGACAGTAGTAGTGTTGACAGTAGTAGTGTTGACAGTGGTGGAGTTGACAGTAGTGGTGCTAACAGTAGTGTTGTTGACAGTAGTGGTGTTGACAGTAGTGCTGTTGACAGTAGTGGTGTTGACAGTAGCGGTGTTGACAGTAGTGGTGTTGACAGTAGCGTTGTTGAGAGTAGTGGTGTTGACAGTGGTGTTGACAGTAGTGGTGTTGACAGTAGTGGTGTTGACAGTAGTGGTGTTGACAGTAGTGGTGTTGACAGTAGTGGTGTTGGCAGTAGTGGTGTTGACAGTAGTGTTGTTCACAGTAGTAGTGTTGGCAGTAGTGGTGTTGACAGTAGTGGTGTTGACAGTGTTGTTGACAGTAGTGTTGGCAGTAGTGGCGTTGACAGTAGTGGTGTTGACAGTAGTAGTGCTGACAGTGGTGGAGTTAACAGTAGCGGTGTTAACAGTAGTGTTGTTGACAGTAGTGGTGTTGACAGTAGTGGTGTTGAGAGTAGTGGTGTTGACAGTAGTGGTGTTGAAAGTAGTGTTGTTCACAGTAGTGGTGTTGACAGTAGTGGTGTTGACAGTAGTGGTGTTGACAGCGTTGTTGACAGTAGTGGTGTTGACAGTAGTGTTGTTGACAGTAGTGGTGTTGACAGTAGTGGTGTTGACAGTGGTGGAGTTGACAGTAGTGGTGTTGACAATAGTTTTGTTGACAGTAATGGTGTTGACAGTAATGGTGTTGACAGTAGTTGTGTTGACAGTAATAGTGTTGACAGTAGTGGTGTTGACAGTAATAGTGTTGACAGTAGTGGTGTTGACAGTAGTGGTGTTGACAGTAGTGGTGTTGACACACACACACACACACACACACACACACACACACCTACGTCGTGCCTAATATGCTGATTCTGCTTATATATAGCCGTCCTGCTCCAATTTAGATGTTAATTTCCAAGTGATGACCTGAAAATATCTCTTCTGATTCCATTCAAATCTTCATTGCTCATATTGAAATTCATTATTAACTCATGCTGCATTCTACTGTTCCATCGCGTGTACTGAGGTACTGGGAACTGGCCTTATGGAATACAGGGATAAGTTCCTGGGATCACTGAGTTACTGGGGTTATGGAATACAGGGATACCTTCCTGGGATCATTGAGGAACTGGGTACTGGGATTATGGAAAACTGGGATACCTTCTTTGGATCCCGTAAGGTCCGAAATAGATTATTATCTACCCTGAAAATAGCAACTGGAATCATAGCTTTCTACATATATACAAACTTAATTTGAATACTATTAGCATACGTATGTCTTAATATTTCTCGCATCTGCACAATACCTAAACAATTTTAATGTCGTAGGAGTGTACACAGTAACGCTACTGACAGTAACTGTACTCATGGGCGCGTTACTTCATATATCCGGTTTTGAAATACTAACAGTAATTAACTGTACCATCTGGTACATTACTGTATGAGAAAACTTTCTTTACCCTTTCTGCCTTTTTCCATCGCTTCCCAAAAACTGCGTCTTTTAGCATCCCTTTTTTTCCCACTTTCATAGTACAATGTATCCCGTGCACTCATCTACTTTCGATTTCCCTTCTGTCACTCTCTACTTTCGATTTCCCTTCTCTCACTCTATACTTTCGTACTCTCCTCTCTCTTTCGTTCACTTTCTTCCCCGTCCTGCCCTCCTGCTGCCCACCCCGAGGAGTCGTGTTCTCACCACCTGCATGAAAATCCGTCGTAAGTAACGTGACCAGCACCAGAGAAGCCCCTGTATTAACAACCAGTCTTGCCTGCGGCTGTGACTTAACGAAGGGAAGAAAGCCACCATCAGCTGAGGAGAAACTTGGGAAGATACGAAGCCATAGCAGCCGAGGAGAAACATGCTAGCACACAATGGCAAAAACAGACAAGCAAAGGATCCTTTTAATGCAACGCTGCCAAGGCTGATCTTTATTAAGTATATAAAAGTGATAAAATACACCGTCTTATAAGACAAATGAGCATCACGAGGTCAGGCTCGGTGAAAGACAGGTCAAACAAATTGCCAAAGCAGGTCACACATTAGGTCAATTACGAAATCAAGTCTAGTGAGTTAGGTATTAATGGTATCAGGTGAGAGGGGATAAGGCGTCAAGATTATTATATTTATTATATGAATCATGGATATTGAGGGCAATAGGTGCAGCCAACATGTACGTTCCACTGTTTTGCTCAAAGGTTATGGTGAGGTGGATCACTCCTGCTTCCAAAATTCTGAGTCAGGCCCTGTGGTTCTGGTGGTGTAACATCTGTGCTCTTCCTAGTCCATGGCGTGAGAATGAACGTTTCGATGAACAATATTATTACAAATGAGAAATTCGCTAGTTTGGACAAGATGTATTTACCTCTCACTCGGGTCCCCAACGATCGAGTAATTACTTTTCCTCACAGGTTTGTCACTGCAAACCTCAACTTGCCTCTTCCTGTACAGAATTTCATTGACCTTGTTGAAGATTGTGTTAGATTCAGCCTCTTTACCTTCGGTAATAACATTTACTAAACAATGGAATAGTTATAGGATCACCCCTCAGTGCAGTTTTAGGAAACAATGAAAACAATGGAAATAAGTCACTCTGTCTGACTTTTTTGGGTTATCCTAGGTTCTCTACACATATGCTGCTATGTATGATAATTCTATGTAGCTGTATTTGTGTGTATCTGAATAAACTTACTTACTTACTTGAGAAGAACCGCTTTCAAAATATCATCCCACGACACGTCATTTGACTAATATGTGTGAATGATTTTTTGGTCATTCTTCCTAGGTGTTTCAACCTAGCTCATTTCAGACACTCGCTTAACATGCTTGAGATCTCCATACAATTTACACCAGAGGAAGAAAAAGATTAAATCCATCAATAAGAATAACTTACAGTAACATACTATTTCTCCCACCATGACTTCAAAACTAAGACGGAGAGTTTTGACGTCCTCCTCACCGGTCGTCCTCACTGAGCTAATAATAGGTCTCGCTGGAAAACCAGGCTTGTGGGTTTATATTAAACCGTACATGTAAGGAAGTGTCGCCGATCTAGCTAATAACTGTTCAATCAGTTCATCATTACCTCACAGTAAGGTTCTAAGTTGTTTTTATTAAACTTTCTATTAATCTGATACACATAAGCTTCCCTGCCCTCTAATAAAATGTTAATTTTTCTACTATAATCTACCTTGTCAATAATTACTATTGCATTTGCTTTATCTGTTTTCTTTAGGTGAAGTCTAGGATCTTTATTTCATGGTATGACTTAAAACAAATCTTTGAAGACAATTCGGTTCCACTGGTCTGAGCAAAGCCCCGTGTACCATGCCTTGGCAAATGTTGAAATTTCAAGGAATAGGTCCCTTTGTTTTTCCAGACTGTATAAAGACTTTGGAAGGTAAAGATAAGTAGTGTCCCCACTAATAGGTGTGAAACTTATTCTATATCCTTGGACTGTCAGTTGATCACGAATAAATTCAACGCCCGACAGGTCAAGAGCAAACTCCAGATTAGCGTGAACATCAAAATGGTATACAATACCGACAGGTTGTTAGGTAAGACACATATGCAACAGTTAGACAACTTTATTCCGAAACGTTTCGCCTACACAGTAGGCTTCTTCAGTCGAATACAGAAAGTAGGCAGGAACAGTAGAGATGTGAAGACGATGTAATCAGTCCATCACCCTTAAAGTCGTAGAATTTGAGGTTGTCAGTCCCTCGGCCTGGAGAAGTTTAGTTCCATAGTCAGGAACTATCTGAAGATCAAGCGACAGTGCGGAGACTTAAATACTGTCGGAAGGAGAGGTGCAGGGTAGTAGTAGTAGTAGTAGTAGTAGTAGTGAGAGGCCACTGAGAGGTCATGTCCCTCTCAGATCCAACCCTTCTCACTTGAAAAGCTTGTCCAAGGTGTTTTCTGTACCAAGATGCCACGTGTTGCAGTGTCTGACAAGATGAACATCAAAATGGTATACAATACCGACAGGTTGTTAGGTAAGACACATATGCAACAGTTAGACAACTTTATTCTGTATTCGACTGAAGAAGCCTACTGTGTAGGCGAAACGTTTCGGAATAAAGTTGTCTAACTGTTGCATATGTGTCTTACCTAACAACCTGTCGGTATTGTATACCATTTTGATGTTCATCTTGTCAGACACTGCAACACGTGGCATCTTTAAGGGTGATGGACTGATTACATCGTCGTCACATCTCTACTGTTCCTGCCTACTTTCTGTATTCGACTGAAGAAGCCTACTGTGTAGGCGAAACGTTTCGGAATAAAGTTGTCTAACTGTTGTATATGTGTCTTACCTAACAACCTGTCGGTATTGTATACCATTTTGATGTTCATCTTGTCAGACACTGCAACACGTGGCATCTTGGTACAGAAAACACCTTGGACAAGCTTTTCAAGTGAGAAGGGTTGGATCTGAGAGGGACATGACCTCTCAGTGGCCTCTCACTACTACTACTACTACTACTACTACTACCCTGCACCTCTCCTTCCGACAGTATTTAAGTCTCCGCACTGTCGCTTGATCTTCAGATAGTTCCTGACTATGGAACTAAACTTCTCCAGGCCGAGGGACTGACAACCTCAAATTCTACGACTTTAAGGGTGATGGACTGATTACATCGTCTTCACATCTCTACTGTTCCTGCCTACTTTCTGTATTCGACTGAAGAAGCCTACTGTGTAGGCGAAACGTTTCGGAATAAAGTTGTCTAACTGTTGCATATGTGTCTTACCTAACATCCAGATTAGCGTGTTGGGACTAACCACTTTGTGCTGTGAGTTTGTTCAGTTTTCTGGGGTGTAAATATTCTCAACCCCCTATATATGTACGAGTTTGTAAGGAGTTCGTGGAAACAGCGTTGCTGTCAGCTAGAAAAATGTATCAAAGAACTGAACCAAGGATAACACTTTAGTTCCTGGTTCTCCCGTACGAAGAAAATTGATCTGTCCTGCCGAATGCTCTTAAAAGATTTAACATGCAAATAATTCTCAACAATGGTGCGTACAGAATTAATTGTAATGGATGCAAAACTTTAGTCTAGATGTTAGGGAATCCCAAAACAAATATTCAATACGATTTTTTTAATATTTTATTTAAAACTCCTTATACAGTATACATAGGTCTTTACTTATGTTAACACATAACAAATATAGAAAAATATAGTACTAAATCTAACATTGCCCAACCCTCTACAGTAATGCCGCATCCGCGTGAAAATTAAGTGTTATGAATAATAGCAAAACTCTATGCTCTAACCCTCCCCCTTCCCCAACTACCCGAACATCCTACACACTACTATATTCCTTTACGTCACAACATATTGTAGACGCACATAAATGTACAGAAGAACATTTGGGTCGTACAGAAACCAGCCCTGGCCAGTGTTGTCACAATAAACCATGAAAATTACATATATTAAAGAAAATAGTAAACAACGTCCTGTAGCATCAAATAACAGGGAATCTAACTCTCTACAGGGATGTTTGAGCTTAGATTGAAACACTGTCAGTCACAACACACATCTAAAATGTCCGGCGCATAGCCTCACATCTTTCTGTATAACTACATGAGACATATATATATTACAAAAACAATCCACACCTCTACAGGTGCAAAGCTGTCACTCTTCCTGCTCCATGGGCTTTATCATACCTCTTGTTGAAGCTATGTATGGATCCTGCCTCCACTACATCACTTTCCAGACTGTTCCACTTCCTAACAGCTCTGTGACTGAAGAAATCCCCCCTGTGCTTCATCTGAGTCTTCAACTTCCAACTATGACCCCTTGTTGCTGTGTTCCATCTCTGGAACATCCTGTCTTTGTCCACCTTGTCAATTCCTCGCAGCATTTTATATGTCGTTATTATGTCTCCTCTGACCCTCCTGTCCTCCAGTGTCGTCAGGCTGATTTCCCTTAACCTTTCTTCGTAGGACAATTTCCTTAACTATGGGACTAGTCTTGTTGCAAGCCTTTGCACTTTCTCTAATTTCTTGATGTGCTTGACCAGGTGTGGATTCCAAACTGCTGCTGCATATTCCAATATGGTCCTGGCGTATATGGTGTTCAGAGTCTTGAACGATTCCTTACTGAGGTTGGAATGCTATTTTCAGGTTTACCAGGAGCCCGTATGCTGCAGCAGTTATCTGATTGATGTGCGCCTCAGGAGATGTGCTCGGTGTTATACTCACTCCAAGATCTTCTTTCTTGAGTGAGGTTTGCATTCTCTGGCTGCGTAGACTATACTCTGTCTGCGGTCTTCTTTGCCCTTCCTCAGTCTTCAAGATTTTGAATTTGGTGGGGTTAAATTCAAGGAGCCAAGTGCTGGACCAGGCTTGTAGCTTGCCCAGGTCTCTTTGTAGTCCTGCCTGATCCTTGACCGATTTAATTCTTCTCATTAACTTCACATCATCTACAATGAGGAAACTTCTGAGTCTCTTCCTTCCATTATGTCATTCACATGTACCAAAAATATCACAGGTCCTAGGACTGTGGAATCTCACTCGTCACAGGCGCCCACTCTGACACCTTGTCACTTACCAAAACTCGTTGTTGCCTCTCTGTCAGATATTCTCTGATCCATTGCAGTGCCTTTCCTGTTATGCATGCCTGATCCTCTAGCTTCTGCATTAACCTCTTGTGTGGATTGTCTTAAAAACCTTCCTGCAGTCCAAAAAAATGCAATCTATCCACCTCTCTCTCTCTCTCTCTCTCTCTCTCTCTCTCTCTCTCTCTCTCTCTCTCTCTCGTGTCTTAGTCCTGTTACCTTGTCATAAACCTCCAGTAGGTTTGTGGTATAGGATTTTCCTTCCCTGAAACCGTTCTGGTTGTCGTTTATAAGCCTGTGACTTTCTAGGTACTCTACTACTCTCCTCCTGATGATCTTCTCCACGACTTTGCATACTATAAACGTCATTGACACAGGTCTGTAGTTTAATGCCTTGTGTCTGTCACCTTTCTTCAAAATTGGGACTACATTTGCCATCTTCCATACTTCAGGTAGTTGCCTAGTTTCCATGAACATGCTGAAGATTTTTATCAGTCGCACACTCAGCATCTCTGCTCCTTCTTTAAGGACCCACAGAGAGATGCTGTCTGGTCCCACCGCCTTTGAGGTATCAAGTTCACATAGCAGCTTCTTCACCTCCTCCTCGGTTGTGTGAATTTCATCCACCACTTGTTGGTGTACTTCCCTATTCTAAATTCCTGGTGCCCTTCCTGTCTCCGCTGTGAATACTTCTTTAAATCTCATGTTGAGCTCTTCACATACCTCTTGGTCATTTCTTATGAACTCTCCACCTTTCTTCCTCAGCCTGATTACCTGGTCCTTGACTTTTTTTTTCCTCCTGATGTGGGTAAGACTTGACTTTCGATGGTATGTCATTTTCATATTGTCACTGAGCCTCCGTTTTTATTTGTGCATATTCGTTTCTGGCTCTTCGGCTAATCTATTTATTTTCTTGGGCCCTTTGTCTTTTGTACTTTTTCCATTCTCTAGTGCACTTAGTTTTTGCCTCCCTACACCTTTGGGTGAACCAAGGACTCGTTCTGGTTTTCCCATTATTTCTGTTTCCCTTGGGAACAAACCTCTCCTCTGCCTCCTTGCATTTTGTTTTCACATAGTCCAGCATTTGTTTAACCGGTTTTCCTGCCAGTTCTCTCTCCCACTGAACGTCCTGCAGAAAATTCCTCATGCCTGTGTAGTCTTCCCTTTTGTAGTTTGTTTTTTTCCATCGTATTCCTCCTACTCTCTCCACTTGTAGCTCAAGTATGTAGTCAAAGCACAGAACCACATGAACACTAGCTCCAAGGGGCCTTTCATACATGATATCCTCGATGTCCGAACTACTCAAGGTGTCATGTAGGGGGGTTATGATTAGGGGAATATGGGGGTAAGAGGAGGGAATTAGTAGGTAGGGGACAGGCGAGGCAGTAGGAGGGACGAGTGTGGAGGTTGGTAGGTAATGTGAGGTCACTGGTGACTACAACTTCACCTCTCATTACTCTATCCACCACTCCACACTACTCACCCTCTCACTACTTTAACTAAACATAAATAAATGGAGAAATGAGCAAATAACGGGGACAGTGAATATTACTATTCTACTCAAACACAGTTTATTATTAAGTCCTTGTACAATAATATATTTGGGAACAGGAGAACATTATTGTGGTTTAGATAAATGGGATGGTATGTATAAACAGTGAGACAGGGAATACAATCAACTTGACCAAAATGAATGTAACTTACAATATAGTTCAGAGGGCAGTTCATCACAGGAACTAAGCCACATGTCCCAAGACCTACACAGCACGAGTACTGCGCCAAGCCAGTACTCTGCCCAATGCCTCCAACAGTCTCCTCCAGAGACTTCAGCAGCCTTCTCCCGAGCCCTGCACCCCAGCAGCAGCTCCGCTCGAAGGCTCTGCTCAGGAGCTCTGCACCCCAGCAGCAGCTCCGCACGAATCTCCTCTGCTCAGCTGCTCCTTGGGCTTATATTGTGGTCCAAGCACCCTCCACAACCACGTGTACGACCTGACGCCTAGGTCTGACGCCGTCAAGAACAAAAGACCTCAGACGTGGGCGTGGCTACAGACGTTTGCCAAGGCAAGGTGTGACCATATAATTGGTTAAATTAGGTCTCCCCAGAGACCTCACAAGCCCAGCTGAACTACATCACAAAGGTGAACACAAGGTCCAGTCTTGCTGGATCATCCTCACCTCTCTCTCTCTGGTAGTGTCTCTAACATGCTGCTGAATGAGGTTTTCCAGTACCACATTCATCATCTTAGCTCTCCATGTTTTGAGACCCCAATGGGGCTCCAGGTTTTCCCAGTCAATCTTCATGTGATTGAAATCACCCATAACTAGTAACTTTGCTTCCCCCATGTGAGCTCTTCTGGTCACCTCGGCTAGTGTGTCGACCATTGCTCTGTTGCTCTCGTTGTATTCTTCTCTTGGCCTCCTGCAGTTCTCTGGCGGGTTGTACATTACTGCAATTACCACCTTATGGCCCTCAGACTGGATTGTTCCTACTAAGTAGTCTCTCTCGCCCATACCATCCTTTCCTTCGATTTTCTCAAATCCTCACCATTTTTTAATGAGCAGTGCGACTCCTCCTCCCCCTCTGCTCCCTCTAACTTTCCTGGGGATTTGATATCCGGGTGGAAAGATTGCATCTGTTATCATCCTGGTGAATTTTATCTCTGTGAGTGCTATTATGTCTGGGGATGTCTCCTTAATTCTTTCATGCTACTCCTCGCACTTATTTGTTATTCTATCTGCATTGGTATACCACACCTTCACCTTCTTTTCTAAAACTGTGGTTTGGGGGTACGTTGGGGTTGGGGAAATGGGAGACCTGATAAGGAACTATGGGTGGTTGGTGTGGGGGTGGAGTTTGTAATGAGGTGGGTGGGGGCATTGGATATGTCACATGTGTTTTGGGTTAGAATGTTTGGTTGCATTAGGGTTTTCCTGGTAGGGGAGCTTCTGTAGGTGGTTGTGAGGGAGGCTGTATTTGATCTTCCTCCTGTGTGTGTGTGTGTGTGTGTGTGTGTGTGTGTGTGTGTGTGTGTGTGTGTACTCACCTACTCACCTAGTTGAGGTTTCAGGGATCGAGTCCAAGCTCCTGGCCCCGCCTCTTCACTGGTCGCTACTAGGTCACTCTCCCTAAACCATGAACTTTATCATACCTCTGTTTAAAGCTATGTATGGATCCTGCCTTCACTACATCGCTTCCCAAACTATTCCACTTCCTGACTAGTCTGTGGCTGAAGAAATACTTCCTAACATCCCTGTGATTCATCTGTGTCTTCAACTTCCAACTGTGACCCCTTGTTGCTGTGTCCTATTTCTGGAACATCCTGTCTTTGTCCACCTTGTCAATTCCTCTCAGTATTTTGTATGTTGTTATCATGTCCCCCCTATCTCTCCTGTCCTCCAGTGTCGTCAGGTTGATTTCCCTTAATGTTGTTGATCCCCATGCACAAATTCCATATGTGAGATAAGGGTATAGGAGTGAATGGTACAGTGCCAGGAGAGTTGATTGTGGAACGTAGTACCGTATCACTGATAGTATGCTTACAGTCTTAGAGATTTTCTTGGTAATTTGTTTTATATATGTCTGGAACTTAAGGCTACTGTTAAGGTGGATACCTAGAAATTTTCCCTCTGCAAATCTTGTGACTGGTGATCGGTTTAGCGTTATGTTAAGTGGAACATTTGCAGCTTTGTTTCCAAACTGAATGAAATAGGTTTTATCAGTGTTCAGGGTAAGTTTATTAGTCATCATCCAGGCAGATATTTTCTGCAATTCGGCTTTGACAGTGTTGGCGAGTATGACTGGGTTTGGGTGGGAGAAGATATATGTAGTGTCATCTGCAAATAATATGGGTTTGAGTAGCTGTGATGCATTCGGTAGATCATTGATATAAATGAGAAAAAGGAGTGGCCCAAGGACACTTTCCTGTGGGACTCCTACTGTGATTGGTTGGATGGAAGAGTTTGCATCATTTGTGTACACATATTGGCTTCTGCTACTAAGATATGACTTTAGGTAGTTGAGGGAGTGGCCTCTGATACCATAGTGCATTAATTTGGAGTACTGTAGTTCGTGGTCGACTGTATCAAAAGCTTTACGTAAATCAATGAAAATTCCCAGCGGGAATTCTTTCTTTTCGAGTGCGGTATATATCGTTTCTAGCATGTGTATGATAGCGTCATTTGTGCTTTTATTCCTGAATCCAAACTTACAAGGGTTTAATATGTTGCGCGAGACGAGGTAGGAATAGATCCATCTATGAATTAATTTTTCAAAGATTTTAGAGAGCAGTGGTAAGTTAGATATTGGTCTAGAGTTATTCAAGTTAGCTTGGTCACCTCCATTATGGATCGGAGTGACCCTCGCTATTTTGAGGATTGTTGGGAAGGTAGATGATTCAAGGTAGATGATTCAAGGTAGATGATTCAAGGTAGATGATTCAAGGTAGATGATTCAAGGTATTATTTATTATTATTAAAGATTAGCCGGTATTCTCCCGGCCCGGGCCTTTTCCAAGTGGTGGCCCGGCCTTGGCTCCCTCTTTAGGGAGTGTCTGAGACCTAAGTCTCCCATGGAAGGAGGCACAAGTACCTCCTCATCTTTGGGACCAACTGTCCCCAGGCCTAGCCACAAGCTAGGCCTCTCTGGTCTGCCATCCCCGCCCCAAGGAGGCTAATGGGAATGACAGTCTTATGAGCTAAAGGCTCGGGCTCAGGCACCTACCCTACCCTAGAAGGGTTAGGCATGGTGTCGATGGATTCAAGGTAGATGATTCAAGGTAGATGATTCAAGGTAGATGATTCAAGGAAGATGATTTAATAAAGATATGTAATGTTTATATATATTTATATTTATTTCTCATTGTTTTCTGTATGTAAAACTATATTTATTCTTTAAAAAAATGATTTTTTGTGAACATTGTTGGGTGTCTAGAACAGATTAATTTGATTTACATTATTTCTTATGGGATATATTGCTTTGACTTTCAAATAATTTGAGTTTGGCCGAGCTTCTGGGACGGATTACGGCCGAAACTCGAGGTTCCACTGTTATATATATATAATATATATATATATATATATATTATATATATATATATATATATATATAATATATATATATATATATATATATGCACTAAGATCACAGTAAACAGGTGATTTCAGAATATGCAAAACAACCAATGTGAAAGAATAGAGAAGTTCCAAGCGCTTTCGTGAGTAGTCACGAAAGCACTTGGAACTTCTCTATTCTTCCACAGTGGTTGTTTTGCATATATATTTTATATATATATTATATATATATATATATATATATATAATATATATATATATATATATATATATATATGTCGTGCCGAATATGTAAAAACTGGTCAATTAGCCAGAACTCATTAAAATTAAGTCCTTTCTGAATTTTTCTCTTATACGTTTAAAGATATATTTTTTTCATTAATGTTAATGTAAAATTTTTAATTTGGCACCAAAAGTAATCTTAGAAAACTTACCTAAAACCCTTTTAATAACAAGAACAATTTATTTTAGCCTAACCCAACTAAATATATTTTTGATTTGTTTACAATAATTTAATACTAAACAAACCCAGTGAAATATATTTTTTTCGTTAGGTTCAGAATGATTTTGGCGAAATTATTGCATACACAAATTTTCACTTGTCCTATATGGCAAGATGAACGTTGCTATTTAAGCCAAGATCGCAAGTTCTGCCTATTCGGCACGACATATATATATATATATATTATATATATATATATAATATAATATATATATATATATATATATATATATATATATATATATATATATATATTATATAATATATATATAACATATACAACTTTATTGGGGACTCTCATCCTCAAAGAAGACAATAAACGTACCTCAGGGAAATCTCAAGGTTCTCCCCGGAGCTGTTTGAATATTTTCTCCTCCTACCTCCCCATATAATTTATATTATATATGTACTTTATTAATAGGCAGAATACATTGATGAAAAACACAAACATGAGTACATTGGTACTATATATCAAAGGTTATGAATCTCCTCCAGCTCCTCCGAAGCCGGACACGAGCCCAGTATGCAGCATGCATTTTCCCTCTGGATGGCCACGCTGACGCACTGGAAAATGAAAGTGGCTGCCCTTGGGTCCCTGGTGGTGTCGATGAGTGGAACCCAGCTCTTTAAG
Source organism: Cherax quadricarinatus (assembly GCF_026875155.1). Taxonomy (NCBI): domain Eukaryota; kingdom Metazoa; phylum Arthropoda; class Malacostraca; order Decapoda; family Parastacidae; genus Cherax; species Cherax quadricarinatus. Next base: position 90,750,669 of record NC_069405.1, on the reverse strand, counting down.
GAAACGTGTAGCATGTTTTCCCCATGATCCCAAGGTCTCTGATCCCACCGGGACAGATTGATACTGTGGGCTTATGTCCCTGTACTTGCTGATCTTGTACTCCTTCCTGTGGTCAGCTGTTCCTCCCTATCGCCCGACACTGTGATGGATATAGGTCCGGTGGCCTGGTGGCTAAAGCTCCGCTTCACACACGGAGGGCCCGGGTTCGATTCCCGGCGGGTGGAAACATTTCGACACGTTTCCTTACACCTATTGTCCTGTTCACCTAGCAGCAAATAGGTACCTGGGTGTTAGTCGACTGGTGTGGGTCGCATCCTGGGGGACAAGATTAAGGACCCCAATGGAAATAAGTTAGACAGTCCTCGATGACGCACTGACTTTCTTGGGTTATCCTGGGTGGCTAACCCTCCGGGGTTAAAAATCCGAACGAAATCTTATCTTATCTTATCTTGTCAGCTAGTGTGGACACACAGGTGTAGTCCCGTGCTAAGAGCTTGCCAGTCTTCCAAGGATAGATGGTGATTCCAACAGGGCAGTTTGCTGGGTTGTGGGCACTGTTGGCTGCTAGTGATCGGGCTCCCTCTAGGAAGCAAGGCTTCACTTTATGATGTCATTGACCTCATTGTGTCTTGCATGCCAGCCCGTGGTTTTGGAAGAGTTAAGAGCATGTAGACCATATTGGTCAGCTTGCGCATCGCCGCAAATACACGTATATTCTGTGTGAATTGAGGCAGCAAGACTCAGAGCCACTGCAATACGGAGGGTCTTAGGGTCGAGGTGTGTTCTCATTGCCGATATGGGAACTGTTTGTAGGAAGTTCCCAGAGTGAGGTGCACTCACAGCATGGAGATGGGCAATTTACCTATCTGATGTTGCAGCCCTGAGCACATTGGCAAGCATCTTTTTGGCGCTGGGGCCATCCCAGATTGACTGTTTGTAAGCCAGTGCTGCACTAGGGTTTGGTGCTGGAACAGCAAGAGTCTCCCTTTCAGTGATGGCAATGGCATAGTTAGGGTCCTGTATTCCTGCTGAGTCAGTGAGGTTTTCAGGAAGAATTTCGTCTTATTATATTATATATATTTATATATATATATATTATATATATATATATATTATATATATATATATATATATATATATATATTATATATATATATATATTATATATATATATATATATTATATATATATATATATATATATATATATAATAAGACAACTTCCATCCAACAGGCTCACACACAACTGTTGCATGTTCAAGCAACTTCCTCTCTAAACTTCTTCATGCTCTCCCTGGGGATGCCTCTTCACTATCCTTCATCCACTCCAGGTTTATTCACCTTCATGGTCATCCTTCATTGTTCAGTCTTTTATAAATTATCAAACCATCTCAATAAATCCTCTTCTGCTTTCTCTTAATTATACCTTTCAGTCTACCACACCTTATTATGTTTCAGTTAGTCCATATTCGATACAAAATATTCACACTACAAATTAATCTTTTCCTTTAATCTAACGTCCAAACTTCTTACTCGCATAACTTTCCAGTGTTGACTTTCGGTTTCCTTACTTTGTATTCCCTTCTGTAATTTTTCCAGAGACTTTTATATTTTGTGTTACAATCTACCAACAACACCACGTCATCAACAAAGAGCAAGACACCTACATAACATCAGATTCATTAGCTGAATCCTTGAGGAGTAACATAGACACCATTCCCACGAGCCCTCCTAGGGCGGGGAAGGTGCCAGAGTCAGAGCTTGCAGCTCACAAGATTGCCATTTCTATGAGCCCCCTTGAGGCAGCGAAGATGGCAGACCAGAGGCCTAGCTTCTTCCTATGAGCCCCGTGAGAGCAGGGAATGGGGCTAGGCCTGGGGACAGTCGGCCTCAGATGAGAAGGTACTTGTACCTCCTCCCATGACAGACATTGGTTTCAGACAATCCCAAGACAGGGAGGCAACGCCAGGTCACCACTTGGCAAAGACCCAGGCCGGGTGAGCACCGGCGAATCAAGAAGATTCATTATAATGAAATATAATTATGTTTCATGCCTGCACCTCTCCCCAGTACTCTAGCTTCCACTTTGAGAGTAAGACACATGTGCAACATCTGGGTATCTTTATTGTAGACGTTTCGCCATCCAGTGGCTTTATCAATACAAATTCCAGGACGTAACTTGAAGACAGTAGAAACTATGTACAGAAGATGAGGTAATCAGTCCCTCAACCTAGGAGTAGGTGCGAACAGCACCATAGTCGTGGAGATTCTGAAGCAGAAGAAAGAATCCTGGCGCTTATATAGTAACGTCAGGTGAAACAGACGAGGGCAAATTCACTGGTGGGCGGGATTCCCCAGTGGAAGTAGGTCCTTCCCAAAGAGATGGGTTAGTTGTAGTAGTAGTTGTCGTAGTTGTGAAGGTTATGTACATGTCCTCAGAATTAAGATTCCATGATGTTGCAGTGTCTGACAAGTTGTGTACGAATGGTATATAATACCGACAAGATGAGGGGCTGATTACCCCATTCTGTAACATCTGTCTTCAAGTTATTGTAGATTGTTTGATCCAGGTGGCGTCTTTCAATAAAATACCGGAGATTGAAGACAGTTTTCTAACTATGTCAGGAAGATATAATTCGTACCCTCAACCTGCAACATCGGTGGAACTAATTCTGGGGGACTGAAATTCAGAAAAGACAAGACCTACTAAATATACCCATCTCTTTGGGAAGGAAACACTTCTCCCATGGGGAATTCCCCCAAACCAGATGGGGAGTTGCATAGTTGCTTCACCTCGTGAATTATAACGCCCAGGATTGATTCCTTGATGTTCAGAATCTCCACAAGTTGGTGCGATATCGACTATCCAAGTTGAGGGACTGATTACCTCATCTTCTGTACATAGTTCTACTGTCTTCAAGTTACGTCCTGGAATTTGTAGTTGATAAAGCCACTGGATGGCGAAAACGTCTACAATAAAGATACCCAGATGTTGCACATGTGTCTTACTCTCATCTTGTCGGTATTATATACCATTCGTACACAACTTGTCAGACACTGCAACATCATGGAATCTTAATTCTGAGGACATGTACATAACCTTCACAACTACGACAAAATACTACTACAACTAACCCATCTCTTTGGGAAGGACCTACTTCCACTGGGGGAATCCCGCCCACCAGTGAATTTGCCCTCGTCTGCTTCACCTGAGTTACTATATAAGCGCCTGGATTCTTTCTTCTGCTTCAGAATCTCCACGACTATGGTGCTGTTCGCACCTACTCCTAGGTTGAGGGACTGATTACCTCATCTTCTGTACATAGTTCTACTGCCTTCAAGTTACGTCCTGGAATTTGTATTGATAAAGCCACTGGATGGGCGAAACGTCTACAATAAAGATACCCAGATGTTGCACATGTGTCTTACTCTCATCTTGTCGGTATTATATACCATTCGTACACAACTTGTCAGACACTGCAACATCATGGAATCTTAATTCTGAGGACATGTACATAACCTTCACAACTACGACAACTACTACTACAACTAACCCATCTCTTTGGGAAGGACCTACTTCCACTGGGGAATCCCGCCCACCAGTGAATTTGCCCTCGTCTGCTTCACCTGACGTTACTATATAAGCGCCAGGATTCTTTCTTCTGCTTCAGAATCTCCACGACTATGGTGCTGTTCGCACCTACTCCTAGGTTGAGGGACTGATTACCTCATCTTCTGTACATAGTTCTACTGTCTTCAAGTTACGTCCTGGAATTTCTATTGATAAAGCCACTGGATGGCGAAACGTCTACAATAAAGATACCCAGATGTTGCACATGTGTCTTACTCTTATCTTGTCGGTATTATATACCATTCGTACACAGCTTCCACTTTATTTATGAACCTGTCGGTAAATTCTTTGAGTAACCATAGTGACATGAAGAAGCTAATCGTCTGCTACCCTGGCCAAGGACTGTCATGGGGGTGTTGACCCCCAGAATACCCTTCAGGTAGATTCCAGGTAGGTACTCTAAACATCCTAACTTGAGCTTCACTTTCTTCACAAAAACTTGAGAATTGGTTTACCAGCTAAGGTTAAAGATTAAATATAGGGGGAACTTAGCTTGGTAAGACAGCTCATCGCTTGCACAGCCGCCCCTGAAGGCGAGGTCTTGAGAAGTCAGCCACTTCACAATGGGCTGACAACACTTACTTGTGTGGACTCAAAGGTCCACTTATCACCAGGGTTTATGATAAGTGACTAACCCGCAACTTTATACTCAACTGCGCAGTCAATAGTAGTACATCACGAATTAGTACACTTACCTGGGTATATGTATCTGACCCGTAGTTACACCCGGATATTCAATGTCTTGAATGAAGAATAGTGTTCTTTGAAGACTGTCGCACTACACTATGTTGGATCACAACACTTGTTGTTACACTGTTCATCAATAATTGTTCACACCATAATGTCACTAAAGAAGCTGATCACACTTCTCTGTAAGTGTTTATTGAGATTCTTTTGTGCAAAACGCGCGGAACAGTGTTCTTTGTTGGTTATCCCGGCATGTCAAAAGTAATCTGACCTCACAGTGTCCTACGCCGCTGCAATGCCCCTAGAACATAAAGAACATAAGAATGAAGGAGCACTGCAGCAGGCCTACTGGCCCATGCGAGGCAGGTCCAAGTCTCCTACTGGCTTAAGCCAATGCACCCAGCCTAGTCAGGTCAGGTCACATTGACTTAAGGGAGGAACACGGCAACCGACCTGGTAGCACAAGCTATCAGGTCCAACTCACACCCACCCACATCCACTCATGTATTTATCCAACCTATTTTTAAAGCTACACAACGTTCTGGCCTCTATAACTGTACTTGGGAGTTTGTTCCACTCATCCACAACTCTATTACCAAACCAGTACTTTCCTATATCCTTCCTGAATCTGAATTTTTCCAACTTAAAAACCATTGCTGCGAGTCCTGTCTAGGCTAGATATTTTCAGCACACTATTTACATCCCCTTTATTTATTAGTGCCTTCCATTTATACACCTCAATCATATCCCCCCTAATTCTACGTCTTTCTAGAGAGTGCAGATTCAGGGCCCTTAGTCTATCCTCATAGGGAAGGTTTCTGATACATGGGATCAACTTTGTCATCCTCCTTTGTACATTTTCCAGAGCATTTATATCCATTCTGTAATACGGTGACCAAAACTCTGCAGCATAATCTAAATGAGGCCTAACCAAGGATGTATAGAGTTGAAGAACAACCTGAGGACTCCTATTATTTATGCTTCTTGATATGAAGCCAAGGATTCTATTAGCTTTATTGCGAACACTTATACACTGTTGTCTTGGTTACAAATTACTGCTAACCAGAACTCCTAAATCTTTTTCGCAATCTGTAATATTAAGACCTACATTATTTAGTTTATATGTGGCATGGTTATTGTCCTGTCCAACATTTAGAACTTTGCATTTGTCTATATTAAACTGCATCTGCCACTTCTCCGACCACTGCATCAGTCTATTCAAATCTTCCTGGAGTGCTCTAATGTCCTCGTCAGAATGAATTCGACGGCCTATTTTGGTGTCATCGGCAAACTTGCTGATGTCGCTCTTTATACCCTCATCTATGTCGTTTATGTAGATTGTGAACTGCAGGGGGCCCAACACTGACCCCTGTGGAACACCGCTCGTGACGCTTCCCCACTCTGATTTCTCCCCATTTATGCAAACTCTCTGCTGCCTATTTGTCAACCATGCCTCTATCCAGGAAAAAATTTCTCCTCCTATTCCATGTGCCTTAATTTTCCTCAATAGTCTCTGATGTGGGACCCTGTCAAAAGCCTTACTGAAGTCCATATACACAATATCATATTCATTACCATGATCTACCTCCTCAAATACCTTAGTGAAAAAAGTTAATAAATTCGTAAGGCAGGAACGCCCCTTTGTAAAACCATGCTGAGATTCGTTGATTAATTGATGCTTTTCAAGGTGGCTACGAACTGCCTCGGCAATTATTGATTCCATAAATTTTCCCACTATGGAGGTTAGGCTTATTGGTCTATAGTTCGAAGCTAAGGGACCTGTCACCTGCTTTGAAAATAGGTATCACATTTGCCATTTTCCACTTATCTGGCACCATGCCAGTTTGTAGTGATATGTTAAAAAGATTAACCAAAGGTTTGTTAAGCTCCTCTTTACATTCGTTTTAGAACCCTTGCATACAGTTCATCAGGGCCTGGGGATTTGTTAGGTTTTAATTTATCTATTTGCCTAAGGACCATGTCACTTGTGACCCTAATCGTGCACAGTTTATTATCGTCCTGTTCTACATAATTTATCATTTCTGGAATATCGCTGGTATCCTCCTGTGTAAAAACTGAGAGGATGTATGTGTTAAAAATTCTACACATTTCCTTATCACTGTCAGTGAGCTGACCCGAGGAACTTTTGAGTGGGCCTATCTTGTCCCTGATCTTACTTCTGTATACCTGAAAGAATCCTTTTGGGTTAGTCTTCGATTCTCTTGCAACTTTAACCTTGTAATCTCTTTTTGCGTTTCTAATTCCCTTTTTTATTTCTCTCTCTAACTGAATATATCGATTTCTTAATTGCCCCTCTCCTCTTTTGATTTGCCTATATATGCCTCTCTTTTGACCAATCAGATATTTTAATCTATTGTTCATCCATTTAGGATCATTTTTGTTTGATCTGATTTCCCTATTTGGAACATAATTTGACTGAGCAGCTAGAACTATGCCCTGGAAAGCGTCATATCGGCAACCATCACCACCTACCTGACCCTTAGTCAAGTCATTCCAGTTCAGCCCACCTAAGTAATTTTTCAGTCCTATGAAATCAGCCAAGCGAAAGTCAGGGACAGAGACTTGATTGCCATTATTAGGGGAATTCCATGATATATTAAAACTGAGTGATTTGTGATCACTTTCCCCAAGCTCATCATTAACCTCAAGATTATTAATTAGTGTTTCCCTACTGGCAAGAACCAAGTCAAGGAGGTTATTTCCCCTAGTTGGCTCTGTCACAAACTGTTTTAAAAAACAATCCTGGATCGTATCAAGAAAGTCACCTGACTCTAAATTTCCTGTCAAATTGCTCCAGTCAATCTGTCTGTAGTTGAAATCTCCCATTAGCACAACATTTTTGTATGTAGATGCCTTACGAATTTCGTCCCATAGAAGTTTACTGCACTCCCTATCAAGATTTGGGGCCCTGTAAATCACACCCAAAATTAGTTTTTCTCGGCCCTCGAGAAGCTGTAACCAAACAGATTCAGTGGCTGACGCTTCTAATTTTATATCTTGTCTAACACAACAATTTAAATTGTCTCTGACATACATCGCTACTCCACCACCCTTCCTGTTGACCCTGTCAGTGTGGAATAATTTATAGCCTTGTATGTGACATTCAGAGGGCATCTCTCTATCTTTCAGATTGAGCCAGGTCTCTGTTATAGCAATAATATCTATGTTTCCTGCACTTGCAATTAATCTTAGCTCATCTATCTTATGTCTTACACTCCTGCTATTAGTATAGTAAACCCTAAGGGAGCTAGTCTCTTGCTGCCCTCTGCTGTCCCCCTTTGTTTGCTGACCTGATCTATTGTCTTTATTTATAACTTCATGCTGAATGCCTTTTATACATTTACTGTTTCCAACCCTAGTGTTGCAACCTGCTTGTTTCCCACACACACCCATACCTCTATCTTCTGTCAGTTTAAAACCATAGGCATTTCACCAATGGCCTTCTCAATTGAGTTTGCAAGTGCTACAACCCCAGCCCCAGAGAGATGTACCCCATCCCTTGCATACATATCATGTTTGCCATAAAAGCTGTTCCAGTTGTCAATGAATGGGATTGCAAGTTCCTTGCAGTATCTTTCTAGCCAGCAATTTACACCAATTGCCATAGACAACCATTCATTTGCTACTCCCCTTCTAGGCAAGATGCTACATATGATTGGGACCCCTCCCTTAGACTTAATGAAATCTATAGCTGACTTGTACTTATCTAGCAGCTCTTCTCTCCTACCCTTCCCAATATCATTTCCACCAGCACTGAGGTAGATAATGGGCTTTTTCCCATTACCTGACATGATATTATCCAGCCTGTTAACTATGTCCCCAACACCAGCTCCAGGGAAGCACACCCTATCTCTCATCTTCTTATTCCTATTACAAAAAGCACGGTCAGTATATCTTACCTGAGAGTCACCAACCACAAGAATGCGCTTACCTCTGTTAGCAGGGGCAGTAGTACCCTTACCTTCACTGGCCACTGAAGTACATTCATCCTGAAGAACAGAGAAGCGATTTCCTACCTTCAGATCTTCACTCTTAACTTTCCTTATTCTGATTCTCCTCCCATTACTGGGAACCACTCGCCACTTGTAGCAGGTGCTGGACTGCACCTCACTGCTGGTAGCCATTGCTACCTCCCCACCTACAGCCTCCTCACAGAGAGAGACAGACTGCACCTCACTGCTAGAAGCCTCATTCCCCACAACTCCAGCCACCTCACACTCTCTCCCAGACCCATTGAGGTAGACCTTCAGCCTCTTAATCTCCTCCTGGAGAAGCAAGACCTCCTCCTTCAACTCTCCAACCTCAATTTTTAGAACACTGCAGAAGCAAGCCATGGTTTGTAACTGTCCACGTTAATCCCCAAAGCAGCTCAGGGTCTGTGACCTCACGTGACGACTGACCACTGACCACTGACCACTGACCACTGACCTAGTACTTTTTGCTTCCTTGCCAAACTTCCCCATGAAGCAAAGCAGAATGCTTGATTCTTGCTGTCTTAAACATAGACAACAATGTACACTATCTTTACCATGGTAATAAAGTGGGAGCAGGATTTTCCTTAATTGTCCTGCTAAGGTAAGAGATGGACTGTCTCTTATTAACTACACTTTACAACACTGGACTCTTGCAAGGAGCGGCGGTCGCTTGACCACGTCACAAACTCGTATTGCATCTTGGATCAATTACTTGCTGTAGCAGTAAACAAGATGTTTGCCCCTTCTGAGAGGGCTGGGCCCCTCAGGGCTGAAAGGGGCTGAAAGGGGCTGAAGGGGGCTGATACCCCCTCCTGAAAAAAATTTCTCCACAAAAACAGTTAAACAGCTTTCAGCAACCTGCCATTTATCTCATACACTTAAAGCAGCCGCCATATTGTTTCCCTGTTAACTCTGTCATACATTCGTTTTAAATCCACAAATACAATAAACAGTTTTCGTACTTAAAAAATACAGAATTTCTCACTTTTATATTTCAGCGTAATTACCTGATCCATACGTCCCCTTCCCTTCTTAAAGTCTTTTTTGTTTTCCTATAAACCATCCATCTACAACCATCTATCTACAACCATCTAGCTACAACCATCTATCTACAACCATCTATCTACAACCATCTATCTACAACCATCTATCTACAACCATCTACAACCATCTATCTACAACCATCTATCTACAACCATCTATCTACAACCATCTATCTACAACCATCTATCTACAACCATCTATCTACAATAGTTCACTTTCGAAAACAATTCCGTTGTACACAGTACACGGAATACTCAGCAGATTTATTCCCCTATAATTCTTACACTCTTTCTCGCTTCCTTTCCACTTATACATAAGGGCGAAATGACAGTAGTTTGTTGGATTATGTATTGGTAGATAAAAGACTGCTGAGTAGACTTCAGGATGTACATATTTATAGAGGGGCCACAGATATATCAGATCACTTTCTAGTTGTAGCTACACTGAGAGTAAAAGGTAGATGGGATACAAGGAGAATAGAAGCGTCAGAGAAGAGAGAGATGAAGGTTTATAAACTAAAAGAGGAGGCAGTTAGGGTAAGATATAAACAGCTATTGGAGGATAGATGGGCTAATGAGACCATAGGCAATGGGGTCGAAAAGGTATGGGGTAGGTTTAAAAATGTAGTGTTAGAGTGTTCAGAAGTTTGTGGTTACAGGAAAGTGGGTGCGGGAGGGAAGAGGAGCGATTGGTGGAATGATGATGTAAAGAGAGTAGTAAGGGAGAAAAAGTTAGCATATGAGAAGTTTTTACAAAGTAGAAGTGATGCAAGGAGGGAAGAGTATATGGAGAAAAAGAGAGAGGTTAAGAGAGTGGTGAAGCAATGTAAAAAGAGAGCAAATGAGAGAGTGGGTGAGATGTTATCAACAAATTTTGTTGAAAATAAGAAAAAGTTTTGGAGTGAGATTAACAAGTTAAGGAGCGTTAGTCGACTGGTGTGGGTCGCATCCTGGGACACTGACCTAAGGAGGCCTGGTCACAGACCGGGCCGCGGGGGCGTTGACCCCCGGAACTCTCTCCAGATAAACTCCATAAGCCTAGAGAACAAATGGATTTGTCAGTTAAAAATAGGAGAGGAGAGTTATTAAATGGAGAGTTAGAGGTATTGGGAAGATGGAGGGAATATTTTGAGGAATTGTTAAATGTTGATGAAGATAGGGAAGCTGTGATGTCGTGTAAAGGGCAAGGAGGAATAACATCTTGTAGGAGTGAGGAAGAGCCAGTTGTGAGTGTGGGGGAAGTTCGTGAGGCAGTAGGTAAAATGAAAGGGGGTAAGGCAGCCGGGATTGATGGGATAAAGATAGAAATGTTAAAAGCAGGTGGGGATATAGTTTTGGAGTGGTTGGGTGCAATTATTTAATAAATGTATGGAAGAGGGTAAGGTACCTAGGGATTGGCAGAGAGCATGCATAGTTCCTTTGTATAAAGGCAAAGGGGACAAAAGAGAGTGCAAAAATTATAGGGGGATAAGTCTGTTGAGTATACCTGGTAAAGTGTATGGTAGAGTTATTATTGAAAGAATTAAGAGTAAGACGGAGAATAGGATAGCAGATGAACAAGGAGGCTTTAGGAAAGGTAGGGGGTGCGTGGACCAGGTGTTTACAGTGAAACATATAAGTGAACCATACCCCCGGCCGGGATTGAACGGGCGGTCATAGAGTCTCTATGACCGCGGGTTCACTCCCGGCCGGGGGTATGGTTTGTTTGCAATCGTGTCATTACGATTTCTTGAGTCAAACATATAAGTGAACAGTATTTATATAAGGCTAAAGAGGTCTTTGTGGCATTTATGGATTTGGAAAAGGCGTATGACAGGGTGGATAGGGGGGCAATGTGGCAGATGTTGCAGGTGTATGGTGTAGGAGGTAGGTTACTGAAAGCAGTGTAGAGTTTTTACGAGGATAGTGAGGCTCAAGTTAGAGTATGTAGGAAAGAGGGAAATTATTTCCCAGTAAAAGTAGGCCTTAGACATGGATGTGTGATGTCACCGTGGTTGTTTAATATATATATATAGATGGGGTTGTAAGATAAGTAAATGCGAGGGTCTTGGCAAGAGACGTGGAGTTAAAAGATAAAGAATCACACATAAAGTGGGAGTTGTCACAGTTGCTCTTTGCTGACGACACTGTGCTCTTGGGAGATTCTGAAGAGAAGTTGCAGAGATTGGTGGATGAATTTCGTAGGGTGTGCAAAAGAAGAAAATTAAAAGTGAATACAGGAAAGAGTAAGGTAATGAGGATAACAAAAAGATTAGGTGATGAAAGATTGGATATCAGATTGGAGGGAGAGAGTATGGAGGAGGTGAATGTATTCAGATATTTGGGAGTGGATGTGTCAGCGGATGGGTCTATGAAAGATGAGGTGAATCATAGAATTGATGAGGGGAAAAGGGTGAGTGGTGCACTTAAGAGTCTGTGGAGAAAAAGAACTTTGTCCTTGGAGGCAAAGAGGGGAATGTATGAGAGCATAGTTTTACCAACGCTCTTATATGAGTGTGAAGCATTGGTGATGAATGTTGCAGCGAGGAGAAGGCTGGAGGCAGTGGAGATGTCATGTCTGAGGGCAATGTGTGGTGTGAATATAATGCAGAGAATTCGTAGTTTGGAAGTTAGGAGGAGGTGCGGGATTACCAAAACTGTTGTCCAGAGGGCTGAGGAAGGGTTGTTGAGGTGGTTCGGACATGTAGAGAGAATGGAGCGAAACAGAATGACTTCAAGAGTGTATCAGTCTGTAGTGGAAGGAAGGCAGGGTAGGGGTCGGCCTAGGAAAGGTTGGAGGGAGGGGGTAAAGGAAGTTTCGTGTGCGAGGGGCTTGGACTTCCAGCAGGCATGCGTGAGCGTGTATGATAGGAGTAAATGGAGACAAATGGTTTTTTAATACGTGACGTGCTGTTGGAGTGTGAGCAAAGTAACATTTATGAAGGGGTTCAGGGAAACCGGCAGGCCGGACTTGAGTCCTGGAGATGGGAAGTACAGTGCCTGCACTCTGAAGGAGGGGTGTTAATGTTGCAGTTTAAAAACTGTAGTGTAAAGCACCCTTCTGGCAAGACAGTGATGGAGTGAATGATGGTGAAAGTTTTTCTTTTTCGGGCCACCCTGCCTTGGTGGGAATCGGCCAGTGTGATAATAATAAATAATAATGTTGTCAGCCAGTCCTCAGGTACCTCCCTTCTTTTGTACATAAATAAAAACGAAAACAACTCCAAAACTATGTTCCCAGCTGTCCTCGTCTTATTTTCCCCTAATACTTTACCTTCTATTATCCTTCCCACTAACTCACACTCACCTCTGGCTCCTTTCTCTCATATCTGATTCTATTTCTCTCTGCCCAATGCATGAAATCAAAGCCTTGTTTTTATCAATAGTGTTTAAAACACATGTGCTACAGTTAGGTATTTTTATTGTCAACAATAAAGCTACTTAACTGCTGCTTGTGTGTCTTAATCATTAAACTGTCAGTATTTTATACTATTTTCAACATCAGCAATGTTCAATAAGCTCTTAAAAACATTTTGTTAGTTTCGTTCTTACCTGTCTCGAAGCTTTCCCTGAGCTACTAGTATTTGTGTACACCAGCCGACTAAACCCTGAGGGAACCCACACTTCGTGTTCGCCTTGGGGATCACTTATTTTTAATGCTTAATACTACGTTTCAGAGCGGCTTTACGAATTTTCAGCCATTTTTCCCCTTACAGCTATACTATATGTTTGCCTTCGAACTACACCCTGGGGCCATGCTGTATGCTCGTCCTAAGGGCCACTAAGGGACCACACGCTAATCACTCTCCATCATGGACGCCAAAGTCCCCGCGCTGGCCCAACCATTCTAATGTGGCCTCACCATTCCAGTGTGGCCACACCATTCCAGAGTGGCCACAGCACCTAAAGTGATAATAACACGCCACACAGTCTGTCCTCAGGTCACTCTTAAGAAAAGCCGGACGCAACAACAGTGTTTAGCCTGAGTGATCCACATCACAGACTTATTTAACGACGCTTCTGTCGACTCGTTGTTGTGACGTTAATTTGCATTTTGCGAGACTTCTTTATGAAGATGAGAGTGAACGCTCATGCTAACTACTGGCTTCACCGTGATATTATCAATGATATTTTCTGATAAGTGTCTGTGGCTAGAGTTAGTAACTGTTTGTAGTTATCTGAATAAAACTCTGCTTGTGGTGTCTCCTCTGATTATTATTATTATTATTATTATTATTATTATTATTTATTATTTTTATTGTACTATTATTGTTGTTATATATTTACTATTTGTATATAATAATAATAATAATAATAATAATAATAATAATAATAATAATAATAATAATAATTATTATTATTATTATTATTATTATTGGTGTTCTTGTTGTTGTTGTTATATCTTTATTTCTACATGTACAAGAAGTACAGGCCTACCTGACATCAATATAGAAAGCCGCTTGTTATGCAAAGCATTTCGGGCAATTGAGGTCAATTTTGTCCCAGGATGCGACCCACACCAGACGTCTAACACTCAGATGTTATTATTATAGTTGTTGTTATATAATTATTACTAATATACAATTATTTTTATTATATTTTTTATTATTATTATTATTATTATTATTATTATTATTATTATTATTCACTTTCTCTCATTTTAACTTTCATTTTCAAACATATATTCTTCACATAACTGATGTTTAAGTCCTACATAATTTAGTTATTCTCTTTGCCCAGGTTCACCAAAAAGTGAAGGGATACCTGTGTATCTTGTTGCGAGTTGCATCCTGGGGACGGGCATCATTCTCTACCAACGCAATCTTGAGAAGTGATGAGTTTGGGAAGTGACTGACGAACATGCGTTATTATGCTACAAAAAAGAACTTTCATCTAAGTATTCTAATAGCAAGTTGATTCAAATGTACAGAAAGTTAATTGCGTGCCTGGTAGTGCATGGGATGGTTGTAGGTGTCTGGTAGTGCATGGGATGGTTGTAGGTGTCTGGTAGTGCATGGGATGGTTGTAGGTGTCTGGTAGTGCATGGGATGGTTGTAGGTGTCTGGTAGTTCATGGGATGGTTGTAGGTGTCTGGTAGTGCATGGGATGGTTGTAGGTGTCTGGTAGTGCATGGGATGGTTGTAGGTGCCTGGTAGTGCATGGGATGGATGAAGGTGTCTGGTAGTGCATGGGATGGTTGTAGGTGTCTGGTAGTGCATGGGATGGTTGTAGGAGGTGCCTGGTAGTGCATGGGATGGTTGTAGGAGGTGCCTGGTAGTGAATGGGATGGTTGTAGGAGGTGCCTGGTAGTGCATGGGGTGGTTGTAGGAGGTGTCTGGTAGTGCATGGGATGGTTGTAGGTGTCTGGTAGTGCATGGGATGGTTATAGGAGGTGTCTGGTAGTGCATGGGATGGTTGTAGGAGGTGTCTGGATAGTGCATGGGATGGTTGTAGGAGGTGTCTGGTAGTGCATAGGGAGGTGTTTGTTAAGGGTAGGTGCCTGGTAGTGCATGGGATGGTTGTAGGAGGTGCCTGGTAGTGCATGGGATGGTTGTAGGAGGTGCCTGGTAGTGCATGGGATGGTTGTAGGTGCCTGGTAGTGCATGGGATGGTTGTAGGTGCCTGGTAGTGCATGGGATGGTTGTAGGAGGTGTCTGGTAGTGCATGGGATTTTGGTTGTAGGAGGGGGGGTGCTCTGGTAGTGCATGGGATGGTTGTAGGAGGTGTCTGGTAGTGCATGGGATGGTTAGGAGGTGTCTGGTAGTGCATGGGATGATTGTAGGTGTCTGGTAGTGCATGGGATGGTTGTAGGAGGTGTCTGGTAGTGCATGGGATGGTTGTAGGAGGTGTCTGGTAGTGCATGGGATGGTTGTAGGAGGTGTCTGGTAGTGGATGGGATGGTTATGGAAGTGTCTGGTAGTGCATGGGATGGTTGTAGGAGGTGTTTGATAGTGCATGGGATGGTTGTAGGAGGTGTCTGGTAGTGCATGGGATGGTTGTAGGAGGTGTCTGGTAGTGCATGGGATGGTTGTAGGAGGTGTCTGGTAGTGCATGGGATGGTTATGGAGTGTCTGGTAGTGCATGGGATGGTTGTAGGAGGTGTCTGGTAGTGCATGGGATGGTTGTAGGAGGTGTCTGGTAGTGCATGGGATGGTTGTAGGAGGTGTCTGGTAGTGCATGGGATGGTTGTAGGAGGTGTCTGGTAGTGCATGGGATGGTTATGAGGAGGTGTCTGGTAGTGCATGGGATGGTTGTAGTGTCTGTAGTGCCATGGGATGGTTGTAGGGAGGTTTCGGTAGTGCATGGGATGGTTGTAGGAGGTGCCTGGTAGTGCATGGGATGGCTGTAGGAGATGTCTGGTAGTGCATGGGATGGTTGTATATGTAGTTCATGGGATGGTTGTAGGGGGTGTCTGGTAGTGCATGGGATGATGCAGGTGTCTGGTAGTGCATGGGATGGTTGTAGGAGGTGTCTTGTAGTGCATGGGATGTTGTAGGTGTCTGGTAGTGCATGGGATGGTTGTAGTAGGTATCTCGTACTGTATGGGATGGTTGTAGGTGTTTTATCCTAGTGCATGGGATGGTTGTAGGTGTCTGGTAGTGCATGGGGTGGTTGTAGGTGTCTTGTAAGTGCACGGAGGGTTGTAGGAAGTTTCTTGTAGGGCATGTGATGGTTGTAGAAAGTGTTTTGTAGTGCATGGGGTGCTGTAGGTGTCTGGGAGCGATGGGTGGTTGTAGGATTTTTCTTGTAGGCATGGGATGGTTTGGTGTTGACCTAGTCATGGATGGTTTAGGGTCGGGATTTGGAAAGGTTTGGGGGGAGGT
>NC_069405.1:90707288-90734011 GCF_026875155.1 Cherax quadricarinatus | reverse complement strand
TTGTTAGAGAATAAAGTAGGGAACAGGATGAAGTTGGGCCATCTGTGGGCCAGCTTTTTGTTTTTTTTTAAGATTTTTATTCGTTGACATTATGCTGTAGAGTGCATACTCGAGTCTCCTGGGTATATATGTCTCAGTGGAGTGATGTTCGGGAAAAGGGTACAACCAGAGTGAAGTTGTGTTTCTCCCCGTTTGGGGCTGAAAGCTTGTTTCCGCTGTCCTTAAAGTGGACCCAAAAGTGTGGTACTTTGACAATTTTGGGCCTTGTACATAATAGAAAGGCCACCCACATCCCCCTGGTTAAAGGTCTGCTAAATGAAGATTATCCAGGAGGGTCCAGGCAAAGATGGGGCGGCTTGTTGTTCTCTACTTTGTCAAGCAGTCACAGATGAGAGGGGGGGGGGAGGCAAACCAAGAAATGGAGCTACTCAAGGTTGTGAGCATACTTTTCCCCGTACAGAATCTTGCAACCCCCTATGTAAAGCAGATCGAGATAGGCGAAGGCTGTAAGCTTCCTGGCCCCTTTGCCCCTTTATGTGTGCCGTGAAGGTTCTCTGTACATTTCTAGGTCAGCAATTTTTGCCTTAAAAGGTGTTTAGTGTGCAACAATTTTCCCAGCCTAGATAGAAAAGGCCCTAAAGTGTCATAGGGGTTTTGGCATCCCTGTTTTAAAGGTTCTCTTACCCATCCCGTCATTTTTCTAGAGAAGCGATTGTACAATGTTATGGCCCTTGAAGTAAAAACCCTCGACTGATCCTCCAAGTTTTTGACTTTAGTTTTTTCCCCTTATTTTGTGGCTGGAATTTGTTTTATACTTGATGAAGGTTTAATTTCCCTCTTTTTACCCTCGGAGAAATTAAATTTTTCCCCTCGTTGAATTCATTTTTGTTTTTTCGCAGCCTTTTGAAAGATTTGGTTGATTCGCCTGGAGCCTTGCAGTGTCTGCAATGGAAGACACTGTCATGCGGGATTTGGGTGTCATCTACAAAGGAAGAAGGTGCGTGGCTGAATTTGTTGTCAGTATGAGGATGAGAGTGGGAGCGAGTCTGTGCTTGCGGAACAGAGCTTTTCCCCGTACCCGCCTGACTTTACTCTTTTGACTACTACTTTTTGTGTTTGTTTGTGGGGAATTGATCCATCTACCAATTTTTCCCTGTTATTCCTTTTAGCAGATTTTGTGCGCTGTTACCCCCTGGTCAATTGTCGAAGGCTTTTGCAAAATCTGTATATTCGTTGCATCTTTTTTTCAGTGCTTAGGACCAGTCAGACAGGGACGACCCGCTCTAAAAATATTTGCCCCGGGTTGGAACTGATGGGTATCTAGATGGGTGGCAAACTTTCTTCTTAGGCCCCTTAAAGATTTTTATATACGGGGGTGTTGTATATTTGGGCTGTAGTTCTTTGTATTGCTTTATGCCCCCCCTTTTTGGGTGGGGCTATGTCTGTTTTTTTAATAACTGTGGGGCAAACCCAGTGTTCATGCTCCCTCTCAAGGATGGTAAAGGCTTGTGATAGGGGGTTCTTGCAGTTCTTGATGAACACGGGGGTTCCCCGAGTTGGGCCCCGGGGCAGAGTGATGGGCATGCCCCTTATCGCCTGTTTGAAGTCATTTTTGGGGTCAGGATAACATCAGATGGCTTGTGTTTTTTCCAAATTCTGTGGTCTCTCAAAAAAATTCATTTAGATCTTCGCTCTCGTCTGGTTAGCGGCTTGCTAAAAACTGAGTCATACTGGGATTTGAGTAGCTCACTCTTTTCCTTGCTGTCATCTGTGTAGGACCATCTTGTTTAAGTAGGGGCCATACTGGACGTTGTTCTCGACTTTGATTTGGCAAAGAAAAGAAATACTTTGGGTTTTCTTTCGATTTCATTTACGGCTTTTAGTTCTTCCCCGATTCCTGACCCTATAAGAGTCCTTTGCTTTAGTTCGATGTTTGCTATTTCTTGACAGTGTCTCCTTACTCATTTCAGATTATTGGCCTCTTTTAGCCGCTCTGTTATTCTTTTCCGTCCCCTGTAAGAGGAGAGTCCTGTCTCTCTATATTTTACAACTACTACTACTTTTTCTTAAAGGAATATGCCCTCAGCATACTTTCGAGTTGCCACAGAGTTAATCTGTTTTTAGGCATAATTTGGGGGTGAAATATATTAGCAAACTTCTATGTAAAAACAAAAACTAGAAAAAAAAAAAAATAAAAACTATAACAGTTGGGGCCAAAATACAGAATGCCTCATACAAAATATCCCAGCTTTTAGTGATAAACTAAAACACTGATTATAGATACACAAATGAATAATCGCCACCTACTATAACAGGAGACTTCAACATCAACCTTGGCCTAACATGACCAACCTGTTACTGACTTCGTTACAATATGATCAATACACTCTCATACCCGCAATTACAAAAAACCAACAAGACTGAGACGAGTGTGACCATAATTGACCATATATGGACAAACATACTAGCCCCACCTTAAAGCGGGGATAATCATGGGACAACACTATGACCACTACCAACTTTCCTCCTCACAAACATTTGTAAACAACCAATGAAATATAATAAGTTCTCATTTCGACTCCATGATTCGTCAATAAGAAATTTCATATAACTACCTCATTTGACTGGCCTACAAATTTTTTCAATGCCTTTTGTTTTCAATGAATGGGTAGAATTTTTAATCAAAATACATGCTATGTAACAAACTTGCCCCAAAAAAACTAAACGTCCCAATAAAGATTAAGTCCCCATGGTTTACCCAAAAAACTTTCAAAAAGATCAGTGATACGAAACATCAATTAAAAATAATTTTAAGGAGGTAATAATAAAAATGTTGCCCTCGCCAATTTAATCAGAAATTAAGAACTATATTATTCAAAATGTTCACCAAAACGAGAGCAAAAAAGCCCTGGAAAAGCACACAAGATCCTGTGCACCAAAAAAACAAAACTAGTAATACTGTACTAAAAAACCCAAATGAACCGAAACTCCAGCCTATTGATACAGCTCAAGATAAATGGAAACTTTTTAACATTCATCTACCTACGAAAGAGCCCACTGAGGTTATTATTTTAAACCAAAAAAAAAACAAATAGGAAATATGCTCAAGTACCACCACTATGTAAAACGAGCGGTCCTTTCACCCCCTTTTTACATTAATTTTAACAAATTCTAAAAAACCAAACACTTTCCGGGCATCACTCAAACTTTCAAGGTTTACACCAATACACAAAGGTGGTGACCCAACAGGTAATGTTTTTCAGGTATCACAAATACAGTTACATGATTATCTAGTAGCATACATGGCCCGGTGGTAAAGCTTTCCCTTTACACGGGGGGGTCTGGGTTTTGATTCCCAGCCAGGGTAGAAACATTGGGGGTGTTTTTTAACAGGTTGTCTATGTTACCTATCAGTAAAGTAATTTCCCGGGTATTAGTGGGGCTGGTGTGGTCGCATCCTGGGACAAAACGACCTAATTTGCGGGGAAATGCCCGTTAACAAGGGGGTTTCTTATAGGTATGTTGATGTTTTTTTTGGATTATTATTGGGCTTCTTTTTATATTTTTATTGAAAAACCACATACATGGTACATCAATATGCTCAAACACAGTTTCCAAAGACGTAGAACAAATAGAAGATATCATACACCAAACCCCAGGTTACAACCCCCCCCCCCCAAAAAAAACAAAAAAAAAGATGCAGTTGCTGAACACTCACCACAATGTCTGATGGATACTCCTCTCCCCCTCCCCACCTAAATACTTCTAGTTCTTAACAATTCTAGATAAAATAAAACAGCCCACACCCCAGTTGGCTGCCATTATACCTATGCTTTTAGAAACACACACAAGAATGAAAACACCACCACATGGTCCATGTGTAACATGATGATATACTGGTGAATATAAGAAAAAGTTTCTTAACAGAAAACACCTAAAGTAACAATGGGCCGAGTTATGTGCACACAAAGGCCCACCCATCACAGGTTGATGCTGCCAAACACCAGGAAGGGCTCGCAGGCCCCAAGAAAAACTAGTAAGTACCTTCACCCATATACCGGGCTCACCTTAAGGCACAAGGCGCCTGTGGCCGCCACACATTCATTCTGTCATGACCATCACGCAATGAACATATCCAATCACTCACGGCTGTTCTTGTTGCTTGTTATTGCGCGTGTGATTCATTACACCACACCACGTGAAGCCACGTATTATACAATTATATTAGCTTCCAAATGGTACCAGCACACATTCCTATTACCTGGAGTTTCCTGGAGAGAGAGTTCGGGGGTCAACGCCCCCGCCGGCCCGGTCTGTGACAGGCCTCCTAGTGGTCAGAAGCCTGATCAACAGGCTGTTATGGTGGCTGCACGCAAACCAACGTACGAGCCACAGCCCGGCTGGTCATCCCCCCCCCCCCTCCAAACGCACACCACACCAGCAGGCAAAGCCCGACTGCATCCATCCCCTGAGCAATGTCTACGCTTCCTACAATTTGGAGCAGAGTGCTCACCGTTAATTCGCGGTATAACCCACAGAAGAAAATTTACTCCTCACCTATGCCCATATATACTCTATTTCTTGCACATGCTCCCAATACATCGTCGATGCCAATACACGCTTGTGCACCTCCGCTTCTGACCCCCCATATGCTCCAGGCTACGTATACGTAATCTACCATCACGGGGCCAGTCGCATGTGGAAAATATTTTATTTCGAAGTTTATAGGGCCTTAATAGGTGTTTAATGTGTGATGTTGGTCAAAAAAATGTATTTGAAAAGGGAAGAGAAGAGAACCAATAGGGAAACCTCTGCGCTGTGCCGGTGGGCAGCAGAGGGGAGGCCCTAGACAGGGGATTCAGGAGTCTCGGGGATATATTGCCGGGTGGAGTGTGCTAGTTAGCCTGTTAACATGGAACCAGGAAATTGGCAGTTCTGACAGTCAAACCGTGATTAGTGGTCCCCTTCATAATAGGAAGTTTTGGTTATACTGTTCCTAAGAAGAGTGAAGGAAACTAAAGGGGACCACTTAACCAGGTCGGTAAAATAAATAGTGGGGGTTGCCAAGCCTGGGTACGACGGGGGGCACACCATGACGGTGTTCAGGGTAAGATTACCGACTATTTAATCAATGCTCACGGAGCTCTGATCCTAATGGAGGCGTCCTCTAATTTACCTGGAGTTTACCTGGGAGAGAGTTCCGGGGGTCAAACGCCCCCGCGGCCGGTCTGAGACAGGCACTCCTGGTGGATTCAGAGGGCTCCTGATCAACCAGGCTGTTGTGCTGGCTGCACGACAAACCAACATACGAGGCACAGCCGGGTGATCCGGAACTGACTTTATGTGCTTGTCCAGTGCAGCTGAAGACTGCCGGGGTCTGTTGGTAATACCCCGTATGTGTTATGCTGGGAGGGCAGTGAACAGTCTCTCGGGCCCCTGACCACTTATTGTATGGTCTCTTAACGTGCTAGTGACACCCCTGCTTTTTCATTGGGGGGATGGCTGCATCGTCTGCCAAGTTTTTGTCTTTCGTAAGAGTGATTTTCGTGTGCAAGTCGGGTACTAGTCCCTCTAGGATTTTCCAGGTGTATATAATCATGTATCTCTCCCTCCTGCGTTCCAGGGAAATCACAGGTTTAGGAACCTCAAGCTCTCCCAATAATTGAGGTGTTTTATCTCCGTTATTGCGCGCCGTGAAGTTCTCCTGTACATTTTCTAGGTCGGCAATTCACCTTGCATTGAACAGGTGCTGTTAGTGATGCAGCAATATTCCAAGCCTAGATAGAACAAGTGGGACCTGATGGTGTCATCATGGGCTGGCCTCCCTAGTTTTGAAGGTTCTCATTTATCCATCCTGTCTTTTTTCTGAGCAGATGCGATTGATACAATGTTGGTCCTTGAAGGTGAGATCCTCCGACATGTCACTCCCAGGTCTTTGACGTTGGTGCTTTCGCTATATTTTGTGGCCAGGAATTTGTTTTGTATTGATGAAGATTTAATTTCCTCATGTTTACCATATTGAGGAATTGAAATTTTCATCATTTGAACTTCATATTGTTTTCTGCAGCCCACTGACAGATTTGGTTGATGTCTGCCTGGAGCTTTGCAGTGTTGCAATGGAAGACACAGTCATGCAGATTCGGGTGGTCATCTGCCAAGGAGACACTGTGCTGTGGCTGACATCCTTGTTCTATGTCGGATATAAGGATGAGGAACAAGATGGGGAGCGAGATGTACTGTGCCTTTGTGGAACAGAGCTTTCACAGTAGCTGCCTCGGAACATTTACTCTGTTGACGACTACTCTCCAGTTTCTGTTAGTGAGGAAATTATAGATCCATCGACCGACTTTTCCTGTTATCCTTTAGCACGCATTTTGTGCGCTATTACCGCCATGGTCACACTTGTCGAAGGCTTTTGCAAAGTCTGTATATATTTACATCTGCATTCTTTTTGTCTTCTAGTTGCATTTTAGGACCTTGTCGTAGTGGTCTAATAGTTGTGACAGACTGAGCGGACATGTTTCTAAACCATGTTGTCCCTGGGTGTTGTAACTGATGGGTTTCTAGATGCGTGGTGATCTTGCTTCTTAGGACCCTGTCAAAGATTTTTATGATATGGGATGTTTGTGCTATTGGTCTGTAGTTCTTTGCTGTTGCTTTACTGCCCCCTTTGTGGAGTGGGGCTATGTCTGTTGTTTTTAGTAACTGTGGGACGACCCCCGTGTACATGCTCCCTCTCCATAGATGGAAAAGGGCTCGTGAAGGGGCTTATGCAATTCTGATGGAACACGAGTTCCAGGAGTCTGGCCTGGGGCCAGAGTGCCATGGGCATGTCATTTATCGCCTGTTCGAAGTCATTTGGCGTCAGGATAACATCGGATAACATCGGATAGGCTGTGTAAAATTCACGAGACGTTAAGTCGTCTTGAGAATTGTAGTGAAATCAGTGATAATAACACTAATTTAAGGAATGGTTGAAGTGATATGAGCCGCCATTCCCCGAGTGAGTGAGCACGTGTTAACCTCGTGGATTCGGTCCCGAGGATCGTGGAGGTTTTACGGAGTCACGGCTCCTAAACCGGGACAAACCAATGGATACCTCATCCTGCTGGAATAAGAACCGTATCATTGTAGCAGGACATCGAAATGAGATGGTGGATGGAGGAAATAAGGAGCATCAACCACCTACAGTTAAGTAACCTTTCTAGTTATAGCAAACTGATACTGGCCAGTGGGTGATCCAGCTACATCAAGTGACCACCAGAGAAAATCTGGTAAGCGGTAGTCTCGTTATGTTCACGTGTTACTCCATCCCACTTTTTCCTTCAGTCAATAATATAATCCATACAGTCCACAACTAATTAATAGCGCCGTATTTGTGGATGCTTTCGCGCCCACTTCTATATGGTCCCCTACTAGGATAGATTTGGATAAGATTTGTGAGATCGAAGGAGCCCCACCTTGACGGGCGACCAGTGGTGCTTAAGTTTTCTCACACATCTAACGTGGGTAATATATAATAATAATAAATAATCTTTATTTACTACAAGTATATGTACATGGTAACAGTCTAGCTGACAACCAATGAATACTACTACATAGAAAAAGCCAACTTGTTATGCTGAGCATCTGGGCGCAAATTAGGTCAGTGTTTCCCAGGATGCGACCCACACCAGTCGACTAACACCAGGTACCCATTTTACTGATGGGGAACATAGAAAACAGGTGGAAGAAACACACCCAATGTTTCTACTCTGGCTGGAATCGAACCCAGGCCCTCGCCGTGTGAAGCGAGAGCGTTAAACCTCTCATAAGATACCAGATATATAAGAATTTCTAAAATTTGCTTGTAACAAGATATATTTGAACTATAGGTATGGAGATATAAATCCATATGTATTCATGTTAACCCCTTGGGGCCTAGTTCCTTGGCCTTTTGTGTATCCATATGCTCTCGCGCTACCGTCCACAGGATGGATATGGGGTGCACAATAAACTAGCCACTTCGGTGGCAAAATCTAATGAGATTACTTGTAGGAATGTAATGTTGAGGTACATGCAAGTGATTTAATTTCCACATATGCCCGATGGTCCTTCCTCAACCGGATATAATGAGTGAAAATTACTTAATTGAATTAATTACTTAATAATTAAGTGACAGATTGAAGGAAGTGGGTATAGGGTACACAAATTTAATCGATTGTGTGGTGGATGATAATTAGCCCAATTAATTGCTAGCACATGTGTGGATAGAATTTATAGAAGAGTAAAGTGCAAGCCCAATTACTCTTAATAAAGCGTTCTACTTAAGTTGGTATAAATCGGTGATTAGTAATTCTATAACCATGACTGGATCTGATGGAGTTAATGTGGCTGACAAGTCCATGGATTTTAGGATTTAATGAATCAAGAAACTGTGAACCCTAATGAATTAAAGTTATATTTAGATTCTTTAGAGAGTAGATTTGAGTGGTACAAATTGTGGTTTAAAGACTGTGAAAGAGATCTGCTGGTGAATTATGCAGATGGAAAGGAAATGAATGGTTTAATTAGCCAGTATTATGAACTGGAAGAAAATTTGTCCTGTACAAGTAAGGCTTTGAATAAATTAAAGGGTGTAAACCAGGCAGTTGAGCAACCTATTAATGCAAAAGATGTGTTTGCCAAAACCTCCAGAGCACGATCTGGAGGAGATCAGACGAGGTCGGCAAGAATTAATTGTTCAATTGCAGACCAGTCAACCAAACAATTCTAAGGAGATAACACATAATGACTCTGAGATATCTATCAAGTCTCACAAAGGGAAAAATAATCCCAGTGGTAATAATAATAATTAAGGGCTACATAGGCACATATCAAGTGACAGGAATCAGTAATAGTGGTTCCTCACATCAAGGTAAGAGGAATAAGTACCTCAGTAAGGGTAACCCGGTTGATAAGAGGTCAGGCAAAGAAAAGAGAGACTGTCTCTTCTGCAAGGGTACTCATTTCTCTAAGAATTGTGATACCCATAATTCATGGGATGTTAAAGTGGAAAGAATGGAAGAACTTGACAGATGTATCAGGTGTCTAGGCAATCATAATGTAAAGGATTGTCATGCCAAATTGAACAGTTGCTATCAATGCAACAAGGGAAGGCACCATATAGTTATGTCCGAGGTTGTATGTAATTCTAATAAGAATGGTGGCAATAATGATAATGTTAATAACCTTGACACTACAGTGGCTAATGTAAAGATTGCAGCTAATGTTAATAATATTGGCCTAGCTGAGGTGGCCTTACCGGTGTTGGATGTAATAATTCAGGATAAGGGGCATAAATCCAAAACTATGCGACGTCACTTTCCTCAACACTGGTACGGGCCATGTAATATATGGCAGACTACCTCGTAGTAATAATTAATGACTAGAGGAAGTTGTAAATACAGTCACGGTGTGTCTTACTCATGAAAGGTCAACCCAGTACAAGTATTCTTTTATCGAGGATGATGTTGAACCAGTCTAATTTATGGGAGCTGGACAGCATAGGGATTAATGTAAATGAGGAAAGTCCAAATGATTCCATTACCTTTGTAAATTGTGAGTTCATTACCTTTGTAACTTGCTCAGCTATCAAAACTTGGAGGCCCAGTCCCTGGACTCATTATGTACCTCTGTAATCTTTTGACTACCGCCCACAGGATGGGTATGGGGTGCATAATAAAGATATTAAACTAACAAATGATTCCTTTGCTCAGGAACAATACCTGAAGGATGTTAAATTTGAATCTGGACATTACTGGGTGCGACTTCAAATTCAAATTCAAAGTTTATTCTCTATAAGGATTACAATGCTGAGTTTACAGAAATTTGGTTATTGTTTGGTTTACATGTAGTAAAATTGTGATTACAGAGTGTACCACTAGAACGCTTAGCATGGCTAGGCATTTCGGGCATACCTACTAATTATAGGATGGCATATGGACAGTTAAAGGGCCCATCTCCGAACTGAGCAAGACACCAGAATTGTTGACTGCTTATAATGATATAATTAATAAACAGTTAAATAATAAATTGTTCCTTCTTCAGGCGACAATAAATGCACACCTTAAGTGCACAGGTGGTCCACTGAGCGAATGAATTGGGTAAATAATCTTATGTGGACAATTTCCTGGGTGTGACGTCAACTGAAGAGGAACTAATGAGGATATATGAAGGGGTTAATGAAATAATGCAAGGTGCAAGGATGCCCCTGAGGGAATGGAACAGTAATTAGTCCATTTTGAAGGATCAATAAATAAAGATAACCCTGGAGTTGAAGTGCCTATATGCAGTAATGAACTGGGGCTGACTTGGGATACTGAGAGAGACTTGTTATTGTTAGTCTAATATTTACAGTATGCCCAATAAATTAACCCCGAGAGTATAGGTTTAGTGTCACACATTACAAGAAGAAGGAAATTGTTAATACAAGAAGCATGGAAGCTTGAGTGTGCTTTTGACGGAGCCCAACCTGAGGAGTTAACAGGTGGAAAGAATTTTTTTTATATTTTTATTTAAAAAGACACAGTACAACATATAAATAAACAAAATAACACAATAATTAGCCATTTGCAAATACAATGACCTACCATCAACCCCAAAGCATACCCTAAGTGTTACGTTCATATTGGATTAAAGGATATACCATCGCCCAACAGAATGAAAAGAAAAAGATAACTCCTGCACAGAAAATACATTAATAAGTCAAAACCTACAATTCATGCCTGTGCAAAAAAAAAAAAGTGTACAATAAGACCCCCTTGCACAAAGTACACAGAATATATAATACAGCATACAAAAGATAAAATTATACATTACAATAAATTAAACAAAAGACAAACCTAAACCTACAATAAACAGTGCAATGACTTGCTTCTGCAGTGTTTTAAAAATTGAGGTTGGAGAGTTGAAGGAGGAGGTCTTGCTTCTCCAGGAGGAGATTAAGAGGCTGAAGGTCTACCTCAATGGGTCTGGGAGAGAGTGTGAGGTGGCTGGAGTTGTGGGGAATGAGGCTTCTAGTAGTGAGGTGCAGTCTGTCTCTCGGTGTGAGGAGGCTGTAGGTGGGGAGGTGCAGTCCAGCACCTGCTACAAGTGGCGAGTGGTTCACAGTAATGGGAGGCGCATCAGAGTAAGGAAAGTTAAGAGTGAAGATCTGAAGGTAGGAAATAGCTTCTCTGTTCTTCAGGATGAATGTACTTCAGTGGCCAGTGAAGGTAAGGGTACTACTGCCCCTGCTAACAGAGGTAAGCGCATTCTTGTGGTTGGTGACTCTCAGGTAAGATATATAGACCGTGCTTTTTGTAATAGGAATAAGAAGATGAGAGATAGAGTGTGCTTCCCTAGAGCTAGTGTTGAGATTAGATTAGATAGATTAGATTTTGCCACCGAAGTGGCTAGTTTATTGTGCACCCCATATCCATCCTGTGGACCTTGAGAATTGAGCGTGTTTATTACGGCCAGCGGTGTACCACTCTCACCTATATTTACATCAACACAAGTGTATTCTAAGTGATAAAGTGTACACTTGGTGTACTTGGTAACACTTGTCATACATAGTAACGCGTGTGTGAGATTGTTTAGGTACTGGTTCATCTATCTACAGCTACACACGTATGCTTGCATACATGTATAACATAGTAATGTGAGTTACCCAGGATGGACCAAGCAGTCGACCAGAGTGATTTATCTCATTGTCATTGTAACATTACCTAGTTTTTTTTTTTTTTTTTTTTTTTTTTTTTTTTTTTTTTTTTTTTTAGAAATACTGTTTACAATCTATGGTTGGGGTAAGGTTGGTCTTTCAGCATTATTTGAGATGTCTGCTATATTTATTATTCAAGTGAGGTAATTAGGTGCAGTAGCCTGAACTACTCAAGTGGAAGTTATCATTGAATTAGAACTCATGTTTAATGTGGATGTATGTCAGAATTATAATTTTATGCTCAATATTACCTAATTTCTCTCTCTCTTCTCTCTCTCTCTCTCTCTCTCTCTTCTCTCTCTCTCTCTCTCTCTCTCTCTCTTGTTCTCTTTGTAATTTGTGATAAGGTGTAAGACCTCGCTGTACCATCATTATATCATTATATGTTTCTATTATTAACACACATACAAGAGGTCTCTGAGTGTGTTTTGGGGGGTGTGTGTCGATTGAGTCGGTGGTGGTCTGGTGAGTATGGTTGGAGGTGTTCATTGAACTTCGCACTTGTGTCATGTGAATTTTTTGGACTTTTGTACTTTGTGTGAATATTTGGCTCTTGGCATAAGCTATAAGGGAAAGATAAGCGAGGAATTCTTGTGTGTGAGTCTTACACCAGATATCATCCGGGCAACATGGCAACTGTCATAGAAGGAACCTATTTCTGCAGGTGATGGAAAAATGATGATAGCTTCCAGACCTTTAAAAGTAAACAAAAGAGAAAAAGTGGAGAAAGGTCTAGGAGCGTCGGACTAGTAGTCACTCACTTGACTCTACACAATGTGATACTAAACGTCCTTGGTGCACACCCCCATACCCCCCCCCATCCACCCACACACACATCAACCCACCCACCCCCACCCCCACCCAACCACCCCCCCCCCCCCCCACCACCCCCCATGAGGCTGCAAGAAGTCTTTCTTCAAAGGAGAATGTGTTAGCCTGAACTTCCCTGACAACACCCTCGCGCTGCTAAGAGTGCATGGCTAATGGAAGACTGTAAACAGCATCCTAACTGAAGGATCCAATTTAGAATAACACACCACAACTTTGTGTTTGTGGAACAGAATAACAGAGCTGATCAATGTCTACTTAGTACTCCTTTATTGGGGATAATAAGCTAGCTACGACCCCTCCACAGGGACACTCACACTTTAAAAATGGGTCGGTATCATAACTTTGATACCTCTCTGATGGACCCATCCCATCTGACTCTAAGGGAGCATATCTCAAGCCTAAAAGACTTAAAGGATAATCCCAAATTATTGCCAGTTGGGTGGGTCCTGTGCCACCTCCCCCGGAATATCTGGGTGCATGGTTTACGTTCAAAAACATCGAAGTGTTACCTACCCCCTAAAACGTAGGTGTTACAAATGCCAGCACTATGGCCATGTTGCAGTAGGACTGTGGAATACTACATTCTTGCGTTGTAAGTGTGCTGGGAACATTCCACTAGAGAATGCACAGTAGCCCTACAGCCGAAAATTTAAGTGTATTAACTGAAAGGAAGTTGGGGGTTACAGTTTCCCACAGGACTGCAGTCAGAAACCCAAACAACTTCGATGTAAACATGATAACAATCCTTTAATGGTAAGCTGAGGATGGGTGCCATCCAGTTAACACAGGCCAGGATCTGAGACTGACCTCTGCAAAGTGTGCAAGAAACCCCTCCTCACTACAAAGGATTTCTGGTGATGCCAGGAATGCCATCAACCACAGCTGTGGAGGAGCTGGCCATCCCTGCTAGCACATATGGAAACTACTGGTCTGCCAGACAGATAACCTATGGCTACACCTGAAATATGGGGATGAGTTTGTCATTTCTCCAATCACACACAAACTACAACAGTCAGAGGACCACCACACAAGGTAACCTCCTGGAAATTGGAGATGAGTCAGATGCCACAGGACTACCTGCAATGAATGATGAAACAGAAAAACACTAATGTAACCAGGTCTGTTAAGTTGATAGGTGTTAAAGAAGCACTAACCCAGAAGTGCCATCCTCCGGAGAGCATTGGATTCGCTGACCTTCCTCTTTAACAAATTTCCCAGAAAAAAATTGAGCTTCTTGAACGATCCTGACCAAGTTTAATAAAATATGTATCAGGATGATGCTCTTGAGCATGTGATGATGTCAAAAGTGCAGGCAATCTCGTTCAGCTTCCGCAATTGTGAGAAAGAAGCCCAAACTTTCCCCCCCAACCAGCCCCTTGCCCCTTTTAACTGGCTGCCAAGTGCGAAAAAATGCTTAAAAATAAAGGTCTTGAAGATAAAGGCGTACACACTATGCTATTTGCTCTTTAAGTATCTGCACACGTAGTCAAAGCCTAATAGTTTTACCATCTTATGAGCAAGAGGATTGTAATAACTCACTACAATGGATACATTACAAATTCCTTTTCATGGAACATTGCTTCCATCAGGAAAGCGGTGCTGATCTTACATCATATTAGTGCAACACAGGAATAATGATGTCATCTGTTTGCAGGACTGTAGATTGAAAGATGGAGCAACTCCACCAAACTTGCCTGGATATGCAGCTTTATAACTAAGCAAACAATGTTAGTGTTGATGTATGTCAGAAAGAACTTTGCCACATTCACGCCTTTCTTGCAGAGTCGAGTTAACATGCAGTATCATTGGTGTCAAGTATATGAGGGCGATTTTTCCATAAACATTTTTAATCTCTATGCTCCCAAGCGGACCAGCTTCGACTGATGCTTTACACAGAGCGCTTCAATAGTGAACCTACCATCTTTTCTTGAGATTTTAATGACAGACTAAGAATATTGGTGGGTCTATAACAAATCCAATGGAACTAAACTAGTGAGATTGCTAAATGCAGCTGATAATGTTCGTATTGTGGGCACTAGAGCCTAATCAATTATATGGTGGCGCATACTAGATCTGTGTCTTGGATTTAATACATCATATACGATGGCTGACTCTGTCTAGTTGAGATCTTCTATCTGATCACTTCCCAAGGACTAACAACTGTCATTCTTGATCTCTTCTCCAGCAATCTTCGGAGCTTTATTCAGAAGAGGAAACTTATTCTCAAACCCAGAAACAGAGACAACTTTATTAACCACTTGGATCAATGGTCTAAGAATTACGAGACCATTGGCAACAAAAATTTAATGATGATTTAATTACCAATATTGAAGTTCTCACAGATTCATGTGGGCAGGATTAGTGAAACAAGTCCCTCCACTTAAATCCAATAAAAACCAATGTACATACTATAATGATCCCACAGCTGCACAATCTAAACATGCAGTAGGAGGATTGGTAAATGCATACCGTGAATGTAGAACCCTGACCTGTCAGAACGTTCCAAGCTGCACTAAAAACAAATGCAAGGAATAGAAAGGAAGAACTTAGGCAACAGGAAGTGGGAACAGTTTGTTAGTGGATTAAATGTCCATCCCTTTGAGTTGGCTGGGAAAGGTATAATAAAATAACTGGAAGTTGTTAAGTTTAATATGTTTATTATGCACCCATACCCATCCTGTGGTGGTAGTCAAAAGATTACAGAGGTACATATTGGTCCAGGGACTGGACTCCAAGTTTTGATTGTGAGCAAGTTACAAAGGTATGAACTAGATATGGGCATAATCATGACACAAGTTACAAAGGTAATGAGCTCCAGGTTGAGCTGGTCACATTAATGAATAATTGCAAGGCGTTGGATTCATAAACACCATTAATCATGAGAATTTACAAAGGTAATGACTCCAGGTAGAGCTGGTCACAATCCATGACAAGTTTCAAAGTAATGAATGATAAACACGTTAAGACATGATTACATTATAGACTAATTACAGTGTAATGGAGCAGTTAACAAACATTAAGTAGGGGAATTCATCCAATGCCAACAACAGATGTTGCTAGTGCTGTCTCTCTCGGTAGACCAGCCATTATGCAAACAGAAGCAAGTTGCCCAGGAATCTGCTGTTGCACGGCACCCATCGACCTCCCCAAGAGGTCCAAGGAAGCAGTGACTCCGTTAGCAGCCTCGATGGAGAGCTGTCCTAGGGACAGTCAGCGTCCTGGTGAGACGCCAAGTTGATTGAAGATCCCAGGCCCTCGTGTGCACGGATGTTTGATGCTTGAGGAACTGAGTACACACTGCCTGTGGCACACCTGGCAGCTGCCTCGCGGTCGAACTCCACGATGCTGTCCCTGTAGTGGAAGTTCCTGTGAGCCGGCACTCCGGCAGTGCCATCGCTGACATCGTGGGTTAGGGGAGAAGTACCCTTACAGATGGGGGGCACTGGGAGTTGGGTGGGTGAGGCGGGGGAGACGGGCAGGTTGACGGGTTATGAGAGGGTCACTGTTTATACAACGCCCTCCCCCTCCCCCCCTGCGGAGAGGGGGGAGGAGCTGGACTGGTCCTGACTCGACAACACCAAACCCTCTTAAAACTGCACAACACTTCAACACAATTACGCTGAAAACGATGCACTGGGATGTCCGTTCGCTGCCTTGGGTATCTTTCAATGCATTCACACTGATTTCTGTTAAGTAGGGACAGGGTCAGCCCTCTTTGACCAGGAGCTATTCTTGAAAATCCCGCAGCTAGCCCACTACACAACCTGCCGCGTCGGCCATGCAATGTTGCCTCATCCCTTTCCTCTTGAAAAAGCAGATGACCTCATAAATGTGCGTCCAAAAATCCATAGGCAGGAATGCCTTCCAATCTCATTTTGAGTAAAAAATTTAGAGCATTTTAGTGCTACTTCTTTAAGAAATGTTGAAACTGATTAATTTTATGAGCCAAAATATTGATGAGAGTGATTTGCCTCCTTTACCGACCGTGAATTAGATTAAATGCATTAACCAAAGGTCGATTCCAATGACTCCTGGAGAGGATGGTAATACTATGATATTCTCAGAACTCTAAGGCACGTGCTGATAACCCTTTATTGGCACGTTTAATCTCTGTTACATTGAGGGCGTTCTTCCTACTGCCTGGACAATAGTCTCATTGTGCCTATCCCTAAGCCCCAACAGCCTGATACTTTTAGGCCGATTCTCTTAACTAGTTGTCTTTGTAATAACTTTTGAAAGAATGATGCTTACAGACTGTACTACAGATTCAGACATCAACTTTTCCCCTACCTATGGGTTCATGAAAGGTAAAAGTGTGCAGAACTGTATTTCCACCTTTCCTCACTGCAACACCTCTACTAGTTTTACCACTTTTCTTGATCTAAAATCTGCATTTGATATTGCGAACTGCCACCGTTATACTAAATGAACCTCGCCCCCCCCCACCAATGAATATTGGTGTGCTTACTCTGCTGATAATAGGATACCTGTTCAAATAGAGTATCCTCTGTCCTTTACCAAGGCTTCAGAAGTGATTTCTAAAGAAATGTCTTTAGGTTTACACCGCAGGGGAGGAGTTCTTAGTCCCTTGCTTTTTAATATTCTGTTAATGCTCTCCTAAGTGCTCTACCTGCCTACCTAACATAAAGTATAAGCTATGCTGATGATATCATGATCCATACAAAGGGCATAGAAGATGAATACATTCTTAATGAAGTTCAAGCAATTAGTAATCGATAGTGCCTCATATATCGTCCTCTAAAACAAAGATATTAAAGACAACGACATCCCCACCCATCTATTTGCAGGGTGAAATCATTAGCTACGTTAAAACTTACAGATCTTGATGTAGATGTACCCTTTAACAAATCCCACTATACCACACATCCACCCCCCGCCCGGGTATAGCTAGGCTAAAGCTCTCAAAGCTGTTGCTGGTACAATCCCAACTATGGTGATAATGTGAGAATCGTGAGAATGATGTAATAGCCTATGTTTACGTCCTTATTGTTATGATGCTCCCATGTTGATATAGCTAGAGCCAAAGTTCCCTCCGACCCTTGGAGTTAATGCATAAATGAAGCTCTCAGGATTATTCTTGGCTGCCAGATCTACAAAAGTCTTACCTGAGGAAGGAGCTTGGTATTTCTAGTATCAGTGATAGGCGATTGTTGAAATTAACACTGGTACTCGGTATTAGAATGTGAGAAACGGACCGACACTGTCACAGTGAATCTTATCAAGTGTCTAGAGGTAAATACACACAGATTAAATGATTGGAAAACGTGCAATTGCATTAAGTTTTATAAACCTGCATGAACTGTATCACTGTAGGCAACAAGGAGCATTTCACCCCTCCATGGAAGATGTGTTCATTTAATATCACATACCTACATGTACCTCCAAGAAGCTTCATTGCTAGTAATCCCTTCCTTAAATCTCTTGTTAGAGCAACTGCTCAAGAAGAAATTTTCGCATAGCTGGTAGTAATAAGTTATCACAAGTTATATACACTGGATGGATCTAACAGGAGTTTTCTGGCAGGCTGCATCTGTCTTGTTGCCACCTCCATAGTTAAGAAACGATAATAAATTTGTTGAGTTAGGCATAAGAATTAAAAATGGGCGTCTACACTGCCAAACTTGAATTGTTTGCATCCTAATGGCGCTAAAGCTAACCTTTAAATGACACTGAGCTTGACTCTATCATCCATTACTGATTCTTGTCATCAGTGAAGGCTCTTGGCTATATAATGACTCCAACAACATGCTCATTGGGGGGAAGCCAGGTTTAGATACTCAAAATTAGGGACAAAGGAATTAATGACACAATTGTATGGTCCCATACACTTGGATTACTCCTTCATGATAAGTTGATATGTTAGGCCAAGAAGAGTATCCAGAAGGAGAACGTAGGAGTATAACTTTGGTTTAACTGGTGTCTAGCATTAGAATAATATTAGGAGAGAAAAAAACCAAAAAAAAAAAAAAAAAAAAAAAAAAAAAAAAAAAAAAAAAAAAAAAAAAAAAAAAAAAAAAAAAAAAAAAAGTAAATAATGAAAATGATTGTTATAGGATGCAGTTAGAAGCTGAGTAGATCTATAACCACTATGTAACGGAACGTAGATAAGTATGTTTGTGGAGCAAACTGCAATCCGCACCGTGAACAGGACTGATGATGTTGAGTGGCCAGGCTTTGGCTTGGTTACAAGTACTTCTTGCAGTTTGGGAGGAACATAGATGATGATCAAACTAAATGTAAATTATGTGATAGGCTTATGGTCACTCTCTTGAAACATATGTGCTTATTTGTCACTTATTGAGGACTTACAGAAGACAGACAGTATAATAACTATGTGAACATGCCAAGATATCTTATTAATGAAAATAAGATACCAGATATACTAAGCAAATTTCCTAAATTTGCTTGTAACAGATAAGTGAACTATAGATATGTAGATATAAATCCATATGTATTCCTGTTAACCCTTTGGGGCCTAGTTCCTAGGCCTTTTGGGTATCCATATGCTCTCGCGCTACCGTCCACAGGATGGATATGGGGTGCACAATAAACTAGCCACTTCGGTGGCAAAATCTAATCTATCTAATCTAATCTCAACACCAGCTCTAGGGAAGCACACTCTATCTCTCATCTTCTTATTCCTATTACAAAAAGCACGGTCAATATATCTTACCTGAGAGTCACCAACCACAAGAATGCGCTTACCTCTGTTAGCAGGGGCAGTAGTACCCTTACCTTCACTGGCCACTGAAGTACATTCATCCTGAAGAACAGAGAAGCTATTTCCTACCTTCAGATCTTCACTCTTAACTTTCCTACTCTGATGCGCCTCCCATTACTGTGAACCACTCTCCACTTGTAGCAGGTGCTGGACTGCACCTCCCCCCTACAGCTCCTCACACCGAGAGACAGACTGACCTCATACTAGAAGCTCATTCCACAAACTCAGCCACCTCACACTCTCTCCACAGACCCATTGAGCAGCCTTCATCCTTTAATCTCCTACTGGATGAAGCAAGCCTCCTCCTTCAACTCTCCAACCTCAATTTTTAATAACACTGCAGAAGCAAAAGTTATTGCACTGTTTATTGTAGGTTTAGGTTTGGTCTTTGTTTAATTTATTGTTAATGTATAATTCTATCTTTTGTATGCTGCTATTATATATGCTGTGTACTTTGTGCCAAGGGGTCTTATTGTAACTTTTTTTGTTTTTTGCACAGCATGGAATTGTAGGTTTTGACTTATTATGTATTTTCTGTGCAGGAGTTATCTTTTTCTTTTCATTCTGTTGGGCGATGGTATATCCTTTAATCCAATATGAACGTAACACTTAGGGTATGCTTTGGGGTTGATGGTAGGTTCATTGTATTTGAAAATGGCTAATTATTGTGTTATTTTGTTTATTTATATGTTGTACTGTTCTTTTTAAATAAAATATAAAAAAATTCTTTCCACCTGTTAATTCTCAGGTTGGGCTCGTCAAAAAGACAATACACTCAGCTTCCATGCTTCTTGTTTAACATTTCCTTTTTCTGTCAATGTAGACTAACATGGTCCTGCTCTTTCTCCACCCTAACCAGTTTAGATCCTTAGAGGTGTTCACCCTTTGGTACTTGGGACTAGAAGCTACTCTGGAGTCACACTAGTGACATAAAGACCCCCCCCTACACCAACACATTACATCCAAGTCCCCCTGCATATATCAGTTCGACCCCCCAAAGTCCCAGCCCTCAGTTCACAATTACGCACTCTAAAGGCATAACTTCAACTCCTGGGTTATCCTTTATTTATTGATCCTTCAAAATGGACTAATGTACTGTTCTTCCATTCCCTCAGGGGCCATCCTTGCACCTTGCCTTATTTCATTAACCCCTTATATATTCTCATTAGTTCCTCTTCAGTTGACGTCACACCAGGAAATTGTCAACTATAAGATTATTACCCATTCATTCGCTCAGTGGACCTCCTGTTGCACTTAAGGTGTGCATTATGTCGCATGAAGAAGGTACCAATTTATTATTTAACTGTTTATTAATTCATATCATTATAAGCAGTCAACAATTCTGGTGTCTTGCTCAGTTCGGAGATGGGCCCTTTAACTGTCCATATGCCATCCTATATTAGTGAGGTTGCCCGAATGCCTAGCCATGCTAAGCGTTCTAGTGGTTATACACTTCTGTAATCACAATTTTACTATGTAAACCAACAACTAACCAAATTTCTGCTAAACTCAGCATTGTAATCCTTATAGAGAATAAACTTTGAATTTGAATTTGAAGTCGCACCCAGTAATGTCCAGATTCAAATTTAACTTCCTTCAGTATTGTTCTGTGGCAAAGGATCATTTGTTAGTTTAATATCGTATTATGCACCCATACCATCTGTGGGCGGTAGTCAAAAGATTACAGAGGTACATAATGAGTCCAGCGGACTGAGCTCCAAGTTTTGATAGCTGAGCAAGTTACAAAGGTAATGAAATCACAATTACAAAGGTAATGGAATCATTTGGACTTTCCTCATTTAATTAAAATCACTATGCTGTCTACACAGCTCCCATTAATAAGACTGGATTTAGCATCATCCTCGATTTAAAAGAATACTTTTTGTTTTTTTTTTTTTTAAAATTGGGGGTTGACCTTTCATGAGTATGACACACCGTGACTGTATTTACAACTTCTCTAGTCATTAATTATTACTACGAGGTAGTCTGCCATATATTACTATGGCCCGTACCAGTGTTGAGGAAAGTGACGTCGCATAGGTTTTGGATTTATGCCCCTTATCCTGAATTTTACTTCCAACACCGGTAGGCCACCTCAGCTAGGCCAATATTATTAACATTAGCTGCAATCTTTACATTAGCCACTTGTAGTGTTCAAGGTTATTAACATTATCATTATTGCCACCATTCTATAGATTACATACAACCTCGGTAACATAACTATATGGTGCCTTCCCTTGTTGCATTGATGCAACTTGTTCAATTTGTGCTGACAATCCCTTTACATTATGATTGCTAGCGCACTGAAACATCTGTCAAGTTCTTCCATTCTTTACACATTTAACATTACAATGAATTATGGGTATACAATTTTAGAGAAATGGTTACCCTTGCAGAAGAGGACAGTCTACTCTTTTCTTGCCTGGACCTCTTATCAAAAGGGGTTCCCTACTGAGGTACTTATTTCCTCTTACCTTGGTGTGAGGAACACTATTACTGATTCCTGTCACTTGATATGTGGCCTATGGTAAGCCTTATTTTATTATTACCACTGGGTTATTTTTCCCTTTTCTTTCTTGTGAGACTTGATAGATATCTCGAGTCATTATGTGTTTCTCCTTAGAATTATTTTTGGTTGGACTGGTCTGCAATTGAACAATTAATTCTTGCCGACCTCGTCTGATCTCCTCAGATCGTGCTCTGGAGGTTTTGGCAAAACATCTTTTGGGCTTATTAGGTTGTCAACTGCTGGTTTACACCCTTTGAAATTTATTCATAGCCTTACTTGTACAGGACAAATTTCTCTCCAGTTCTTAATACTGGCTAATTCAAATACTCAGCTCATTCTCCTCTTTATTTCATCTGCATAATTCACCAGCAGATCTCTTTCACAGGCTTTAAACACATTTGTAACCACTCAAATCACTCTCTAAAAGAATCTAATATACTTTAATTATTGAGGGTTCACAGTTTCTTGATTCATTAAATCTAAAAATCCATGGACTTGTCAGCCACTTTAACTCCTTCAGATCCAGTCATGGTTATAGAATTACTAATCCCCGATTTTACAACTTAAGTACCTGGGTTTACCTGGAGAGAGTTTCGGGGGTCAACGCCCCCGCTCGGACCGGTCTGTGACCAGGCCTCCTGGTGGATCAGCGCCTGATCAACCAGGCTTGTTGCTGCTGGCTGCTCACGCAAACCAAACGTACGAGCCACGGCCGGCTGATCAGGAAACTGACTTTGGTGCTTGCCCAGGCAGCTGAAGGACTGCCAGGGGACTGTTGGTAATCCCCCTTAGTGTGCTGGGAGGCAGGTTGAACAGTTTCGGGCCCCTGACACTTTATTGTTATGGTCTCTTAACGTGCTAGTGTCACCCGGCTTTTCATTGGCGGGGATGGTGCTGCACGTCTGCCAAGTCTTTGGCTTGTAGTGAGTGATTTTCGTGTGCAAGTTTCGGTAATAGTCCCTCTAGGATTTTCCAGGTGTATATAAATCATGTAATCTTCTCCCTCCTGCGTTCCAGGGAATACAGGTTTAGAAACTCAGGGCTCCCAGTAATTGAGGTGTTTTATCTCCGCTTATGCGCGCGTGTGATGGTGGAAAGTTCTCTGTAAATTTTCTAGGTCGGCAATTTCACCTGCCTTGAAAAGGTGCTGTTAGAGTGCAGCTATATTCCAGCCTAGATAGAAACAAGTGACCTGAAGAACTGTGTATCATGGGCTTGGCCTCCTAGTTTGAAGGTTCTCATTATCCATCCAGTCATTTTATCATGGCAGATGCGATTGGATACAATGTTATGGTCTTAAGTTGAGATCCTCCGACATAATCACTCCCCAGGTCTTTGAACGTGGTGTTTTCGCTCTATGATTTTGTGGGCCCAGGAATTTGTTTTGTACTCTGATGAAAGATTTAATTTCCTCATGTTTACCCATATCTGAGAATTGAAATTTCATCGTTGAACTTCATATTGTTTTTGCAGCCCACTGAAAGATTTGGTTGATGTCCGCCTGGAGCCTTGCAGTGTCTGCAATGGAAGACACTGTCATGCAGATTCGGGTGTCATTGCAAAGGGAAGACCGGAGCTGTGGCTGAACATCCTTGTCTATGTCGGATATGAGGATGAGGAAACAAGATGGGAAGCTTAGTACTGTGCTTGTGGAAACAGAGCTTTTCACCGTAGCTGCCTCGGACTTTACTCTGTTGACGACTACTTCTCTGTTCTGTTAGTGAGGAAATTATAGATCATCGACCGACTTTTCTGTTATTCTTTAAGCGCGCTATTTTGTGCGCTATTACGCCATGGTCCCACTTGTCGAAGGCTTTGCAAAGTCTGTATATATTACAATTGTTGTGATAGATACACATGCCTTATCTCTAGGGCTTTATTGAACATAGAATCTTCATAGTACTTCTGCAACAACAAAATATAATGACTAGTACATTAATAATGGCTTCTACAGGGATGGTGATGTCTTGGCAATATGAGTCAAGAGAAAAGTTATAACTAACAGGCCACATATTTAAACTCACCATGTATATGCATCGAGTGTGATAAAATGGAATAAAGTAGGGAGAATCCACACCATATGTTGGTGCCCATGACGGCACGCAAACTGTTGTTGTTTGTTAAGGGCCCCTAGAGGAGGTGCAGTATTATCCTGCTGCTGCTCCCATCAGGGATCCAGTATCACTACAATCTCCCCTTCTAAAATATCAGAGACAGTAAAAAATCTCCACCCCAAACTGTTAGGTGGGCGGACGTACACTTCGTCCGGACCTTCGTTAGCCCTTGAGCCTCTTCACCAGGTTCGATATTTTTCAGCGGGGTTTGATTAACTGCTGGAGCAGAATCTCCTATTCCATAGGGGTAGTCTCAAGGGGTCTTTCCAGGAGTAAAACGAAGCATCTTTCACTTCTATTGGTGTATCTTGAGATTCCTCACACTAATAGGGATTTCAAGACGTGGGGTAAATGTTCTTGTAGATACGTAGTTTTCACCATTTTGGTTAGCGAATGTGGTGCGTAATGGGGATTAGCTTGCAGGAGCTCTACTCTTCCACTAAAGGTTCCGTCTTGTTCATCCTACTCGGTGACACTTCAGGAGACCGGGTCCAGGGATGCCATAACCAAGTGGGCCGGAGTGCTCCCGCTTAGAGGGAACGACGTGAATAGTTGAGGAGTCTTTCATGAGGGGTTGCCATTAGTTAGCTGTGCACGCAGTGATCTAATAGAGTGAAGTGCATTCAGGTTAGGACAGTTTGCAGTGTTCAAACAGGTGGGTATGATTGCGCGATCTTTAATGTCATGTAAAACTGCCTTCCCATAATCAGTTACCATTGAACCGTCCACTTGTCCATTGCCTTGAGGATGTTGTAGCTGTTGTTCTGCTGCAGGCAATACCTTTGCTAGCCAAAAAACTCTGTAGTTCGTTATCATGAACGAGGATCCCTGTCTGAATGGATATAAGCTGGCATACCAAAAATAGAGAACAACTGTGAAAGACAACTAATAACAGTTGAAGCAGCCATATTTGCACAGGGGAATACAAAGGGAAACCTTGAATATTCATCTATATGTTAAGGGAAATACCTATTCTGATTTGTGCTTGGTAGAGGTCCTTTGAAATCTATAATTTAATCTTTCGAAAGGCTGGGGGGGATTTTATGAGATGAGTCTTCCTGGCTGATGAAAGTTTGGCTTGCACTCTGCACATACTCTGCATGCTTGATCACTTGTCGCACATTTCCACTGAGTAGGGCATGTTCTTTGATTTGACAAAATGGTACAGGCGTGTAACTCCTGGGTGACACAAAGCCTTGTGGAGAGTGAGAGTGATTGCAAATCATG
Source organism: Cherax quadricarinatus (assembly GCF_026875155.1). Classification (NCBI taxonomy): domain Eukaryota; kingdom Metazoa; phylum Arthropoda; class Malacostraca; order Decapoda; family Parastacidae; genus Cherax; species Cherax quadricarinatus. Next base: position 90,708,866 of record NC_069405.1, on the reverse strand, counting down.
ACATGCTGCTCCACAGTGGGACCTAGAGAATGCATCAGGTGAGATGTTTCTTGACCCGGTCGGTACAGAAAATCAAAGTCATAACACGATAGTTCCCTCTCCAGCGTAATTATTTTGTCATTCTTTATCCTACTTTTGTGCCTCTTGTCGAACATATACATCACGGACGTTGGTCAGTCCCTTTTGGTGAAATGTCTACCAGTTAAATAATGCCTCCAGTGGCGAACTGCTTCTATGATGGCCCGGGCTTCCTTTTCTACAGCAGCATAACATTTCTCTGATCCTTGAAAGTTCTCGAAAAGAAGGCTACTGGTCGTCCTGCCCGAGATAAGACTGCAGCAATGGCAATGTCAGATGCATCCGTTTCCACTTCGAATTTGGGAGGGACCCCATCAATGGCTTGAACTACTGAGTTTTCAATGTCCCGTTTGAGAGTATGGGAAAGCGGTTCTGCTTCCTTTGTCACGGAAAAGTGGTAGCACTCAATGGGCGGACTTTACTTAAAATAGTTGTAGATCCATTGTGAGAATAAGAAAGAGACCAAGAGTTCTGGATGACTTTGTCTTGAGGCATGGAATTTCCCTAGGGTCGTAGTCGTTAGGGTTGGGGAAAATTGAAAACCCCCTTTCCCCTACATAACCAAGGTGCTAGCCCTTTTGTTGAAAAAAATGCACTTTTCCTTTGAACTGATATTTTTTTTCTTGGCGGCTTCCAAAAACTTATCAAGGTTTTCATATGTTTTTCCCCCTGGGTCTTGCCCAAAAGGGAAAATTTTTTAAAAAGCGTAAGGTTCCCCTGAGTTGCTCTTCCTGAAAAGAGTGAATCCATAATTTGTTGGAAGCAGGTACCCATTGGGATCCAAAAAGGGGCTTGGGAAACTGAACAGGCCTCCTAGCCCGAAACGTGTTGGTTTATCTTCTTCCTTATAGGGACTTTTATGATAGGGCCCCTGGATCAATTGTGCTAAACACGTTTTAATGAGCAATTTTTTTTCACGTATCGTCAATTTTGAGGTAGAGGGGGTTACATCAAGAATGGGAAATTTTTGATTGTCTCAGAGTAATCGATAGCCGTCTCCGTTTCCTAAAACCAACCTTAACAACAACCCTGTGCCGCCCAAAGGGGGGGCACTCGGTTCTTAATACCCCCCTTTCCCGCCTGAGTTTCTTTTTCAATGAACTCCCATCCTCAAAAATAGCGGCGTGATTAGTGATATGGATGGCAATCCCGGTAAATTTGCAAACAGCTTTGTGGGTTACCCTTAAAATGCTAAGCCCCCGACAAAGAGGGGGCAGTTCCCTCCTATTTAAGGTGACACTCCATGCGCTTCTGAAAGTCCCGACCCAGGATACATAGGCACAGTTTGGCGAATAGAAAAGTACATTTGATAATCCCTTTTCCCTTAATTGAGATTTACTTACAAAACCCTAAGGTCTGAATAGGAGAGATGTTGATGCCATGGGAAAAGGTACCTGATGAGTGAGTAATCAAGGAGAGCCGTTTAACAAGTCAAGGTTTATGAAATCTCTGAGCTGCCCCTCAATAAGACCCTCTACTTCTGTTCCCTTTGAGAATCTT